>JAQQTP010000090.1:13011500-13618000 GCA_029884605.1 Ormosia emarginata
GGATGTTACACATATACTCTGGGAGTAAAATTTTAGGGCTGACCTCTTGTCCAAATTGGCTAGCACCAAGAGTCTGGTTAACAACTATTCAGTGATCCAAGAGACCCTCTCACAACCCTCCATCGCTGACATGTCTGTCTTCCAGATTGAAGGGTAAGAGTGTACTTGGATCACACTATTAATAAAGTACTTACAGTTCGGTAGCCTCCCCGAGGACTCGAAGGAAGCCTCCAAGTTGAAGAAAGTCGCAGTCTAGTATACCATCTATGATGGACAGTTATACTGACGTGGGTTCTCTTCACTTCTCCTTAAATACCTCACGCCAAAAGAAACTGAATATGTCCTGGCTGAAGCCTATAAGGGGAGTTATGGACATCATTTGGGAGGCAAAACATTAGCCTTAAAGGCACTCAGGGCTAGGTACTATTGGCCGACGATGGAGGCATACTTTCTTGCAAATGTCCAAGTATGCAACAAATGCCAATGACACTTTGACCATTATCATACTTCACTAGAGGAACTATCCATGACATCCATACCCTGACCATTCTATCAACGAGGCATGGATATCCTGGGTCTATTCCCTCAAGCACACGGACAATTGAAGTTTTTGGTAGTGGCCATGGATTACTTTACCAAGTGGATTGAGGCAGAACCCATGGTTACCATCATCTCGGCCCGAATTCAGAAATTCATTTAGTGCCACATTATTACCAGATTCGGGATCCCGAAGTCCATTGTGACAGATAATGGGACATAGTTTAAAGATAAGGGATTCAAAGAATTACTCGCTGGGTTGAAAATAAAGCATCATTACAGTGCCATGGAAAATCTTCGGACAAATGGATAAGTTGAAGCCACAAGTTGTATTATCGTCAGCAGGCTAAAAAAAAGGTTGGATGAAGCAAAAAGAAACTGGGTCGAGCAGCTAGACCATATCCTATGGGCTTACCGAATTACACCCCACTCCACAACAGGTGAAACTCTTTTTAAGCTAACCTATGGATGCGAGACAATGATCCCAGTGGAGATAGGAGAGCCAACCTGGCGTTTTCAAAACTTTTCACCTGACAATAATCCCAGGTTAATCAAGGAAGACCTACATCTGTTAGAAGAAAGAAAACGCGTCGCTCATATACGGGATGCTGCAATCAAGTAGAGAACGACGACCCAGTATAACTTAAAGGTTATTTCGAGGAGATTCTAGCCAAGCGACCTAATCCTCTGCATGGCTAACATCGGCAGAAAGAATGCCTCCCAAGGGAAACTAACCCCTAACTGGGAAGGCCCCTACCATATCGTGATCAACACCGATAAATGAGCTTACACTCTAAAGACATTAACAGGCAAGCCATTGAAGAATTACTTAAACGCAGATAAACTTAGAAAGTACTACAACTAAGTGCCTTATAAGGCCTAATCTCCTAGTTTACTTCATGTTTGATCTGCCCCGTTTGTTACGAGAGCACCTTGTATGGACCTCAGTCATTTATCTACTCAATAAAACAAGTATTGCAGATTTGATACATATGATTATACTAAAGCTTTCAAAAGCCTTCAAAGGCTATTATGACATCCTAAGTCATTATGGTACCTGCCGCGAGTCGTCTTATGTTAAACAGGTTGTGCAAAGGAAAAATCTTACCTTGAGAAGATTCCAACACTAAATTGTAAACATTAAAAGACCCTGGCCAAGGACCACTAGAAATAAAACAAATCACGAGCGGATCTTAGATACTAAGGCGAATAGTATAGACCTTGGATAAAGTTTTATTACATCGAAGTCAGAGGATCCTAAATACTAAATAATTAGTGATGGACTCCGCACAAGTTTTTTTTTTTTATCTTAGCCACGATTCTCGAATGCCAAATACGTTTTGGACATTGGCTCCTAAGCCAATGTTTTACTTTTTAAGTCGCGCCCGAGTCCTAAAGGGAATCCTAAGCGTTCAATGGTGATGGGCATTGGACCCGGACCACAGCATACTCTTTTCAATCAAATTCTTAAGTCTAGCAATTATTTTAAATAACACAATGGGCTTTGGACCCTGAAATAGACAATGAAATACAAGTGAACAAAGTAAAATTGATTAAAACCCCGAAAACTAGGGTAGTACCATTGTTCATACAAAAAATAGAATCCCGCGTAGGGGACAAAAGCAAAAATCAAAATTACTATGTGGCAGGATCAGGACCATGGGTAGCAGCAAAACCTTCAGCACCCGAATTTTTTGAAGCAATGTTAGGTTATGCAAGGTGCCCATCCCGGATCACCTTCCCGGAATCCAGGGCATCCAAAACCAAGGCTACTCTGGGATTAAAGAGCTGAACTTGGTTGATAACATTTTAGAACTGCTCCTCTTTGATGTCAGTGCAAACAGTGAAAAGCTGACCGACATTGCCTTGCAAGGAAGTAACCTTGCCTTCAAGCTACTAGTTGTTGGCACGAAGTCCTTCATTCTCAGCCTTCAGTACGGCTACATACCTCTTGATCTCTGTCAAGCTAGCTTTCTTTTGCTTCTTGACATCCTTCAGGGCGGCTACTTTCCTTTCCAACTCTCGGGCCTGAATGTCAGCATCGTTTTTGGCCTTTACGACCTCTTCCATTGCCCTAAGAGCTTGGCCTTCACGCTGCTCAGCAGTAACAACTCTTTCCATCATCTCCTTCTCATGCTCTTCAACTATTTGCTCCAGGTGCCGAGTCTCCACAGCAAGATGAAGTCCAAAGGTCTCGAACCACGAAAAGGTAGCCTTCTTGCTACGTTAGGCCAGATGAGGGGCAACTTCATTATCTAGGAGGTTGAAATTGATGAACTTATGGGGGTCTGACTCCTCGTGATACTGATTGATCGGCCTGGTGATATCTTCAACAGCAACATTTTTACCCTAGTCATCTGACTGTCCCTCGTCCACCACTTTTCTCTTGCGTCTTTCAAGTGAATGGGGGGAGTCCTCCACATGGATAGGTTCCCTCTCCATCATGGGGACCTCGGCTGGACGGGGCGGGAGACTAGAACAATATCAGTAGGAGGGGTTGATGGCCCAGGTGCATTTCTGGCCCTCAAGGCTTCAAAGATTGCCAGAGCATTTCCATTTTGAGCCATGTTGGCCAAACTTGTTGCAAAATCAACAAAGACAATTAGAGACAATGGTGAAGCAGCATAGGAAAAGAAGACATGTAAATAAGCATGGATAACGACCTATACTACCTAACACGGCCCAAAAGGTCTTATCGTCCGGGGTATCCAGTATTTCTTTAGGCCGGATCTTGCCGACCTCATTAACCTACATCTCGAAAAAATCAACATATTCAATTTCTTCATCATTCAGCTGACCTATTTCCCTCTCAAATGATTGAATGGGGATGCTCCACGCCACAGGGTTCCAATATAAACTAAATGTTAGCTCCCTATCGCTCCCCAACCAAAAAGGATGAGTACCGCAACTGCCATCAACTTAAAAAACTTTTTCTTAAAATCCTTGTAGCTTTCCAAGTATAGAAAGAAGACTATCATTCCTCGCTGTGATTGAACTGAAAGCCAGGATTGCTGAGGAGCGTAGGTGCCATGAATAGAATACTGCGTATGGAAATAAAAAAATGCCCCATTTGAATAACGCAACCCCACCAGCTGACATATTCTTTCAAAAGCTATAATATTTGCCCAACCGTTATGGTGAATCTGGGTAGGGGCGGCATGAAGAGTCCAAAGGATGACAATGTGAAAATCATTGAAAGGAAGTCGAAGTCCGAACCTAGTAAAGAAGTCCTCATATAGATACATGAAGTGTTCCCCTACTTATCGAGTCGAACACACCCGTTCATTCCTCGAGGACAAAATCAGGAACTCATGATCCCTTTCACGCCCCTCGGTGAGCTCCAAGTAATCCTTCAATTCGTCCAACTCCGCCCCGGACTGATAGCAGGATATCTGGTCAAAAGCATCATCTGCAACGTATAGATATGACAACCCCAGACCTCAACGAATACGAATCACCTGCACCAGGGCCGCTTGATTCTCCGATTCCCGAGCTTCTGGGACCGGGGCGGGCGCTTCTGCTCTTACCGCTCTCCTTCTGGACATCGTGAAACCTAGCATCCAAACCAGGGCTTAATCCGCCACGTGCCTAGTGATCCCAATGAAACTTACCTTGATACTCAAACTATATCTAAGTGCCAAGCTAGGGGCAACTGTTCTAGACTGTGATTCGGGATCCCATCTAATAGGATCAACCCAGTATGCGTGTCACTGAACTTTGCCATCAATACCTCGGTCGAAGCCTTAGACAACGGAATACGGCATCAGATCATAACAGATCACTAGATCCACGCAAATATTCATAACTGCTAATCATGATCTTGCGAGATCATATAATCTATAATTGCCTCTAACAATGGATAATCATCATATCTATGTTCTTATATTATAGGGATGTTCTCCAATGACAAAAGGAAGACAATCCTTAACAGGATACCAATCCTAAATACTTGTATTTAATACTGATCTTATTACGATTTCAGTCACACTCTATATATACCAGGCTAAGTCAACCTTAATAGATATCTACTATCTAATTGCATAAACTCTACTTGTGCACTGTCTGACTTGAGCGTTGAAGTTCTTTTACAGGTATCCACCCCCTTGGTTTCACATGCTTAGCAGCAGCTATGCAATGAGGAAACCATCGTACATGTGCCTATCTTAGGTACCCTCTAAATCCACTTCAGAACAATGTAAGAAAGAGAAAAAGAGAAAAAGAAACAGAGAGAAAAGAGTAGAAAGGGTGAGGCGGTGAAACCGTAGGAGAGAAAGAAAAGAGAAAGAGGAAAGAAGGAGATAAAAGACAAGAAAAGAAAAAGAAAGAAGGGAAGAGAAAAAATAAGAAAGAAAGAAGATTTTGTAAGAGGTATGAATTAAATTTTATTTTTTAAAAAAATTATAGTTTTTAGTATGTTTATATATTTTATTAGTTAATTTATTAGTCTTATGTTTTGTACATATTATTATTCTTATTAAATTTATTATATATATATAATATTATGAAAACTTGATATTTACTTGACTTTGAAATGTTTATGATATTTGACAAAATTTAAAATTATTATAATTTGAATATTGATTTTTTCATGAGATCAATATAATAAACTATAAAAATATTTAAAATATTATTCAAGACTTAAGTTAAATAAATATATTTAATTATATTGTATAATAAATATATGTGCTTGATTTACATAGACCTTCTTATATTTTATCTTAGTTTGGGAGCAAATTTATAACCTTTATTTTGGACTCTAGCAATAAAAGGACTTTTGTGCAATGAATATACTATCAAGACTAGGACAAACTATGGACCACAATGAGGACCTGACAAATTATGGACAAATATTTGGACTTTAAAAGAACTGTTAAATTAATTTCAAATCGTAGTTGGTTCCTTGAAAAATTGACATTTAAATTTAATGATTCTAAATTTAGTGAATTTTATTTAATTTTCATAATTTATAGACTTGTATATGATGAAATTATTTGTGATATATTGGTGATTTGTATTGCTTATGTAAAAACTTTAATTATATTAACATGTTGCTTGATTAGGCCTATGCATGCACATAATAATCATATAATATTCATTGATCAAAATAGATAGGATCCTTTACTAACTCTGGCCATAGCCTTTTGCACAAATTCAAAAAACTGCAATAGCAGCACACTTACAACAACACTCACACGTAAACCCAGAATGCTTCTAGTCTAAAGAAGTTTGACCATAGATGGAATAGGTACTTATTTCTAAAAACTACTTAGACTAGGACTCTTAAGTTATTTTTATATAGGTTAGTTTTTCTCCATCAGAAAAAACCAACACCCTTATCCAAATAGTGGATAACCCCACTATCCCTTAAATCCTCAACAAACCAGAGTCAAGTATTTGTCCTTATCTTTTGACTCATCTGACTAGCCAGTAAACTTGACTTGGTAAAACTAGTTGACGTGAGTAGGAAAATGTGGGACCACTTCAATTAGAATTAAATTTAAGATTTAATTTAATAAATCTAACATTCTCCCACTTGGTCCAACATTTTCTTATACTTTATGATATCCACAACATTGACATCTTTATGCTCACATCTAAGAGATTAATTACATGAATCATGGCGGTAGGTTCTCTATTAAAAAAATGAGTATTACTTTCCATGTATTATGATGTAATCTCTTCTTAGCAAAAGCCACGATTTAATCGAATAAACATGTTCAATACTTATTTTGAGTCCAAAATACATGTCTTTCTCAAACCAAATGTATACATCAAAACGAGAAGACAAACAAATAAACTAGAGTTTCAATACAATCAAAGGGAACTCTACATAACTATGTCAAGTCTTATATGCACTACATGATCCTTGAACAACTTTGGTGGCATGCCTTTCATCAAAGGATATGCAATCATCAATTCAGTGCTAATGTGTTCAACTGATATCTCATTTGCTTTAGCACGTTCCTTTATGGCTAAATATTTTATGTCGATGTGTTTGCTTCGACTTCCATTTTTGTTGTTTTTAGCTAGAAAGATAGCAGTTGAATTATCACAACATATCCTCAATGGCCTAGAGATGGAATCAACCATTCGTAGACCCGCAATGAAACTTTTCAATCAGATACCCTATGATGTTGCCTCGAAACAAGAAACGAACTCAGCTTCCATAGTAGAAGTAGCAACTAATGACTGCTTCACACTTCTCTAAGATATTGCTCTGTTGGCCAACATGAAGATATATCTGGATGTTGACTTACGAGAGTTAATACAACCAGCAAAATTTGTATCTATGTAACCAATAACTTCCAAAATGTAAGATCTTCGGTACATAAGCATATAGTCCTTGGTTTCTTGAAGGTACCTTAACACTTTCTTTGTAGCCTTCCAATGATCCAAACCTAGATTACTTTGATATCTTCCAAGCATTCCAACAACAAATGCAATATCAGGTCTTGTACAAACCTGAGCATACATAAGGCTTCCGATAGCAAAAGCATATGAAATATTCTTCATTTGTTCCCTTTCAAGCTTATTTTTCGGGCATTAGTTTGAATTGAACTTATCACCCTTCATAATAGGTGCCACACTTGACAAACAATCTTTCATCTGAAATCTCTCTAGAATTTTGTTGATATAAGCTTTCTGAGACAAACCAAGAATTTCTTGTGGTTTGTTTCTATGGATCTCAATGCCAATGATGTAAGATGCCTGACCTATATCTTTCATATCAAAATTCTTAGAGAGGAATATTTTTACCTGATGTAGCAACCCCAAGTCATTGGTTGCAAGAATGATGTCATCCACATATAAGATCAAAAATATTATCTTACTCCCACTAGCCTTGTGGTATATGCATTGATCTATAGTGTTTTCAACAAAACGAAATGAAGAGATGACAATATGGAATTTCAAATACCTTTGACGTGAGGCCTGTTTCAATCCATATATGGATTTCTTGAGCTTACAAACCAAATGAGCTCCATCACTAGAGGAAAAACCTTTAGGTTACATCATATAAACCTCTTCCTCTAAGTCACCATTAAGAAATCTCGTTTTTACATCCATTTGATGTAATTCCAAGTCAAAATGGGTAACTAATGTCATTATGATGCAAAAAGAATCTTTCTTAGATACAAGAAAAAAAAATTCTCTGTAATCAACTCTTTCCCTCTGAGTGAATCCCTTGGTAACTAGCCAGGCCTTGTATCGCTCAATGTTGCCTAATGAGTCATTCTTAGTTTTAAAGACCCATTTGCATCCGATGACCTTTACCCTATTAGGTAACTCAACAAGATCCCAAACCCCATACCCATTATTTGCCATGGAATCCAATTCATCTTTTATAACATTATACCACAATTCAGAATTACTACTGTTAATTGCTTGTGAAAACGTCTCTGGATCATTCTCAGCTCCTAAGTCATATTCGGACTCTTGTAGATACACGTGATAGTCTCTAGAAATCATTGGTTTCATTATTCTAGTTGATCTTCTTAATGTTGCATCTATAACCTCTTGAGGAGGGTGTTGTTCAACAACTTATTCAACATCTTGTGTTTGATGTTGTTTAACTAGATCTTCTAGAATAGGTTCATCTTGACGTAGAACTTCAGTTATTGGTGGCTCAAAGTTCACTTGATTTTGGTGAGGGTTACCAAAAACTACTACAAGTTTATAACTTGATGTGAGAGTAGTTTCTTTACAGTGATCTTTCTCAAAATCTAAGTTTTGAGGTAGATCACTCCTAATAATCATGTCATTCTCAAGAAATTTTTCATTTCTCGATTCCACAATTCTAATGCTATGAGTTCAACAATAAAATCTATAATCCTTGGAATTTTTAGCATAATCAATGAAATATGCACTAAGAGTCCTTGGGTCCAACTTTCTCTCATTTGGATTGTAAATCTTAACTTCAGATGGGCAACCTCAGACTCGTACATGTTTTAAACTTGACTTCCAACCTTTCCACAACTCAAAAAGAGTTTTAGGAACTGCCTTTATTGAAACTTGATTTAATATATACACTGTTGTTTTAAGAGCTTTGCTCCATAGCAAACGAGGAAGTTTAGAGTTGCTAAGCACACTCCTCACCATGTCTATCAAAGTACGATTTCTCCTTTCAGCCACACCATTTTGATCTAGTGAGCTAGACATGATGTATTGAGTCACAATATCATGCTCCTCGAGAAACCTTGCAAATGGACCAGACGCTTGTCCACTCTCAGTGTATTTACCATAAATTCTCCACCTCTGTATGATCTCACAATTTTATTTGTTTTCCACATTGTTTCTCTACTTCTGCCTTGAAAACTTTAAAGGCATCTAAAGCTTCATTTTTATTATGAAGTAAATAAAGATACATGAATTGTGAGTAATCATCTATGAAAGACATGAAGTATTTTTTTACCGTGTGAGTCCATGTCGGGACAACAAATGTTTGTATGTATTATTTCTAATATTTCTGAACTCCTCTTAGCACTTTTCCTTGTCTTGTTAGTTTACTTTCCCTTTATGCAATTCACACAAGTGCCGAAATAAGTAAAGTCAAGATTCTCAAGTACTCCATCATTCATCGATCTCTTAATTATTTCTATGGAGATGTGTCCTAATCTCCTATGCCATAACATCAAGGATTTTTCATTTATAACACAAGGTTTAAAACTAGCGTTTTGTTGCGTAGCCATTAAATTATATGGAATCGTGTTGGATAAATTAATTTTGAACAAACCGTCATTCAACACACCGTTTCCAACAATAGTAGACTTAAACGATAAATCAAATCCGAATGCGTTAAAATTTATTGAATAACCCAAAGGTATAAGTCTTGAAACTGAAATTAAATTCCTAGAAAACCCAAGAACATAAAAGACATTATTCAATTCTAAAATAAGTCTACATGTGCCAACAGTTGCCACATGCGAACACATCATATTTCCAGAGTAGATGAATCGTTCACTTTCCGTCGACTCCCTCTGGCTTACAAAGCCTTGTATGGTATTAGAAACATAGATTGTAGAATCAGAGTCAATCCACCATGTGTTATGACAAAGGTCAACCATATTAGATTCATAGCATACATAACAAAAAGCATTACCTTTCTTTCCAAGTCAAGCCTTATACTTGTAGTAGTCCTTCTTCACGTGCCCCTTCTTTGTATAGAAGAAACACCTAGACTTCTTCTTAATCTTGGCAATTGCAGGTATGTCGTTCTTTCCCTTGTCCTTCTTCTTTTTCTTTCCTTTACTCTGATGTTGAGTCATTGTAAGTGTACCTTCACTAATTTTTTAAGCAAGTCACACTACAAAAAAAAAAAACGTATAAATTATGATAATTTTAATATGATAATTTTAAAATTAATGTAATATGTAATCTAATACGTCAGTTACACATTTATCATATTTTACAAATTAAAAATAACAATTAAATATATTTAACGACAATTTCAACTATAATTATTTTCATATTAAATTTTAATTAAAGTATTTTAAAAAATTCTAAATTTTTTACTTCTCTCTTGTAACAAAAAATTTCCTCGTACTATCTTATCCCCTCTCACTCTCGCACTCTCCCTCTCACTCTCGCTCTCGCTGCAGCGCAACTACCTTCCTGCACCATTTGAAACCCAAAGCCGCAGGTCAATATCTGTGAGGCAGGTCCAGTTCTCTCGCTGCCTTCTTCTTGACCAAAACCCCCTCTGTTCTCGCTGTCACAGGTGGATCTGCGATGCACTGCGCGCAACTGCAACCCAAAGCCACATATTATGGTGACAAAAAATCTAATAAACGAATCAGATTGTCGTTCTCTTCCCTCTACTATTTCTTCATTTTGATGCATCTCTGATTCTCTGGTCTGAATGTATCCATCCCCGTAATAAATTCAAAGACCTAGAAAGACACCCTAAAATCTCACTCAAAATCCTTAAATTGTAGAGGAGCTTCGAACCATAGTCACTACTTCATTTGTCTTCATCATCATTGAGCCATCTTTCTGAGACATCAAAGGAGCTTTGAACTAGTCTTTGATTTAGTCTTTGGCCGTAGTTTGGTGAGTCCTAATCATTCTTTGGTTCAATCTTCAGTCTTCGATCTTTTTTCATTCTACGAAATGCTTTTGAGAAATTTCTCTTCAGTGTTTGATTCACCGAGTCATAGTTTTTTGTGATTTTTTATTTTCATGCTTAGGAGACAGATTCTGAGTTCAAACATCAACCTTGTTTTGAGATTTTTTATTTCTGATTTTTGATTCACTGAATCAGTAATTTAGAACATATTTTGGTTAGGGGATTGGTCAACAAGCTCAACGAGTAGCAAGTTTTGGAGATCGTTAGCTTGGATTTGCCTCACTCTGTCTTTTGTGTGGTACAGTACCTTCCAATTGTTGCTCGGTTTAATTTGTGAGTAATGTTGTGCAGCGAAGTGTGCTTTGTAGACCGTTATTGTTCAAGCTATTTTTGATAATCTAATAAAATTGATATATTGAGATAATGATTTTCTTTGTTGTGTGCTATATTAGTTTCATGTCGATGCATTAAAGTTTATAGATTTTAGAATACACTTTTCTCTTGTTTATTATGCTAGCATGAACTACTAATTATCTGTATTACTTAATTAATCTAGTTTTGGGTATCCTCTAGGGAATTGGGTTGATATGGAACGGGAGGGTAGGCTTTCTGAATCATTGCGTACTCTTCTTGCTACTACTTTGGAAATTATGGTAATTGGTATATGCATTTAATATGAAACAAAAACATATAACCCAGATTTTTCATAGGGTTTTCTTTCTAAGCATCTTAATATGCTTAGAAACAATTTTAAATATGTTTCGCAATCATTTGAATAAAACCAGGTGTAATATATGATCTCTTATTAATTTTAAATATAATTCTTTTCAAATTGGTATTATGCGTTTGTTGCCACTCATCCCATCTTTTCTTCTGAGAAAAAAATCGAAGGGATACATTAATCAAAGAATTCTCCAAATGATCTGCAACTGATGGCAGATGCTCCAGTACACCGCTTATTTGTATTGTACTACTTGGTTTTCTTTCTAGTTATTATTCTTTTCTTCCTCTATTTAAATTGACATGACTTGAGTTAGATGTATAATAGTATTTGTATGACAGGACCTATTGAAGAATCAAAGAATTAACTTCCTAATATTTTGTGTGTCATCCAGGTTTGCATCTTTGGCTTAAATTATCCTATTTTTCTGTTACATTTCTGCATATGGCCTGTCTTAGTTATTGGCATCCATGACTCGTCTTGCCTGCTCTGTTTTGACAGAACCTAATATATCCAATTTTCATATTATCCTCTCATTTTCGATTGTCATATTTTATTATTGGCATCGATGTATGAAGTTTCATTTTTTACCATTAGTTTTTTTCCCCATATGTGTGTTTGTATTATCAGTTATTACTTTCGAATAACTACGATATTATTTTTACTGTGGAAAATGTGTTATCAAGCTTTTGAAATGTATGTTGCTTGTAACATGATTTTAGCCATTGCTGCTGCAGCCCTTTGTGCCTACATTGCCCCAATGGCAGCAGGTATGGCATAGTTGAGGTGAAGGCAAACCTTAATAGTATATATGCTCATTCTACATTGGCTCCAAGTACCCTCTTTGCAAAAGGTTAGTTACCAACTCAATTTGATATTGTGTGTGAATCTCATCCTTTTGCATTATGTATGCATAAGCGAGGGAAGTTAGGAAAATGTCTCCAAGAAGGTACTTATCTCACTTTGCTATGTGATAGCAACAGCCTCTTAGATGGGCTACATCATTCTTTTAGTGAATTATTTGAAAAACTTAATTTGATGAAAAAGGTCAAAAGTTCTTGATCCTTGCTTATTCCACCCATTCAATTACTATAAGCTGCCTGCTTTTTCCCCTTTCTATTAGCAACTTGCTGCTAGACTGAGGGATATTGTGGCGTTAAGACGACAGATTAATGACCTACCGTGCAAATTAGAACTCATCCAGTATGTTTGTTTCTTTCACCTTTCATTTCATGATTTCCATTTTCCTTATACTCTTTAAAACTATTGGCTGAATGAAGTTGAATATGTCCATTACCTGGTTCTGATTATGTGCAACTAAAACTCATCCATTTTTTTTTTCCACATTTCATTTGCTCATGTTTTCCAGTATTCCTTAAAACTCTATGTTGAATGGAGTTGAATATGTGCTTTACTTGGTTCCAATTATGTGGAATTATAACTCACTTTCAATTTGAGGTAGGGAAAATAAGAATTCAATGAACGACTCTATAGAATTATATTTTTTATTAAAAGTAAAATATATACTTAATTTTCACAATATTGTTGTTTCCTAAACAACTTGGGAAGGTTTGGTTACAGGATAGAAAGAGACCTATAATGCTTTAAATTGGATAGGAAATTTGATAGAAAGAAACCATATCTCTGATTAATCTTCTATGTCATTCTTATTGGATAGGAAGTTTTCTTATCAATTACTTAGTATAAGCCCTACTAGTCTCTAAAATATATTTATTCATGTGGGAGTTATCTCCCTGCTACAAATGTATCCTCGTGTGATGAAATAGAATGTGTAATATAAAAGAAAATTTTAAAATAATTAACTATAGAGATGGTGCATGGGAGAGAGTAAAGCAATGCCATGCATGTCTGATAGGGTTATTTACTTGATATTTGTTCATTCCTGCTGTGCAGGTATGAACGCCGGCTCTCAAACCTGTACGTTCAAATCCAGGTTCATAGTTTTTTTTTTGGATGAAAAACAGTTTATTATGAGAGAGAGAAAAGAGAAATAGTACCACTAGGGGGGAGGATAATTTTTTTTTTGGTTCCAATCATATTTATGCTGGTTCTAATTGTAGAATGTCCTTGGTATTTGCCAATATACAGGGAAAACATCGACAAACTTGTAAATACTACGCTACCTACAATGCTCTGTTGGAAATAAAATAGTTGATGCTAAAAGAAACATCTTTATTGAATTAGATCATTTTACAGGTATTCATTGGAGAATTTAGAGCATGTCGTAAATTTTTCTTTAACATTTTCTTTGGTGATTCTTTTTTTTTTTTTTTCATGTTAAATATATAACCTTTGTGCCTTTTCAATTATTTTTCTGCTTGTATATTTGCTCCTGCTAATCACATGTTATGCCCTTGCTTTTAATTTGTCTTTTTTTTTTCCTTCATGTTTTATTCTCTTTGGTAATTAATTTTCAACAAGTTGGTATTTTATGTTACCAGCATATTCCTGTTAGACCTTTTGCATTTTGTCTCATTGCACCTTCCTTCTTATTTCTTCTGACTGAAACCTTTTTATGGTGAAACTAGAGTATAAACTCAGAGCTGCATTAAGAAGCATAATCATTTTCCATGAAGAATATATATGTTGTGCATCTTCTTTTTTATACTGTCCCCATTGGATTCTATCTGTATCATAGATTATTAGAACAATAACTGGTATTTTTTATTTTAAAAAAAATGGTATTGAATTTCTCGTTTCATTTGAGATAAATATGAATACTTGCACTTGCTTTTGTCTAAGCTATCTGATTATGCATTATAAATTTTGATGCTACTTGAGCAAAATATCTTAGTATATTTTGGTTTGGAAGTACTAAAAGTTAGTGATGTGAACGAGATTCTACAAAATATTCTAGCATGAGGCTTCTTGAACTCAAAGCCTTACAGTGGCAGTGAATAGAAGTTGTTTGACCTAGTATTTCATCCTCTTATTTGTTAAGAAAAAAATCTGTGTTTTTTTAAATGTTTATCTGAACAAGTTTTAGCTGTTGTCATGCTTTTTTTCTCTTGAACTGCAGTTTCAAGAGGCCTTTAGTAGCATTGATGGCTGTATAAAACTTGTTCATTCCATGGAAGGGATTGTCAAGGGCAGTCAACAGCTAATGCTATTTTTGGCATGCATAAATGATAAATTTGGAAGAGTTAACTGCAGCTCGAGGCATTTGTGTTGATTTATGATATATGTCATTGTAATATCGTATTGTATGCATAGTTGCTGTGATTCATTTAAAAGAAATAAGTGATCATGCTTGAAAAAAAGAACACCCAATAATTTTTCATAAAATGGATACTGTACATCCTCATACTTCCTCAAAGATGAGTACTACTACTACTACTTCTCTTATTATTATTATTATTATTATTATTATTATTATTATTATTATTATTATTATTATTATTATGCAAAAACTAAACCATGTTGGGTTTTTTTTTTTGGTTGGTTTTAATAAAATTACGGCTAGCTTCTAATCGTCGTTTTATGCAAAAACTAAATTGCCATTTTATACATGATAAAATTATGGCGGTTAATGGCGGAGGTAATTACGTCAATTTTAGAAACTGCCATTGAGGCGAAAAATGGCAGTTATAGCTGTCGTAATCTGCAACAAATAATTTCCATTTTAAACATTTTTTTGGAGTGCCTCTCCTCCTTTTGAATGCACGTAGCTAGTAGTTCATTAATTGATCATTTGTCCTTATATGTATTGTAGGAAATTTTGAAAGGACCATATTGTGGTGGGAGTGAGTTCAGGACTAAGTGCACCAAAAAGGAATTAGAAATCTCAACTTTATGTGACTTAAGTTGAGCTGTCATGTTCCTCATTTTCATGATGTGTTTCCTCATACCTTTGACTCTAATGAGCTTCATGGAAGACAAATTTTCCATTAGAGTGCTAGTCAATGCCTTATCAAATGACTCAAACTGCTCATCAATGACTTTCCTGAAATCCTTGATGTTTTAACAATTAGGAATTGAACCACGAATGCTAGTGAAAATATATGTCTTAATGAACATAATTGAAAGACAGTTAGATCTTTCCTATCATTCGTATAACGTAACTTCTTTTGGAGTACTAATATCAGTGAGTTCAGTAGGCTCATCCCTACGGAGAGTATAGTCAAGGTTCATGCACCCTAAATGAAGAATTCTCTCCTTCCAAATCTTATAATTGTCATCCGTCAAAATGGGAACTTTATTTTTGTCATCAGAGATAATTAAGTAATAAATTGTTGTAAATAAATAAAAACAACATACTTATATAATAATTCAAGGAAAATATTAAATTTTAATGTAAGTTGTACATACATGAATCAATATGTCATCAAAATTTACTCGTGGGTTAAGATTTTAACATAAAATAGATTCATTTAAAATTCTGTGATGAAATTAATAAATTACCATCATCTCTTAATACATGTGGGCTATTTAATAGATAAAAATAACTTAATTATTTCATCCTAATTAATTATGAAAATTATAATAAATCTATATGGACAAATTTATTATATTAATCACAATTAATTACAATATATCATATTTAATTATATGTGATTTTCTTTAAATAAAATTATAATTAAAGATGTTGTGGCTATTCCTTTATATATAATGAACTTATCACAAATATGATACACAGTGAAATAAATTGAAAGATCATACAAAAATCGTATCTAACACATTTAGAGAAATAAATAAAACGTGACAACAATAGATAAATATAAAATGCATCATATAATTTCAAAGACAATATTCAGCGTAGTGGTAAAACACTGGAATTTTACTCCACATACCTGGGTTCAGTTCCTGTATCCCGCAAAACGCGGAATTTTGGTTTCCACCAACTTTTTCTTGTTCCTTAGTAAAAAAAACAAAGCACCAACATTTTTTTAATTACATTATATTATGGGCTTAAAGCCCAAAAACCATTCAAAGAAAAGAAACCTAAAGATCATCTCTTCCTCTTCCTTTTTTTCCAGCAGTTGCACTTCCCTTGTATTTATTCAAGTCTGCATGATTGGCTTTCTATCTGATGCAGGATTTCGACAGGAGAGGATGAAGGTCACGACTCAACCACGGTTTGTCCCACTCTCAACTGCTGTCGCACTCCATGTCTGGCCGCCGACTCCATCTCTTCCCCTTCTTTTCTGCAAGTTGTTTTGGAAGTAGATCTCCAGTGAGAGGATCGGCCCGGATGCAGGTGAGATGCTAAGGTCGTTTTTCCTCCTTTCTGCCACGACTAAGAGACTACCATTCATTGATCAAAATAGATACTATTCTTTACTAACCTCCAACCATAGTCTTTTGCACAAATTTAGAAAGCTGCACAGCATAACATATACAACAACACTCACACGTAAACCCAGAATACTTCTAATCTAAAGAAGTTTGACCATAGATGGAATGGGTATTGGTTTCTAAAAACTACTTAGACTAAGGACTCTTAGGTTATTTTTATAGAAGTTAGTTTTTCTCCTTCAGAAAAAATCAATACCCTTATCCAAATAGTGGATAACCCCACTATCCTTTAATATCCTCAACAAATTAGAGTCAAGTATTTGTCCTTATCTTTTGACTCATCTGACTAGCCAGTAAACTTGACTTGGTAAAACTAGTTAACATGGGTAGGAAAAAGTGGGACCACTTTAGTTAGAATTAAATTTAAGATTTAATTTGATAAATCTAACATGTGTGTGATGACAAGCAAGTGATGCATAGAAAAGTTTGCACCTAACCATTGAGAGGCAGAGGGATGAATTTTCGTTTATGTTACCTGCGTGGTTAGTGTGTGTATGTCTGGTTTTATTATCACAATGTTAAAGTAACACGAAAAATAAGGTGGATTTCTTATGAAAGTGAAGGTCTTCGAGTGAAATATGAGACAAACAGACATGAAAAGAAAAGAAAAGTAAATGGTGTATTCCCTGTGATGAGAAACTTGCTTGCTAATGTTTGCTGATGTTGAGGAACTTGCTAATGTTTGCCGATATTTGAAAATTGTTTATTGAAGTTTGAGGAACTTCTGTTGATGTTTTCGATACTTGCTAATAATTGGTATTTGTTTCATTGATATTTGAAGAACTTGCTAATGTTATATATATATATATATATATATATATGTGTGTGTGTGTGTGTGTGAGTGTGTGTGTGTGTGTGTGTGTGTGTGTGTGTGTGTGTGTGTGTGTGTGTGTGTGTGTGTGTGTGTGTGTGTGTGTGTGTGTGTATTTCATGATTTATTTAGCATTCGTTCTGTTATGCCGCAATTGTGTTGTTCTTGTCTTACTTGGGTTGTCATGAGATTTTTTGTATACATTACACAACTAAAACTCACCATTTATTTTTAAACGTTTTTATAACTGTTCATTTTTTTATTGAGAATTTTTAATTTTCACTCTGTTCATGGTGTTTTCATATTAGCACATGATGTATTAAGGTTATCATTATTCAGATCGATCATGTATGAGTTCTAAATCCAAATGATGAAAATATATGTATATTAAAGTTATTAGAAAAATATGTATTTTTGGCAATGACTCTGATATATGCAAGTAAAATTATAATTCTATTGCTGAGTTTATAAATTAGCACTTAGGCTTCTGACTTTGTTTCTTTACTTACTATTGTCTCAATTTCAATTTATGATATTTTGATTATTGTTATGAGAATTCGATGTTTTACAAGTTTCGATCTCAGTTATTCGATTTTGATCCCTATATTTCGATGTTGTTTTCTCTTTTTTTCTTTCGATTCTCGTAATGGTTTTATTGAAAAATTTCTATTTTTATTTTGTATTTTGATTTGTAAAGTATTTTGATTTTGATTTTTGTCTACTTTGAATTAGAAAGAATTTTTTTTTTTAAGATTTCAACTGATTTCTTCTAAATTTTTGAAATTGAAATTTTAATTAGCAAAAAAAATTAATTTTTATGGAGTTAATCTACTAATATTATTATGACCATGATTAGATAGATTAAGAGTAATACCCTTAATTTTAAATTTTACTATCAGGCTATTAATTTAGTAATGAGGTTACACTTTCCTTCCCTCATCTTAATAGAATAACTTCAAGGGCAAAAATAATTTCATTTAAAGGTAAATAACGTTAACTTTTGTTAATATTTAATGAATGTAGATTAGTTTTTTTGGATTTGACCCTTATAAAATGTAAGTTGCACTTTAAAGATAAATTTTAACGATGGATTAGCAAGGGAATGCATTCCCTTGCTGCTTAACGATAAAAAAAAATTGACGGATGTTTCCCTCGTTAATCCCTCGCAAAATGTTGCGAAGGCTAATTTCTTGATTTCTTGTAGTGTTAAGATTAAACTAAGTGAGCTATGAAAACCCTCAACCTAAACTTCCATTATTGTAATATGCTAACTGTAGTATCAAATAACTGAAAGCCATAGAGGCATGAACACATCACGCTTATCACAAAATCATATATAAAAACAAAAAATTTCAGAGTTACATTAGATCCACAGTCTTGTTCAAAGTAATCTCATTAACCTCTTTAGTCTAGAATTGACATTCCATCACCTACAATTATTAGCAGTGCTTCCATCCCCACTCGACATGTAATACTCCTGCATATGAATTATACAATAATTTAGTATCATTTATAAATAAAAACATCATATGATGAACTTATTATTTACTAACCATTTCATCAAATGGGTGATCTAGAGAAAAATTTATATCATCATCACCTGATGTAGCCCAGCCAATATCAGAATCCATTTGGTGTCTTAGTTATGGACGATATATGTAGTTGTGACCTTCTTGCCTACAATGACCACATTTAGTATGTTACTTGGTGATCCTGCTAACTGAAGAGCGAGATGCTCCACAACGCTTGCTCCTAACCACTATCAGGCCCTTAACAAACTCATTCCCATTCTGTACATCCTCATAAAACAAACTCATATATTCATCATGCTTCTTTGCAAGTTGTACAGTGTTAGTAGCAACTTTCTCCCTCATATCATTAAAATTTTCCTCAGATCGAGCTGCTAAACTACACATCCATCGACAAGTATGAAGTAGTGATCCATAGTGACTAATGTACAATATGGTCGATGGATCACTACTTAATGATATGTGCTAAACTACACATCCATCCAGCTTGGGAATTTGTCCCTTCAACTATATCCTTCACTTTTTTCACACATCTATTTAGAACAAGACATATTGGCAATTCTTCCATATCTAAATAGACCATAACTGCAATGATATGAACACATGGAATTCCAAAAGATTCTATGCGTAGACATGAACATCTTAGCTCCATCATATGTGAATAATATGAAACATGCCATATGACTTGTGGCTTATAAAACTTTTCCACAATAAAAATATATGAGCTTGCTGTCTCTCTACTCCCCATGACCTTCATAGTACAAGACTTCAAAATCAAATCCCGATAAATATAAAAAACATCTCTTGTAAACACTCGTGAACCAGACCTCTCCAAAGATGTAAATGAAGTTTGGATCACTGGAAACCCAGATGATGATTTAAAGTCCATTTTAAGCTCATTTATGCCATATCAACACACCGTTAGAACCCTTTAACGAACTCACTCAAACTAGACCAAGAATGGACAAATCTCCACAATTATGAATTTAAGGCTTCACACCTAGAAGTTGTTTTTAAACTTACAAGGAACTTCCCCCGTATGTAAGTTGTAGCCCATATATTCTTCTTCAAATACAATTCTTAGACGCATTCCCGCTCATTCATACCACCCTCGTCCACTATAGAGCGCCATTATTGTTCAAATTCATCAATCTCAGTCTCCTAACATACATCTCTGAAACAACTTAGTGAACCTAGGAATACCAACATTCGAGGTTGTATTTCTTAGCAGATGCCAAGCACACAATCTATGATGTGCCTATGAAAAAGCTTCTCTAATAGCACTCTTCATTGCAAAGTCACCATACATGATAATTGATTTAGGACATTTTCCCTTCATTACTTTCACAATTTGGATCAAAACCCAAACATATCTCTCCACTGTTTCGTCTGAGACTTGCGCACAAGCAAAAACACAAGTCTTGTTGTGATGATTCATGCCAGGAAATACATCCACTAGGAACTTGTTTTTGTTTTTGTTTTTCCATAAGTTGCATCAAATGCCAAATCATCTCCAAATACTACATAATCAACTTGACTACTTCCTTCACACCAAAACAAGTATGCCAATTGGTCGTTCCCATCAACTTTAAACCTATAAAACATCAAAGGATTTGTACTGCCCACCAACAAAGGTACTTGAGTGCACAATTAGCATCCCCACCTTCCAATATTCATTGCTTTTCAACATGATTGTATATTTCTCTTTTCCAAAAACCAACGAAATTAAAGCCACCTGACTGAGTTGCAAAAGACCCATAAATTTTTGGTATACTGATACCACAATCTCTCATGCTATTCATTTGAGCTATGTCAAAATCTAACATCGTTTTATGGGATTGTAGCAATTCAACATACTTCTCCCCAACTAGTTGATGATTGTTCTTATCATTAAAGTACGCCACATACCATAACTCTGTCTCTAAATTAAGGTGGAGACGCAGTTCAACCAAACAACCAAACTTGGTCAATGTTCTATGCTCCTTCTTACGATTAGAGTTGTTTAAATACTTATGCTACCTAAATCCATGACTAGAACATACAAATGAGTATCACACCATTTGGCCCTTTATGTTTTTCCCATTCTCATCTCTCCTTATACTGAACCCATTAATCATCCCATACTCGTTATAGAAAGCATAGGTAACATCAAGATTTCCAAATTCAAGACTCTTTATATCCACAACAGTTAAATTATCCACTTTTATCTCCTTATACCTACTATCAACATCAATGCAATTTTTTGTAGGGTTAACACCTGACTGTTCATCATCATTGTCCATGGAAATCTGTTCATCTAAAGGCATTTCTTGAACTCCAAACATTACATAATAGTAAGTATTCTTAAACAACACTCAAACTAGCAATAAAAGTTAAAGACTTCAATGAAGTTTAGTAAAGTTTAAAAAAACCTAAACCCTTATTTACAATAAACAAGCTACCACCAAATGCTATAACACATTTGAACCCTTAAAAAAAAATTTTTTGTTACATCAATTGTGCCACTTGCAATGTTGTCCAGCGATGACCCTTCCCCATAATCAAAGTCACCATCACCACTTCCCAGTTGCGAACTTTGAAAATTACTTATACTCATTCCTTTCCTTAACATCATAATCTTTCTTTTTTCACACTGGTGATTTTCATTCACCAACACTTTAAAAACAGTACCACACTTCAATTTAGACAAATGCCAAATTCTAATCCTATCAAATACTATTCATACAAGCTGCTAACCAAATCCATTTTCAACTTACTTGTTGTATATGTACAAACCATTTGTATACTTAACTATGAGTATACAATATGTCGCATTTTAAAACATAAACTTCACATTTTAAAGGATCTACTTCTGAAACAAAATGACTACACTAGCAAAAAAAAAAACTATAACAAGCATCTCTAATAAAGATTACACAACAATATTTATCTCCATTTAGACACCACAACAATCGCATTAATACCAACAAATTCACATTGCAATAAACTCACCATTAGCCAACAACAACCCATAACCTTCAAAACCTCTAATTCAGCATCAAGATGTTTAGACTTTCTCCCACATAGAAGTTGTGGCCCTTCTCACAACTCAGTTTGCCAATCTAGAGCTAGATCTTTCACCTTCAAAATGCGACCCATTCAAACACTGTACTCACCAATCAAACCCTCACCCCAGGCGGAACTCAAGCAGCACTGACCTCAAATGCTTGTTGTCACCTTCCAAAGGATGCCTCTACCACCAATTGCTTGTTGTTAGTTTCCAATGGAAACCTTTGACCTCACCTCAACCCTTGCCCATTCACATCGTCGATTGTAGGTTTCGCTTGGGCAGAAAATTTCAATTACTCATGTCAGTTTTCTTTAGGATAGAGTTGCTTGAAAAAACAAAAGGAGGTAGGAGGTTAACAATGTAATTTCAATTATAATTAAAAGGTTTAAAAGAAAAAATTAAATCAATGGTAAATTTTGTTATCGGTTATTCCAGGTCCCTCACTTAAGAGCATCCATGCTCCAATTGTATTTAAGAGTACCTTAGATGTTGCCTATATGATGGTGAAATTCATTGCGCACCATGAAAAAATGGGTGCACCAGTGCTCTCCATTGTTATATCCTTTGGATGCAAAAGAAATAAAATTAACGGTACATAATGAGTACCTTTTACCTGGTGAATCAGTCACCATTTTATAGTTAATGTTTGCAAATTGGAAAAGTATTTACAAATACAGCCTGATAGTTAGAGAATTTATTATATGTTTTTGGAGCACAATAAATGCATACTTTATGATAAATCTTTATCATTAAACGAGCTGCGGTTTGCGGGCTGACCCATTTAACCCATAATATGCACAAGTTAGGATTAGGCATTTTGCAGGCCTGTTTAAATGCGGGCGAGTCTGGTCCATTTAAATTGTGGGCTAAACAAGATGTATCTTGCCAACCTACGGACCAACTTGCCAACCTGCCAAATATTATTTTAAAAAAATATTATTTTTACACTTGTTTTCCAATTAATTTTCTTGATCAATGATATAAATGAAAGAACAAAACTTAGCTCTAACCTTTTTCTTCCAACCCTTTTAATCACCCTCCATGTGTTCATTAACTCAATTAAGTGGGGTTGAGAGTAACAAATAGAGAGTAATTAAAGAGGTTGGATGGAAAAGGTTAGAGTCAAGTTTTGTTCTAAATGAAATTCTCTCAAATCCAAATAACTCTAACAACCCAAATATCTAAATAAGTTTCGAAAACAAACTATAAAAGAAAAGAAAAGAAAAAGTAAAATAAATCTTAAAAAGAAAAAAAAAATAGTGGGCTCGTGGGTGACCTGCAAACTTGCAGGCTAAAGTAGTGCGGACATGGATTACAATTTTGTTGACTCATTTAAAATGCAGGCCAATCCGGATCGGGCCAGTTTAGATCAAATTAGCTTGTTATCCACCTGTAGTCAAGACATGGTACATTCCGTTCAAAATCACAATTCTCAAAAAATGTCTCAATCAAGAATTTAAATTCAATTATACTAGTTTAAACATACAATCAAGAATATAAATTCTACCATGCCAATCATACTGCTAAAAGTAATTGGATATGATATATATTACATATTATTTTTTCAAGAAATTTTTTGATAACTAATAACCATAATAATCACAAGAGAAATAACAACATAATGCAAATAATCGTATATTTTTTAGATATTTTTCAAAAATCACTACAACAGAAGAGAAAATTAAATTTATCAAAATGAAGCCACACATGCTCTCAAAAGCAAATTTAACAAAGCAACAAATATTCCAAACATGTTAAATAATAGCTTTGATAAAATTAAAAGAAAAAAAGGATTTGCAATAATAAAGAATTTTATCAAAACTAATAGAAGTTTATGAAAGCAACAGACATTATCATCGAAACGTTGCCTTAATGGTCTTTTTGCAAGTCTTTGATTCTCATAAAAGAAATACATTGAATGAAGGTCTCGTATTAATATCCAGCAAAACAAATATATTTTATATTATATTATTATTAATGTATGAAAGCGTCAAATTATAATGCTGGGTTATTGTCCAAGTGTTGGACGTTAATTAGCTATATACTGTTGAGCGGGTTAGATTCGATTCACACATTACTGCAAGTTTTTTTTTTTTTTTATTTTGTCATTTTATGTTTTTTTTTTTAATATTGCGGCAGATCGAATTGCGTCGTCTCCACTTTGCGGGTCAACTCGCATTCTCCATGGCAAAACAAATCACCACATGTTTTAAACCGTGATCCGAGATCATATCCCGTGAGTCAACTCAGCATGCGGTACGTTGAAGTTTGTCGTAGACGCCCTTGACAGAAGTTCGCTTATGACACGTGAAGGAAATCCCAGCTATATGCAGATTGGACCATGACATTGGGTAACAACAATTTTACCGTGAGATTTGTGCAATGGATAAATCTTAATAATATTTGTTATTGTCAATCATGATCTTGCTAGATAATAACACCCATAACTGTCTCTAACTGTCCATAATTGCAGTATCTATATTCTGATGTTATAGGGATCATCTATAACTAAACAAGGAACATATCTTATCTTGTGACTATTAAGGGAACATATCTCTCTAACCTCTATAAATATCAGGCTTATTCACCTTCTCAAGTATCTTATTACTCATTGCATAAACTCGTGCACAACCTGACTTGAGCGTTGAAGTCTCTTTGCAGGTATCAACCCCCCGTCTTAACACGCTCTGTTGCTGCTGCGTAAGGAGGAAATCACTGTGACGTGCCTATCTCAGGTACACCTCTGAATCAACTTCAGAACATTGATGTCGTTTATGGGAAATCATAAACTTCTATTCCCATTCAACCATGAAGAACACGAGACAGAGCTTGAGGAGAGGAGACGTTGTGCAAACCTTTATTGGCCAAAGGCGAGGACCAGCGGCGCAGCCTCCTCCCCACCCTATTCCACCACCAGTTGCTGAAACTTTCGCTACGAGAAACTAGACACCCAATGCAAAACAACTACGCGATGGGCATGAAGTCTCGCTTTTTGACGAGAGCCCCCACCCATCACGCAGGGTTCCTGTGAGGGATATAGACTTGGAATCTGCATGCAAAGAACCAACTTTGACGTTCCTGGATCCAGAATTCTAGTGCATCAACGCTTAGGAACCATGAACGTTGAAGCTGATGATCGTGTGTCTCTTCCAAAATACATGGTCCGATCCCACATATCCAGAAGCCAATTCCAGGATACGGTGCAACAATATATGGCAATGTTGGAAGAACAATATCGCAGTCTGGAGAATTTAGGGCGGGATGCCCAGGTAGGTCAGCTCAGATCACAACGACAGAATGAAAGACAGAACATGAATAATAACTAGAGGGAACCTCATGCTGACACCAGTATGTCCAATGTTGCAATAACAACCCAGACCCCAGCATTCAAGAACAACCCTTGTCTGCTCAACTCTTGGAGTATCGAGTCCCAAGAAGTTTCAAATTCCCAACCAATGTGGAGCTCTACGACGGGACTACGAACCCCCAAGAACATTTAGATGCTTACGTCCAATCTATGTGCTTCCATAGGGGACCCACATAGTTACTATGTCATGCCTTTCCCCTTTCCCTGAAGAATGGAGCCCTTAGATGGTTTGTTACCGTGCCACGAGGATCCATCACTGACTGATCGGACCTTAGACAATGTTTCTTGCTCCAGTATACAACAAGCAAAGGACAACCCAGGTCTAATAAATCTTTATCTAATATTCGCCAAGGGTGTGACGAACCCCTTCGAGAGTATATTAAAAAGTTCAACGCGACATGTACTAATTTGGAGAACTTTGATGATAGAATTACCCTCCATTATGCTAGAAGTGGTCTCTAAGTAGGTTATGAGTTCTTCGCATCTTTGGCAAAGAAAAATCCAGAGAACATGCAAGAATTTTGACAACGGTCCTAGAAATATATAAACCTCAAGGAGGCAACTGAGGACTAAAGGAGAAGGGAGAAAGGTGAGTCCTCTCACCAGAAAGTCAACCACAACTCCTCACGATCCCGGAACCCCAAGGATAGTCCATCCCAGTGCAAGTATTCCAATTACACTCATTTGAACACCTTAAATGAGACAATATTGAGGGAAGTGTTACAGACAGAGTTTCAGGACATCAAGCGGCCACCCCTATAAAGAAGCACAAATAGAAAGATCGCTTCAAACACTATACATGACACAAAAGCTATGGCTATGAAACAGAGGATTGCTATTAACTCCACGATGCAATTGAGTTCTTAATTAGGGCAGGGCAGCTGTAACAATACAGCAGTTGAGTTCAAGACGATGAACACTGTGGAAGGCGGAGAGAAGGGAGACGTAGCCCTCGACGAAGCCCATCTCCACGCCAAAGAAGAAGAACTCGAAGCCCTAGGAGAAGATCTTGAGTCCACCTCACTGTGATACAAATGATTGGCAGGGCAGGAACAGGGACATTCCATCTGATGATAACGACAACTGCCATGCCCAGCCCAACAGAACCATGAACACTATTGCTGGTGGTGGTTCGTCTAATGGTGCTCGGAAGAAAGCCCTCAGGATGGCAGTCTCCCACTCCAAGTCTAAGTCACAGACCATAGAAATGAAGACACCCCCATCACGTTTTCAGATGAGGATTATGGCGAAATTATCCCGAATCATGATGACCCACTCGTTATCTCGAGAATAATTTCCAATATCGAAGTTTGGCGTATCTTTGTAGACCAAGGGAGTTCAGCAGACATTATGTTCATAGACCTCTACCAAAAGCTAGAACTTCCATGTATAAAGCTAATCCCTATGATGGGGAACTTATAGGGTTCATTGGTGAGAAGATCACCTCGACAAAATATTATGAGACCCACTTGACCCTAGAATACCCTAAACTCTTCAGTATAGTCAAGGTAAGGTTTTTGGTCATGGACTGCCCCTTGGCTTACAACATTATCTTGGGTCACCCTGCCTTAAATGCACTTGGAACCATGGTGTCCATAACCTACCTGGTCATGAAGTTTTCCAGCAAAAATGATGAGGTTGTCATAATAAAAGGCGACCAAATTGTGGTCCAGAAATACTATAACGAGACCTTCAAAATTTATAAGGGTCTCAAAAAGGCAAAAACTGGTACATCTAGCTCGGTCATGGATCAGGTCAACATCCTCATGATCGAGCTAGATGTTTAAGAAGAAATCTAGGGTACCAGACCCTAGCCGAAGGGTGAATTATAGCTTATCCAACTTGGTACCAAGCCAAATCAGGTCACCAAAATTGGAGTCAACCTGGAAGAAGAAGATAGACGTCGGTTGATTAAGCTCTTGCATAAAAATAAGGATCTCTTCGCCTGGATGTCCTTTGACATGCATGGGCTTGACCTCGTCTCCATTTGTCATCGTCTGTCTATCAGGGAGGAAGCAAGGCCGGTCTCCGAGAAGAAAAGAAAAGTTAGCCTAGAAAGGCAGCAGATTATTGAAGAATAGGTGAAGGACTTGCTCAGTGACGGCTTCATCTGGGAAGTGTCATATACCATATGGCTATCTAACATGGTCCTGATGAAGAAGTCAAATGGGAAGTGGAGAACGTGCGTAGATTACACAGACTTAAACAAAGTCTGCCCTAAAGACTCGTACCCACTTCCCAATATGGATAAACTGGTGGACAACTCCTTAGGCTTCTAATTACTGTCATTCATAGATATATACTCCGAGTATAACAAGATCCCAATGTATCCTAGGGATAAAGACAAAACCACCTTAATAACTAACATGGTGAGCTACTACAATAGAGTCATGCCCTTTGATTTAAAAAATGCAAGAGCCACTTACTAGATAATGATGAATAGGGTCTTTGAAGACCAAATGGGGAAGATGCTAGAGGTTTACATTGATGACATGATAGTAAAGACTCCACAAGGCGTATCACATACCACTGACCTTGAAAAAGTGTTTACACAACTCCAGAAGTATAACATGAGACGTAACCTAGAAAAGTACGCATTCGGAGTCCAAGCAAGCAAATTCTTGGGTTTCATGCTGACTTACCAATGAATTGAGGCTAATCCAGACACATGCCAAGTGGTGCTCAACATGTAAAGCCCTCAGAATATCAAAGAAGTGCAGCAGCTAATTGGCTGGATTATGGCCCTCACACGATTCCTTGCTAAAGCTGCTCATAAATCCCCCCTTATTCAAACTCCTCAAGAAAGGGAAGGATTTTGAGTGGACTCGGGAGTGTGATGATGCCTTTTCCTCTTTAAAGAATCTTTTGTCCTCTCCCCCTATACTGACAAGACCGGAACTCGATGAGACACTATACTTATACCTTTTAGTTCACGAAGATGTTATAAGCTCAACACTAATCTAGGATACGGAGGAAGGACAAAAGTCAATCTATTTCATAAGCAAAGTTCTGCAAGGCCCAGAGCTCTGCTACCAAAAAATTGAAAAGGTTGCCTTCGCAATTGTCACCACGGCCAGGAGGCTTAGGAAATACTTTCAGTGCCACCCTGTGATGGTGAGAATAGACCAACCTATCTGCCAGGTGCTACACAAGCCAGATTTAGTAGGGAGAATGATTGTTTGGTCCATCGAGCTTTCTGAGTTTGGAATCATATATGAGCCTCGACTTGCAATAAAGGCTCAGGTGCTCTTCGACTTCTTAAAAGAACTCACATCGGACCCTGGTGACCCATAGGTATTTCTTGGACCATATTTGTTGATGGATCCTCGAACCCCAAAGGAAGTGGTGTTGGTGTAATTTTTGAAAATTCTAAAGGAGTCACTTTGGAGAACTCCCTGAAGTTTGAGTTCCCAACCTTAAACAATTAGGTGGAGTATGAAGTATGTATTGCCGAACTGGTAATGGCCAAGGACTTGGGAGCAACTAAGATCATACTTTGTAGTGACTCCCAACTTGCGACCTCCCAGATCCATGGCCGATTTTCAAGCTAAGGAGTCCCTCATTTAGAGATACTTAGCCAAGGTACAAGAACTCCTTAAAAGCTTTCAAGAGGCCAAGATAGAGCATATACTAAGGGAGCAGAACTCCAGGGCAGACCTCCTGTCTAACCTAGCTAGCATAAAAAGCCCAAGCAATAACTGTTTCACGATCCAAGAGACCCTCTCTCAACCCTCTATCATCTAGCCATTTTCTAGGTGAAAAGAGAATAGCATACTTAGATCACCCTAATCATGGAGTATCTACAGTCCAGAGCCAAGCCTTCTAATCTGAAAGAAGCCTCTAGATTAATCAAGACAGTAGTCAGGTACACCATCTATGACAAGCAATTATACCGACGTGGATTTTCTTCACCTCTCCTCAAATGCTTCACGCCGAAGGAAGCAAAATATGTACTAGCTAAGGTTCACGATGGGAGCTTTGGACACCATTTGGGAGGCAAAGCCCTAGCCTTAAAGGCACTCAGGGTGGGATATTTTAGCCAACATTGGAAGCACACTCCCATGCACATGTATGGGTCTGTGATAAATGCTAATGCCTCTCGAACCATTATCAGGTTCCCTCAGAGAAACTATCCACGATGTCAATACCTTGGCCATTCTATAGATAAGGTATGGATATCCTGAGTCCTTTCCCCCAGGAACCTAGTCAATTGAAATACTTGGTGGTGGTGGTGGATTATTTTACAAAATAGATCGAGGTAGAACCCTTGGTCACAATCACCTCTGTTCGAGTTCAAAAGTTTACTTGACACCACATCATCATCAAGTTCAAGGTTCTAGAGTCCATCGTGACAGAAAATAGAACCCAATTCAAAGATAAGGGTTTTGAAGAACTTATTACCGAGCTAAAAATCAAGCATCATTGCAATTCCATTGTGAACCCTAGGACAAATGGGCAAGCCGAAGCTGCCAACCAGGTTATTGTTCATGGAATTAAAAGAAGGTTGGATGAAGCTAATGGAAACTAGGCTAAACAACTAGAGCATATCCTCTAGGCCTATTGAACTATGCTTCACTCTGCAACAAGTTAAGCTTGATAGTTGCCAAAGCTACCAAATTAGAAGATATTTGTTTAATGATTCACCAAAAACTTGTTGTATGTGGTGTAATCGGGTCGAACCCTTAGATCTTTCCAATTAATCAATTATATTAGGAAATTAGTAAAGGGGAGTTTGGTTGCATCAGTAATTAAAAGACAATAATTAAAACATAGTAATTAAAGAACATTAATTAAAGGACATTAATTAAAAGACAGAAATTGAAAGATAATAATTGAAAGACAATAATTAAAAGGCAGTAAATAAAAGACAATAATTAAAAGGAAGTAAATAAAAAGAAAGTAATCAAAGGACAATAATCAAAATGCTGTAAAATGTTGTAAACAAAATTAGGAAAAATAACTAATCTAAGGGAATCAACAATGCTTGAGTTTAATCCATCCTTAACCATTATGGACTCATTTACAGGCTAACTAGATTCTTAGTAAGCATCTAGCATTTGGTTAATCAACGTTAGATGAAGTTAGCATCCATCCAACCCTAAATTAACCTAATACTCATCATTCAACCAAGTTAGGCAATTCATCAAACAACTTTGGTACATTGCCTAATCTCGTGTAAAATCCTCATCCAAGCATGAATTCTCTATTAGGTAAGCACCTAGGATTTAGTCAATCAACGAAAAATGGATTAAGCATCCATTTGACCCTAAATCAACCTCATACAAGAATTTATGCTAGCTAGACATTACATCAAACACCTTTAATACATTATCTAGTTTTTGCAAATACATGATAGTTAAGAAACTATCACATGAACACCAAAATTGAGTTAAACACTCAGCCAAGATGCAACAAAATCAAGAGTTGGAGGAGAGAAATTTGATTAACAATAAGAATGTAAACATTCATCACAAGGTCTCAAGATTACACATCAAGAGTGTTTCAATCCCTATGATTGATTACAAAGCTTTAACTCTCCATGAATAGAGAACACAAAATAGAAAAGTAAAGTGTAGTAAAATAAAGAGCAAAATAGAAGAGAGCAAGAGGAGAGGAGAGGAGAAGGAGAAGTAGCAAGAGAGAAAGTGAGAAGTGAGAACTGAAGAGATTGGTCTCGGTTTTGGGCTATCTCTCCCACATAATAGACCCTAAAAGTGAAATTATAGATTTGTCCCTAGCTTAGACTCTTTCTCTTCCAATTAGCTTTAATTGGACACCTAATTTGTAAGATTTGGACACTTAATGAAAGAGTTATGGCTAAAACACATTTAACAGCTCCTAGATCCAGTCATCTTCCTTTAGACGTTAAAAACCCTATCAAAACGTCATCGTTGGGATAAGTGGTATGAAAGTTGAAAGTTTTTGTCTTAAATTTCCAATGCCACCAAATTTAGCCCATTATAACTCTTACAACCTAAGATATGACCCAATCTTTGCATACTGCTCAGGTTCCAGTGACAACACATCTATTCTAACTTTCAGGCCCAATATGACCCACTAGACATCCGATTCAGTTCTGGAGCTCTCATCAAAGTCATAGAGCTTCCTCTTTTCTTTCCTACAAGATAAAGTTCATAATTTTTAAATGTCTATAACTCATGTTATACCTGAAATACAGAAATAGTGTAAAACTATCACAATGCTGAAAAATACAACTAAGCCCAATTTGAACCCAAACTTATAAATGGTGGCCAAAACCAATTAATTAAGCATAAGAGAGGTCTAAAATGCTGAATATAAGGGTTAACTAATCTATAAAAATGGTGTTTATCAAATTTTCTCATACTTAGCCTTTGGCACTCCCAAGCAAAAGTAGAAATTCATTACTAGGGAACAAAGGAAAAGCAATAAAAACTTGAAAGTTAAAAACTAAAGAAAACTCACTTGTCAATGATGTTCAATTCTAATGATGTTCAAGAATGCAAAAGGATAGCAGCCAAAATTTCAAGGAATTAAAACATTCATGAAGTAACATGTCTTTACATCTCAAATCAACAAACATAGAAACTTCAACTGAAAAGTATATATCAAGAATGATAGAACCTCACAACATTTACTCTCAATCTCTCAAGTGTTTGGAAGGTAAGTGTTTCACTCAATTCAACCCATGAAAATATGCACTACCATAAGCTTGCTCATCTTTTACTTCTTCACTACTCAAAATACATACACACATACATAAATCAAGAGGATTTTCTTCAAGGTTGTAATGAGGTCAAGGTAAAATAGAGGATGGGAGTAATATGGATAATGACAAGTTGAAGACCCAAGAGAATAAAAGAGTATTAGGGTTGAGTCCATATAATTAGTATGATAGTTTATCCCAACTCTATGCAATGCAAATTCTCTTTACATATTCTTTTTTTTTTTTTTGAATTTCCTTTTGCCTTATTGACTTTCCTTTACACATTTTTTTTTCTTCAATTGGCCACTCTTTCTTTTTTCACCAACATTTTGCATACCAATTAGTATACTCCCACACTTGTTCAAGAACTCATCCAATAATAATGTCAATGCTTTCTTTATTCCCTAAGGTTGGGTAAGAACATTGTTTTTCATTTAGGGCATGTAATGAGCTAAAAACGATGAATGGTCAAATAAGCTCAAAGAGGTTAATTCAAGGGAAAATATGCAAGGTTACATATTTGGCTAAAGTGGCTAATTCAAGAAAAATGTCTCAATCATATTCATGTATGCATGTGAAGATGTTGCCTAAAAAAGAATTAAAGTAAGTTCTAGAGTAACAATTCCATGAGTGAAAATCACACAAAAAAGAAGAGAATGTCATAAATGCTCAATCCATTCATTAAAAGACTCAAAGTCTCACAATGTATGTTTCTATCAAACTTAATCTACCAATTCAATTTCATTACCAAACTAGTTATTCTTAAGATAAGAGACAATTTATTCACTTATGTTACCTCAATTAATGCTTGCTTACAACTTTCACAAACTCAAAGTTTCATTGGAAAGCAATTAGAAACACACTTTGTTATGAATATTTTTTTCTTTTTAAAAAATAGAAAAATAGAAGTTTAGAACAGAATTTAAAATAATAAAATAATTTAAAATAGAAAAAAATAGAAACAAAATGTAAAACAAAAACAAAAAATAGAAAAAGTAAACAAAAATAGAAAACAACAACAATAAATAGAAACAAAAATACAAAACAAAAAATAACAACAAGAAATAGAAACAACGGAAAAATAGAACAACATAATTATAAATAGAAAAATAGTAAACAACAAATAACAAAACAATAACAGTAAATTAATAGAACAAAATAGCAAAAATGACAAAAACAATAAAAACATTTGAATTAAAATAGAAAACAACATAAAAACAAAATGCTAAAATCCCCCTCATGTAAATTTTATATTGTCCTCAACGTAAAACTCAAAATCTTTAGCAAACCATCAATAGCATCAATAAATATGAGACAAGCAAAATAAAAGAGAGGAGAAAGAAACATCCTTATTAATTGTAGATGGCCATTTACAAGTGGAGCTCCTCCACTATGTTCTCTTGTGCGCCCTTATTGAATGACTTAAGGATATGTCCATTGACCTTAAAAGTTTTGTGAGTTGCCTAACTTATGACCTCCACCTCACCATAAATAAACACCTTAGTAACCATGAAATGGCCTAGCCACCTAGAACGGAACTTGTCGGGCATGAGCTTGAGGCGGGAATTGTAGAGGAGAACTTTTTGCCCAACAACAAATTCCTTCCTTGCAATATTCTTATCATAGAAAGCCTTGGTCTTCTCCTTGTAGATTTTGTAGCTCTCATAAGCCTCCAAGCGGATTTCTTCTAATTCTTGTAATTGCAATTTCCTTTCCACTCCTGCTTGGTTAAGATCTATGTTACAACTTTTCACCACCCAAAATGCTTTATGTGCTATCTCCACCGGTAGGTGGCATGCCTTCCCAAAGATAATTTGGTAGGGGGACATCCTTAGTGGTGTCTTGTAGGCTGTCCAATTAGCCCAAAGAGCATTCTCAAGCCGCTTGCTCCAATCCTTTCGATTAGGCTTGACAATTTTCTAAAGGATTTGTTTGCTCTCTCTATTTGATATCTCAGCTTGCTCGTGTGTTTGAGGGTGGTAAAGTGTAGAGACCTTATGTATGACTCCATACTTCTTCAACAAAGCTTCTATATTCCGGTTGTAGAAGTATGATCCTTGATCACTGATGATAGCTCTCAGAATGCCAAATTTGAAAAAAATGTTTAATCTAACAAAATCCACAATAATTTTTGAATAATCAGTTTGAGTGACTTTTGCCTCTACCCATTTAGACACATAATCAAAAGCAACCAAAATGTAAACAAAACCAAATGAGACAGGAAAAGCATCCATAAAATCAATACTCCAAACATCAAATATTTCATAAAACAATATAGATTGTTGAGGCATCTCATTCCTATGAGAGATATTTCCCGTTCATTAGCATTGTTCACAAGATTTACAAAACATATATACATCACGAAAAAGGGTTGGCCAATACAATCCAAATTCCAATATTTTCCTAGCAGTACGTTGAGGCCCAAAACTCCCACCACTTGCAAATGCATGGCAAAAGCTAAGAACAGAATAGAATTCATAATCAGGCACACATCTTCTAATCACTTGGTCACTACAGAATTTCTACAGATATGGATCATCTCACACATAATACTTTGACTTACTCTTTAATTTGTCAATTTGCGCTCTAGTAGAATATGCAACCAACACATTAGCAACCAATAAATTTACCATATCAGTGAACCATAGAGTGTTACCTTGCAGTTATAAAAGTTGCTCATCAGGAAAGGTGTCTTGGATGGGAATGGGGTCAGCAGTTTGCTCAATTAGGCTCAAATGGTCAACTACCAAGTTCTCAACTTCATTCTTATCATGTATCTTAATGTCAAATTCTTGGAGTAGTAGCATCCACCGAATCAATCTTGGCTTGACCTCAGGTTTCTTTAGAAGAAACTTCAAAGCTGCATGATCAAAAAACATGACAACTTTAAAGCCAAGCAAATATGATCTAAATTTATCTAATGAAAAATAATAGATAAAAGCTCGTTTTCTATAGTAGTGTAATGTAATTGAGTAGTATCCAAAGTCCTCAAAGCATAGTAGATCACATGAGGTACTTTGCCCACTCTTTGTGCCAAGACAGCTCCCACTGCATAGTTTGTAGCATCACACATTAGCTCGAATGGGAGTGTCCAATCAAGTGGTTGGATAATGGGGGTGGTGGTAAGAGCTTGCTTCAAATGGTTGAAGGCTTACTTGCATTTCTCATCAAAGTTAAACTCCATATCCTTTTATAGGAGGTTGGATAGCAAAATGGCTATTTTGGTCAAGTCTCTGATAAAGCACCTGTAGAAACCTGCATGTCCTAGAAAAGAACGAACTTCCCGTACACATGTGGGGTAAGATAAACAGGTAATGACATCTATTTATATAAGATCTACCTCAATACCCTCGCTAGATACTACATGACCTAAAACTGTACCCTGCTCTACCATGAAAGGACATTTCTCAAAATTTAGAACAAGGTTAGTTTCAAAGCATCTATGTAGCACTCTATCCAAATAGGAATAAAAAGAAGAACCATATACAGTGAAATTATCCATAAACATCTCCATGCACTCCTCTAGAAAGTCAGAGAAGATGCTTACCATGCACCGCTGGAAGGTACCAAGGGCGTTGCAGAGGTCGAATGGCATCCTCCTATAAGAAAAAGTGCTGAAGAGACAGGAGAAAGTGGTATTATCCTGATTCTCAGGTGCAATGTGGATTTGAAAGTAGCCAGTGTAGCCATCCAAGAAGTAGTAATATGATTTCCCAACCAATCGCTCCAACATTTGATCAATAAAAAGCATAGGGTAATGATCCTTCCGAGTGGCCTAGTTGAGCCTTCTATAATCAATGCAGACTCTCTAGCTGTTTTGCACTCTGGTATGAATCAACACATTCTTCTGGTTTGCTACCACTGTAACGTCAGATTTTTTCTGGACAACCTACACATGACTCACCCAAGTGTTATCAGATAAGGGATAAATAATGCCAGTTTGCAGTCTCTTGGTCACCTCTTTCTTTACCACATCCAGAATTAGAGGATTCCGTCTCCTCTGGCTAGGGGTGTCAAAATGGGTCAAGCCCGATGGGTCGGCCCGAATAGCTCGACAAAATGGACTGGTTAGGTTAGCAAAATACAACCCAAAACTTACATGGCCCGAATGGACCGGGTCAGCCTGCTTTTTTAACACTATATAAGGCTAAATGAGCTAGGTTGGGCTAGAAAAATGCCAGCCTGAAACTTACATGATCCAAATAGGTCAACCCGAAAATGGCCCGACCCCGAATGGGCCGGCCCGTTTTGACACCTTGGCTTTTGGGTTGCCTCATTGGTTTAGCTCCATCCTCAAGTAATATCTGATGCATGTATTGGAAGGACTAATACCAGGAATATCTGCAAGAGTCCATCCGATGACTTTCTTATGCTCTCTCAGAATTTATAGCAATCTCTCCTCCTGTTCAGCAAGGAGGTTCTTGGCCATGATCACAGGAAGCTGCTCAACATCCACCAAGTATGCATACTTCAGGTGCTCCGACAAAGGTTAAGCTCCAATTGTGGTGGCTACACTATAGAGGGGAGTAATCTAGGGGGTTGCACTATTTCTGCTGACTAAGTCTACTCATAATCAGCTGTTACTACGTAATCTATAGAAACAAAATCATTATCTCTCAAGAATGCAGAAATCTCAGTACAAACAGCACATATCATATCATCATCACAATCAGTACATGAATGGTAATGGAAAGAATCGTTAAAATCAATAAATTCAGGAAATTCATCATACAACTCATCATAAGTTTCCTAAACTAAATTAGCAATTAAATCAATATGAAAAATAGAATGCTCCTCCATGGGATGCTTTATAGCATAAAAAATGCTAAACTGAACAATAAAGTCTCTAAACTTCATGGATAGAGTTTGTGCATACACATCTATCTTGGTCTTCGTTGTTTTGAGGAATGACCTCCCTAGAATAAGTGGAGCCTTGTTGAATGGTGACTCCCACTCCATCTCCAGAATATAAAAATCTATAGGAAAGATAAGCTCATTAACCTTTACCAACACATCTTTAATCAGTTTGACTGGGTACGCATTATTTCTATTAGCCAACTGAATCACAACACCTGTAGCATGTAAAAGGCCAAGTCCAAGAGAATTAAAAATAGACATAGGCATTGCATTAATAGAAGCACCTAAATCTAGTATGGCATGCTCAAATCTGTAATTTCCTATAATACATAGAATTGTAAAAGTCCCTGAATCCTTGCATTTATAAGGCATAAGCTAAATGAGGGCTTAAACATTTTGGCCTATACTGATTCTCTCATTACCCTTCAGCCTTCTCCTGTAGGTGTATAATTCCTTAAGAAACTTGACATATTTTGAAATTTGCTTAATTGTATCCAGCAATAGAATATCAACTTCCATTTTCCTAAAGGTCTCAAGAAGCTCTCTATCTTTTTTATCCTCATCTATCATTTTGGACTGAGTGGCTCTATGTGGAAAGGGAAGGGATATTACAGGCTTCTGCTGCTCATCAACAACCACTGATTTCTTACCCTCAAATTTTTGGGCTAGTTCATCAGAAACTGATTTCTCTGCTAGATGTTGCTTGCTTGCAGGTTGAGGTTCAGTTGGTACTTGTACAGATTTTCTAGACCTTAGTATAATAACACTCACATTCTTTTTTGGATTAGGAATTATTTGTGAAGGAAGTTGGCCAGAACCTTGGGTCTGCAGCTGACTCAGTGAAGAAACCAATAGTCCAATCTGAGTTTCTAAATTCTGTGTGGTGGCATCTGTCCTCTGCTAGAACTAAATATTGTTGGTGGTCATCTGCTTCACCAAGTCCTCAAATGAAAGCTCAAGTTTTATATCTGCTGGACTTAGTTGTTGCATAGGCTATTGGAATTGCTGCCTACTTGGTCCAGTTTGAGGCTGAAACTATGGTTGCCTAGATGGTTATAAGAATTGCTACCTGTACTGTTGTGGTTGCTGTTGTTGTGAGGCTGCATTACCATACCTGAGATTTGGATGATCTCTCCAGCCAGGGTTATATGTGTTGGAGTATGGATCATATCTAGGTTGTTGTTGTTGTTGTTGCTGGTATTATGGTTTACTAAGAAAGACACCTGCTGCAGCTACATAGTGATCTTGAAATACAAAACCCTCATCCTGAAGTGTAGGGCATGCATCTGTGGGATGAGATGAACAAGAACAAATGCCACACACGCTTGTAGGACCCTGCACAGGTAATTGTTGTCCCATTGCCAACTGTCTCACTAAAGAAGTCAACTCATCAAGTCTATGCTCCATTCTCTATTAGTCAGCATGTGACACATGAACCTCATTCACTCCTCTAGTGGAAGTAATCATCTGAGTACCAAACTACTGGGAATTAGCAGCCATGTTAGCAATTAATTCTCTAGCAGCAACTGGAGTTTTATCAACCAATGCACCTCCACTAGTAGCATCAATCATGCTCCAATGCATAGGCAACAAGCCCTCATAGAAGTACTGAATCAACAGTTAGTCACTAAATTGGTGGTGGGTACAACTTGAGCACAATTTCTTGAACCTTTCCCAATACTCATGCGAAGTCTCTCCTATCATCTGTCTTATACCACATATGTCTTTTCTAATAGCAGTAGCTCTTGATGCAGGAAAGAACTTCTTCAAGAACAACCTCTTCATATCATTCCAGCACATCACTGAACTTGGTGAAAGGTAATATAGCCAGTCCTTAGCTGCATCAACAAGGAAGAAAGGGAATACTCTCAGCTTGATGTGTTCCTTAGGTATCCCTTGCGGCTTCATGGTTGAACAGACCACATGAAACTCCTTTAAATACTTATAAGGGTCCTCACCTGCCAGACCATGAAACTTTGGCAACAAATGTATTAATCTAGATTTAAGTTCAAAGTCAGTATCAAGATCAAGATATTGAATCCGTAAAGGCTGGTAGGTAACATCAGGAGTAATTAATTCCTTAAGGGTCTTATTATGCATGTTATCACCCATAGTGCAATACCACTTAAGCTCTCAAGTTCACTTTCAGTTTCAATATCAAATTCAAGTTCAAATGCAATTCTTTCACCAAAGTTACGAGCTCTATTAAGTATATGCAAAGTCCTCTCAATGTCAGGATCAATATCAAGTAAATGACTAGTGGAAGAACTGGTCATGCAACATACAAAACATAAAAACACAACATGCAAAATAGACTATACAACACTAACATTCTACCAAAAAAAAAACTAATTAACCTATCTAGACATTTTTTAAAAAAATGGGACCACCACTAGATGAAAACTACACAAAAATGAAACTAAAAAATACAATAAAAAATCTTAAAAAATTGAAAAAGTACTCTAAACGATGGAATTTGGTAAAACCAGGGGTGACCTTAGTGTGTGCACTAAGCCTTGTTTGTTTGGCCATTTTTCTTCAACTAACAAAGTTTTAGCTCATTCTGGATACATTTGTTTGTACAAAATTCAGAAAAGTCACCTAAAATCACTTGTTTTCGCCTAAAAACCACCAAAACACAGTAACAAAGGAGTTAGTGAAGGATTAGTAATCAAATATACTCCTAATAAGATTGATCAAAATCAGAGTAATCCCCGACAATGGCGCCAAAATTTGATAGCTGACGAAGCTACTAAATTAGAAGATATTTGTTTACCGATTCACTAAAAACTTGTAGTATGCGGTGTAACTGGGTCGAGCCCTTAGGTCATTCCAATTAATCAATTATATTAGGAAAATAGTAACAGGGGATTTGGTTGCAGGAGTAATTAAAAGATAGTGATTAAAAGACAATAATTAAAAGAAAGTAATTAAAGGACATTAATTAAAAGACAGAAATTAAAGGACAATAATTAAAGGCAGTAAATAAAAGACAATAATTAAAAAGTAGTAAATAAAATAAAGTAATTAAAGTGCAGTAATCAAAATGTTGTAAAATGTTGTAAATAGAATGAGGAAAAAGAACCAATCTAAGGGAATCAACAACTCTTGAGTTTAGTCCATTCTTGACTACTATGGACTCATTCACAGGCTAACCAAATTCTTGGTATGCTCTACTAGATAAACATCTAGCATTTGGTTAATCAGCATTAGATGAAGTTAGCATCCATCCAACCCTAAATCAACCTAATACTCAACATTCAACCAAATTAGGCAATTCATCAAACACCTTTGGTACATTGCCTAATATCATGTGAAATCCTTATCCAAGCATGAATTCTCTACCAGGTAAGCATCTGGATTTGATCAATTAATGAAAAATGGATTAAACATCTATTTGACCCTAAATCAACCTCACACAAGAATTCATGCTAGCTAGATAATACATTAAACACCTTTAATGCATTACCTAGTTTTTACAAACACATGATAGTCAAGAAACTATCACATAAACACCAAAATTGAGTTAAGCACTCAGTCAAGATGCAACAAAATCAAGAGAATGAGGAGAAAAATTTGATTAACAACAAGAATGTAAACATTCATCACAATGTCTCAAGATTGCACATCAAAAGTGTTTCAATCCCTAGGATTGATTACAAAGCTTTAGCTCTCCATGAATGGAGAGCACAAAATAGAAAAGTGATCTGCAGAAAAAATTAAAAGCATAAAAATGTAAAAGAGAGCAAGAGGAGAGGGAGAAGGAGTAAGAGAGAAAGTGAGAAGTACGAACTGAAGAGAGTGGTCTAAGTTTTGGGCTATCTATCCCATATAACAGACCCTAAAAGTAAAATCACAAGTTTATCCCTAGCTTAGACTCTTCATCTTCTAATTAGCTTTAATTGGATACCTAATTTGCAAGATTTGGATACCTAATGAAGGAGTTATGACTAAAACACATTTAACAACTCTTGGATCCCGTCATCTTCCTTCAGACGTTAAAAACCCTACCAAAACGTCACCATTTGGATAAGTGGATTCATGAAAGTTGTAGGTTTTTTTCATAGATTTCCAATGCCATCGATTTCAACCCATTATCACTCCTACAACTTAAGATACGGCCAAATCTTTGCACACTATTTAGGTTCCAGCGATAACACATCCGTTCTGACTTCCAGGCCCAATACACTAGACATCCGATTTAGCTCTGGATCTCTTCATCAAAGTTGTAGAGTTTCTTCTTGTCTTTCCTACAAGGTAAAGTTCATAATTTTTAGATGTCTATAACTCATATTACACCCGAAATACAAAAAACGTGTAAAATTGATGCTAAAAAATACAACTAAATCCAATTTGAACCCAAACTTATAAATGGTGGCTAAAACAAACCAATTAAGCACAAGAGAGGTCTAAAATGTATAATATGAGAGTTAACTAATATATAAAAATAGTGTTTATCAATACTCGCTTTAAACTAACTTATGAGTGTGAGGCCATGATTCCGGTGGAAATAGGGGAACCGAGCTGGAGTCTCTAACAGTTTTCACATAACAACAATCCCGGAATGATCAGAGAAGACTTGACTTTTCTGGAGGAAAGAAGGCACGTTGCTTATATATGCGACGCCACCATCAAGCAGAGGATAATAACTATGCACAATTTGAAGTTCATTCCAAGGAAATTTTGACTAAGGGACTTACTCTGAAGAGCAGACATTGGGGGTAGGAATGCCTCTCAGGGGAAGTTAGCCCCTAATTGGGAAGGCCCCTACCAGATCGTGATCGGCACTGGCAAATGAGCTTACACCTTAGAGATATTAACAGGTAAGCTGATCAAGAATTATTGGAATGCGAACTATTCACTATTTTGCTTACTGCAAGTGCACAAATCGCACTTGTAATATAGCTGGGAGTCGGATATCGTTCCTACGAGTACTATTGCTAATTCAGAACTAACTATTAACCAATAGCTTAATAATTTCTATCTAAGAACATTCAATTTAAAAGAGGTGTGTGTAAACTAATGAAAGATTTAAATGCTAGTTAATTGGAATTAAAGTTGATGATTAAATTTAAAGAATAGGGAATCCTTCTTCACCTTCTACTTCAATTGATGATATGCAAACCTCTTTATCAACATACATGATATGAAATTCGTTGACTTGAGAATCTTATTCAGTTAAAAGCCTATGTCTAGGTCATTTAACCATGCTTCATTTACCTAGTCACTATGTGTCCATGAGACCTAAAATAAATTCCACTCATTAAGAGCAAGTCTCAATAATAGCTGACGAGCGCCGAACTCAATCAAAATTATAACCGAAGTTATTACCTAAACTTGTAGTATAGTGAACAACACCGGATCGTCTCCTCAAGGATCGTAGATGCAATTTGATCAAATCAAGTGATAGTTAGAAAAAGGGGGGTTTTGATGGTTCAAGGATCGTAGTGACAAGATTTAAAGAGAAATAACAATTAGAAGAACAGTCAATTCAGAAATCTATCCGAATTGGGTGGATTCAATCATGACCTTTCAACAAACACCGAAATACATTTGAATGGTTAACTTGGATCTAACCGAGATCTCTCTGCATCGATCCGTAATTCATACTAGACAATCGTCGTAATTCAATTGACAAGTGATAAACACAAATCTGCAATCGCACCATTCATGTAAATATATGTCAATTTAAGCACCGAATTTAACCTAGGCACAAATCAGTAACCTAACCTCTTCAATTACGTGATTAGTTTAGATCTTCTAAATTTCATCACAATACTTAATCTTAAACCAAGATCAAATTCAAACATAAACAGAATATTAACATTCAAGATCAAGAGAACGAAGAAGAAGAGAAGAGAATTCAAATATAAATCAAATACATTACATATCTAAGAACAATTCAATTTAAAGGAGGCTCTCCATTGAAAAATATACAAGAACTATGAAAAATCTCTAATTTAAATGCTCCACAGCTTCCTTTTATAGAGGATTCAGAGTAGTAGTAATTGAAAGTTGGAATTAGTAGGTGAGCTTGGATGAGATTGGTAGGTGAGCTTGGTAGGTGAACTTGGTAGGTGAGCTTCCTTGTCTCCGAAAGTATTCATTGCTGAACTCATTGATTTCGTCATTTCTGAGCCAAGTGGTCTTCATGAAAGTTCTAGGAAATTGTCTAAGCTTTCCAATGGCTCTAGAAGCACCCAAAAATTCGTCCTACAGCCCAAGATATGACCCAATTACTACAGACTGCTCAGGACCAATTTCAGCACCTCTGTTTTGACTTTCAAACCCAATATCTCCATCAAGGAGCCCGAATCAAGTTTTGTGTTTGTCATGAAAGTTGTACATATGGGTCTTAACTTTCAGATTACAAATTTTCAGCCCATTCTATAAACCCAAACTCGAATTATGTTCTTACACACTGTTCGGGTTACAAGTCACAAATCCCGTATTCTGATTTCCATGCCCAATTAGCTCCACTAGATGTCTGAAATTGACTTTGAGCTCTTCATCAAAGTTGTAGAGCTCTCTCTTATCTTTCCTACAAGGTAAAATTCATAATTATCAGACATTTAGAACTCAAGATATGGCTAAAATACAGAAACAGTGTAAGACCCGAATAATGCTGAAAAAATCAATTAAGTCCGATTCGAGTTCAAACTTACAAAACATAATCAAATTCAGTCAATTAAGTACATGAAGAGTGTAAATAACTAAACATAAGGGTTTCTTAATGAATAAAATATGTGATTATCAATAGCCATATATGACTAATAGGTATATTTCTATCCTATTAGCTAATCAATTTATTCAAGCCAATTGAATGAAATCAAACATGCATTAACCATACACATGATCTTAAATCCAAATTCCTATGTTTAGGTTCATTAGATTTAATCAAAACATATTAAATATTGGTCAAACATTCAAAAGCATTAGGAACAATATGATTGAACAATCCCAAATCATATATATTAACTTAAATGATTACAAAATCATCAATATTCATAGAAGGATCCAAAGAAATCCCTATACACAGCCTAACCACTCATGACAAACGAAAATATATTACAAATACTCATTGTCATGATCAGAAAAGAGAGGAAGTTGAAGGAGAGAAAGTTGCAAGCTCAATAATGGTGGTCTTTGGTAATTGAATCCTCCTTGTGGAAGGATTTGACCTCCAACTTTGGTCCTTTTAGCTTCTTTTCAGTGTCACAAATAAACCCTAGCATTTGTGTTCTAAAAACAAAAAATGTTCTTCTTGTGAAATCTGATAGAACAGTATTTATAGGCTTCGAATTTTTGTTTCACGTTGCGGCACTCACATAGTCACGTCGCGGCGCGTGTTGAATTTAGGTCAAGCACATTGCGATGCTCATTCTTCACGTCATGGCGTGCAAATTTCATAGCTCTCTACCAGAAAACAGGGGATGCCTCATGCCGCGACGCTAACTTGCTCACGCCGCGGCACTAAATGCTAAACTTCACCTGGTGCTTTCTCCTTCAATGCAACTCTATGTCCTTGACCATTACATTCATTTTGAACCTTTCCTGCAATTGAAAAATCGCCATATTAATAACAATAACAAGTTCACAAAATCGAAGGAAGAATTATACTAATTTGCTCAGAAAACATATAAGAAGATGTCACAATTGAAATAAATGAATTTAGCTTAAAATCTTCCATATATGCATAATAACAAGGATTAAGCAATCAACAAAGCATAGATATAGGGTCACAACAACACCATTTCATAGAGTTATCACACCCCAAATCTAGGATTTTGCTAGTCCTCGAGCAAAATAAAGTCTGATTAAGTAAACCAACTAAAACAACACACGCACCAACATTCACTCAGCATTTATCAAGAATTCCCAATGTTACTGAAACCATAACTAGTGTATCAATATTGATTAAGTCCTCACAGACTGCTAATGCTACACCCTCAAATTCACACATATGTACTCATTAGCATGCGAACATTCAAAATCCCTTTTCATGCAAATCATGTATCCTACTAGCATGCAAGTTAAACTTGTCCTACTCAAATCACATTCATCTAGATAAGTTTATGAACATACATGCATTAGAATCACATAATCCACAAAATTGTTTGTTAACTCTCTCTCCACTAATGTAAATCGCACATAATTGAGGATCAAAAGGGACTTCAATAGCTTGTAATGTAAGGCTAATGGTAATGGGATAAAGAATAACATAGAATGAATATAATACAAACATTAAGACACATAAATATGCTATTTCAAGACTTGAGTCTCCAAGTGACAATATCAGGGTGTTCAACAAAATTGAAAGATTAGAACTCTTAAGAACCATTCAATGTAATTTGGATTTAACTTTTCTTGTTCTTTTCTTTTGCTTTGCTTGTCTCTTTTCTTTTCTTTTTATACTTACATAAAGCTTTTCTTTTTCTTTTACAATGTATGGTTCTTTCAAGTTCATTTGACATTGAACATTCACCCATACCCATTGAACACCAGACTCAAGTCAAGAAATAACCTATTATGCACTTAACAAGCTATGATGGAAGGATGGAATTGCAATGTTTTCACATGCATTTAGGATAGTTACATGGGTAGGAATATGTAGGTGATGAAAAAACATATAAGGCCAATCATACATCAAGCTTCAAAGGGGACCTATGGATATACTCATATCAAGGTAAGCTTTTTAAGACTCAATCGGTCCAAACAACGCCCTAATCATTTCCTCAATTATGCACAATCTAGAATTTCGCCTTAACAGAGTTTAAACACAATTTCAAAGATAATCTAAACTTCAACATGTACTATTCATAAACCTTATCTAGACAACACTCATATCATAATCAAAGTTGCACCAGTATACAAGTGGGATCTAAATCACGCATTTGAAAAATGACTGGATTGTTAAACATGTTTTTTGATTACATATAGTTTCGCTAAAAAAATGGCACTTCGTAAGTAATGATATCATGGGACAATCAACATTACACTAGCAATTGGCACATGGTGTACATTACAGTATTTCAACTTTTTCAAACATATATGTAAACCATCATGCACAATAGTGATATACATCCAACCTATACTGTGAAAGGGAACGACAATTGTATCTTGAATGAGATTTTCAAATTTACATTCTCCTTCAGATGATATCATACTAACTAGTATTTACTTATTTAGTCCATTGCTATGCATTTTAACAAATTCGACCTTAAGTATTCAAAACATGCATTCATTTGGGTATTAAAATATAAAAACTATATATATTCACAACATAATTAATCAAAATACTAAATATAGACATAATAATATAAACATGATATCCACTAATCATCAAAACAAAAATTCTAACATTATAACATGCTTTTAAACTTTAAAAACATACACCCATACATGTTATAATGCCCACCCCCAAAGCTATACGAAATAGTGTCCCACTATACAAAAATAGAATAAACGACAACGAAAGAAAGTGCCCTGTATGAAATAGGGCTAGTCATCTGTGTCTTGGTCATCATCATCAATATCATCGGGGGCATCTTGCTATAGCTGGGGCGGGTCAGCTACTACCTGGGGGGGAAACTGGGGAACCAGATAGTCATCCATAGGTAGCTGAAGGCGCTCTACCATCCATCTCTGAGTATGTAGGCTATAGGATACCATGGCAGTAAGATGTGCTATCTGAGCACGCAGGTCTCCCTCATTAGCTGGGGCAGCAACTCTGGGCTGCCTGTGGGCCTACCTCTGTCTGACTAGGGCTGGGACTGCAACTCCTCCCACACGTTCCATAAACGAGTCGTTGAGGGGCTGTTTACCATCCACTAGCTCCTCGTGCGGTCCCTACTGCACCTGATGCCGACTGCAAAACGTATGGATCAGGAATGGAAAGAAGAGGCTCCTCAGCTCTCGGATGCATCGCCAGATCTAATCATGAATGATATGAGCTACATCAATGGCACGACGCTCTAGTATGGAGTAAATTAGTATGGCCCGATCACTCGTTACTTCTAACAAGTTGTTAGAGGGCAGGATACATGTGTTAATGAAATGATACCAAATACGGGCTTCTGATGTCAAATGTGTTCTGAGGAAGTATCGTGGCTGGTTGGTCTGGATACTCATAGTCCACTCGACCTTCTGGGACTTAGGCTTACAAATTCGGGCTGTAACAGTAGAAAGATCAATTCCCTCTACAGGCTCCCACTGACAGAAAGCAGCATAGTCGCACAGGAGCGGGGGATCAAGTCAACCCAAAGCAACTTTAATGGCCACTACAGTGTAAGGTATGTTGCGCCCCTATACGCGCATAATCGAGGTCCCTTCAGCAACATAAAAGGCATTCACATAGAATTCACGAACAATAGGAAGAACGGCTGAAGGCTCTGGATACCTCACAAACTAGCTCTTGTTGAGCTCGTTAAGCAGACCCTCGAGCTCAGGATGGATGGCCCTAGAGAAGGAGAATCCACGCTCCGATATGATCGTACGGGTGATCGTCACCGTATACGCTTGAGCTGCAGAGGCCAACACAAAGATCCTCCTATCGAAATCTGGAGATGGAGGAGAAGGCTCCCTACGACCACGACAGCTCTCACCTCGTTGACGTTTAGGAGCTATAGCACTAAAGTTATGTACCTGTCAAAAAACACATTGCCAGAATTGAATCAATAATATAAAATAGGTAGTTAAAACTATAAATTTTGCAAAATTTGAGACCACACGCCGCAACATTCAACCTTATGCCGCGACATTCAAACATCTTTGAACACATGCCGCGGCGTTAACCTTTTCACGCCGCGACATTCAACATTTTTCAAGATAATGCCGCGATGTTGTACCGTCACGCCGCGACATTCAACATAATTTAATACTACGTCACGGTGTTGCATGATAATGCCACGACATTCAACATAACTTAAGCATAACGCCGCGGCGTTAACAAGGAACTTTGCGGAGTTAACAGGGAACATCGCGACGTCTATTCAAAAATCAACAGAAACACACAAAACAACAGAAAACAAAATCAATAAATTAAAATAAAACAAGTAAACTTATACATATCTGATTAAAGATTGCAGAAATAAGAAATAAAGCTTGGGAAGGCAAGAAATCAGGAAGAAGAAGGCAGAAAATTTTAGAGAAACAGAGAGTTTTGAGGGAAATGAGAGGGAATGAGGGGAATAGCCAAATGTCACGGTGTTAAGCACGAAGTTCCCCTTCGCACCGCGACGTTAACATTGATACGTCGCGGCACCCACTAAAACCCAATAGATTTAAATAAATATTTCTTATTTAAATATATTAATATATTATCATTATGATTTATTTATTATTTTTTGATTGAACAATTAGTACACCGAGGGTACAACATAGTTGCGTCGCGGCGCTTCAGCCTCTGGAATTTGGCTGATGCACCACGGGCGCCGCAGCGTCACAAGTACCATGCCACGGCGTGAGAGGCCAACCTACAGAATTCTGCAGAATAATGCACTTTGCAGCTATTTTTCCAGCTTTCTAGCCTCCATCACTTGCAAAAACTTGTTCAAAGGGTTAAAACACAATTTGTACAACAAAAACTTAATCAAGCTACAAAATCAACATATTAACATATTTAAGACTTAAAACACCTAATATTAAAAATCTGGGTTCCCTCCTAAAAAGGACCTTATTTATAGTCCCGATAGGACTTTTCAGACCTCATATTTAAGCTGTCAAAGTGAGGGAGGTCTTCTTTATTAGACCATTTTTATACCGCAAGTGCACGGGTCATTCAAGTAATACAGATACAGAGTAGAAATTCGTTCCCACGAGGATATATGACTTCTATTACTAAGTAACAACCAATAGCTTAGCTAAATTCTATTAAAGAACATATAAAATAGAGAAAGCACAAATAAACTAAATCTAAACTACAAAAGCAATAAAGATAATGGTTTAGAGATCTAGGAAATCCTTTTTCACCTTCCACTTCATACTAATGATATGTAATCTTTATAAGCAACATCAATGAATTATTAAGTTAGCTTGAGAATATGATTTAGTTAAAAGTCTATGTCTAGCACAATTAACCCTGGTGTCATTTACCTAATTCACTATGGTTCTATGAGAACTAATATAAACTCCACTAATGAACGATCTATTCTCAAACACACGCTATACATGGCTAAAAGGTATATTTCTATCCAGTTAGCGAATCAACTCATCCAAATCAATTGAACTCGTCGAACATGCATCAACCATACCATATCCATATTCACAAAATCTTATGTGTTGCATCAACCAAGATCATGCAATTATTGGCCAAACAAGAGCAAGCATTAAGCATAAGTACGGAAGAACAAAACCAAACATCAATATAAACTCAAAAGATAACATAAAAATCAATATTCATATAAAGATCCAAAGTATTTCCTAAATACATCTTGGCTAATCCATGAACACGAAATTACAACAAAAATACATGGTCAAGAGATAAGGAAGAAAAGATAAACAAAGGGAGAAAAGGAAGGAATCCGTAGATATCATCCTTGAAGCTTTAATCTCCTTCCATGAAGAAGATGGCATCCAACCTAGCCTCTTTAGGCCTCCAATCAACCCAGAAATGAAGAACAGGCCGCAAACTCTCTAAAACCTAGGACACTCTAAAAAATTCTCTTTAAAATCTGTTAAAAATATATTTATAGACTCAGAACACTACAACAAAAATGACCTAGGGTAACCCTTCAAAAGTGTACTCTAAAGTACACTAAAGTGTTGCCTTTGATAAAGGCTACGCTTTTTGGTCCTAAGGTAACGCTTTTAGAGTGGTGGTCTATTCGAGCGTAGCCTATTATTTAAGGCTACGTTTTTTCTGCATCAAAGGCCACAATGCTCAAAAGTGTAGCCTTTGATGAGTACAAAGGCAACGCTTTTCTCCTCACTCTATGGGTACGTTTATAAAGTGTTGCTTATTTGGCTACATTTAAAAAACGTTCCCTTATGTCAATCCCTATGACTACACTTGTAAATAGTTCCCTTAAGTCGAACTCTATGGGTACACTTGTAAAGCGTTCCTTTATGTCATCACCCTATGGGTACACTTATAAGGTGTTTCTTTATATCAAACCCTATGGATACACTTGTTAAACATTCCCTTATGTCAAATCCTATGGGTACACTTGTTAAACGTTCCCTTATGTCAAACTTTATAGATACACTTTTAAAGTGTTACCTTTTCTGTTACTAATTTTTTTTAACATCCTATAATAATTATTACAATTTTAACAATTGCAAAATTACCATTTGTTGTTACTTTTACACAACATGCTTTCTAGTTAAATTTGGTTAAACAATTAAAAATACTTATTTTTTTAAATATTATTAATGCCATTTATTTTATTTGTTATTTTATAGAATTTTAATTTCGAAATATATATATACTATTCATTTATATATAGTATAAAATTTCAAGCAATAATATAAAGTAATTTTAACATTTAACACATTGTTCAAAGTAATAACCAAATATCCATAATAACCCATTGATTAAAATATTAATCAAGTAATCCAAAGTACAAAAATAGTCATCATCCTCATAATCTGGAACACTTAATCAAAATAGAGATATATATAGTTCACAATATATGAGAAAATCATCTTCATCAGGTTCTCTTCATGAACATCAAATCTACTAAATAGATCTATTGCCATCTCCAAATGAAGCACCAACATTGTCCTACAAATTTAAATTGAACAAAAGAATTAGTAGTATATATGATATATGTTAGGAAATTTGATGATAATCTATACAAAAATATCAAGTCATTAAGATAACTGAATATGATATGAATTATGAATTGTTGTTGATGAAGATGAATCACTAATAATTTATATAAACATGTTAACAATAATTTATATAAAAAAATATTAGATCTCGGCAGATACATGAAAAAAGTCATCTGATTGGAAGAGAAAATGAAACTTGCTGCAAGCACAAAAACTTGTCAACAAGTCATCTTCATAATGCTTGGATTATGTGTTCAAGGATCTATTAATGCTCCTAAGTCCTACTAATCCATTGATTTTGAGAAACTAGTTGGGCAGAATCAAGTAAACTAATATAGCAGTTAAAGTTCCATTAATTATTAGTCATTATAAACATTAAATAGACTAGCATTCATAAGTAATTTTTGAAAAAAATTACTGTCATAGCATTCATAAGTCCCACATCGACTAGCATTTAATACAAGTAAACTAACCCATTCATTTTGAGAAAGTAGTTAGGCAAAATCAAGTAAACTAATACAAACATTCCAAGTTCCACCTTAGACAACCTCAAACTAAGATCCTCTATATCAGTCACAACAATAGCATTGACAAGTCCCACCTTAGTTAATAATTCAAGCAATCTAAATTCTAAGTCCATCAGCACTTGTACAATGATACATTTGTTGTGTTTTCTTAAAATCATACAAACTTTCTGTCCTCTTGTGAGAGCATCAAAATTGCTTCCTTTTGTTTATGAAAAATTACCTATAGCTAGCAGAATAAATAGAAAGATAAGAAAGTTAACAACTCATGTATGACATTTGGAACTAGTAACATGTAGTAAGGTTTTTGTTTCAAAATTCATTACTATGGTGAGCAGAATCACATCACACAATATAATTAAAATAATTTAATAATATAATTAAAACTTTGATTAATCCTATACATAAAACTTATTGGAATTATATAATTTGATTGGACTTGATTAAAGTTAAGACTTTGTAGTTTTCAAACTTTAGAATTTTATATTTTCCAAAATTAAAATGATATAGCATCTCCCAAATAGAAAATAGTCAAATATAACCCAAAATGAATAGCTGCCATATGAGCAGTATTATCATACCCAATATAGTATTTATGCATCATCAAAGGAACAAATAAATCATCCCTATGCTGTGCATCTATACTTATTCATAGACAAGATAATAAAGTTATGCAGAAACTCAAATCAAAACCAATACACCAAACAAGGCTACATAGTATATGCATATGCAGATTACGGGTCTGGTTCTTGAGCTCCCTGCGGTTCCATGATAAATAACTAAGAAGAACATAAGAACTAATAAGCATGTTAAGAATATAATCTTCCTTGAATAAAGAACAATCAATTGCATGTCATGTATAAAAATCATATTGCATGTCATGTATAAAAATCATAATTATGACATAGTTATAAGGAATAGTTGGCAGTTAAAATAGGCAGTAAAAGGAATTGAAATGAAAAATTAAAGACCATTATTTACTCTAAAAGATATATCAGGTATATGTTTTTGAAGATACCATGTAAAGAAAGCAAAAGATTTTTGAGTTTTTCATTTTTAGACAAAAAAAAGGTTTCTGAATTTGAAACTTCAAACAATGCTTTTGCACATGAGGACAAGTGTGAATTTGTAACTTGAGGGAGAATTATGCTATTTATTTAACTCTTGTAACTTGTATTCTATTCTCCGCATTTATGAATGATACTGACTTATATTTTTTTTTTCTATTAAAAATGGACATTTTGAAGATTTTTGTGCAATCACCTTAGTAGCAGAGCGTGTGCGGAAGATTTTGAAGATTGATAATATTATGAGTTATATATATATATAGATATAAGATTTTTCTATTATTATATATATAAGATTATAGTGCAATCACCTTAGTAGTGTGTGCGGAAGATTTTGAAGATTTATAATATTATGAGTTATGATATGAGGTATAGTGTTGAAACAAAGAGAATATATATATGGATATAAGATTTTTCTATTATTATATATATAAGATTATATATATATATATATATATATATGTATATATATATACATATGAGTGCAATCACCTTAGTAGCAAAGTGTGTGCGGAAGATTTTGAAGATTTATAATATTATGAGTTATGACTGTGAGGTATAGTGTTGAAACAAAGAGAATTTCTCCATGTATTACTAATTACTAATTCATTAATTAATAAGGCCAAAGCCAATGATTCATTGTAGTTTAATATTGTGATTTTGTAAGACGAAATTAAAAAAAAAATTCCTGTCATGATAGACTCCATATGAAGGCCACTAGAACCAGAGTAAGTAAGTTGACAAAACTAAATACACTAAAAAACTTATCAGAGCTCCGTATTTTACATCACAAGTTCACAACACTACCTATATAAGCACACCGCATACAACACACACTCTATGCATTCAATAGTTATATGGTCTTACTCATAATTTATTTTGTACTGTAGTAAGACCCTTCCCACGATTCCACGAATAACATGCCATTTTTTCTAAATGCTTGAATTATTTTATAAATTATTAAGCAACCAACATCTTACTCCCAAATTTCAGAAAACACTCTCCATATACTTGGAAAATAGACACTCAGATTCTGAGCATCTAAGCTAGCTCTTCAAATCTGACTTTGGAGATTTTGGCCTACACCTACACCTTACTCCCAAATCTCAGAGGAAATAGTCTCAGACCTCATCAACCTATCAGATTCCTTATTACCATAGTTATGCTCTGCACTGCTCTTATTGATATATAGTCTTCGAAGCATTGATTAGATAATTGTTTACTTTCTTATACCATTTGTTATAACTTCCTTCCTCAGAAATCTTATTCTTATTCAACTGTAGGCCTATGGCTTCTTTGGTAATGAACCTTGAGTTTTGGAGCCTAATTGGGAATCCATCTATTTTTTTAGCAGTAATCTAAATGGATAATTTGAATACGAATAATTATATGGCTGCCACAGAGAAAAATAGTCTTAGGCATGAACTATCCCCCTGATGTAAATCCAAAAATTGATGGAAGAAAAAAAATTAGAATAATCATAGATGATTGTCTCTATAATTTAAACCAAGTTGAACAGCTTAACCCAACAACCAAAAATAAATAAATAAATTAGTATGGTTTGAGTTTAGTTTCATATTTTGATTTTGATCGGTCTTCTTGTTTAACTGCAGTTTAGTTAAATAGTCTTGCTCATATTCTATTAGACAGAAATCTTCAAATTCTTATTGATATACCTAAACAAAACCAAGGGATTGTTTCTCTTAACTATTTCAAAGCCAACTTGAACCATACTGCTCGATTTTCCTCAATACAGTTTCCCGTCTCTATTGAATAAAGTTAAGCTTGATCCTGCCTTCTTTTCAGAATCTCAGTTAGAAGAGTCAGTGGCAGAGCTTCCAACACTCAAAGTCAAAGACCTTCCTACAATCAAAACACAAAACACACACAAAACACTGATGACTTTTATGATCTACTACTCAACATGTTTAAAGAGACCAAGTCATCTTCAAGACTCATTTTGATCACCTTCCAAGACTTTGAACAATCTGCACTACTCATTCTGAACAGTCTTCGCAATAGGATTTTTTTATATATTACATTAGCATATCAGTAGTTCAATGCATATAACATTGACAATATTTTTTTTATATATTTGATCAGTTATTCTCATAGGATTTTAACACAACACCAACAACATTAAAAAGTCCAAACCTATTTCACATTGTGTTAGAATGAGCTTAGTAACCAATACCAAAGCCATCACATGTACCAGCACATGCAAATAGCCCAAACCCCAAAATTTCTAAATTCTAATAGAGTGAATTCAGCATTTTAGTTCAAATAACCAGCATCTATACTATTGTATAACTAGCATAGAAGAATCAACATTTCAACAAGCAATTGGTCAGCATAGCAATTTAATCTTAACAATACAACATCACTTAAAAGTTTGCAGCTAAAACCCAAAGTCAATACTATTAGCATTTTATCAAGAAACAAATGGGACCAAAACAACACTAATTTTGCATCATGGTATTGGTGGAATAACAGCTACTGTGCCAGAGGGGCTCCATCAAAGGTAGCAGCAACAACAACATCCCTTCTTGTAACCTCAGCTTCCTCAAAACACCTCAACTCCCATCACATGGACCTATTGAAAATTGATAATTATACACTCTATTCTTATGTTGTTGTTCCACAAGCTTTTTCTACTCTTTAAACTACTAGACTACACTAGACTAAAATGGATTGCAGTTTTGCTGGGAAGAATGAGTTTGTCTAATTGTTTGCTTTTGCATCAGATATGATGAAATAGGAAGTAATTGGGGGAACTCGACCAATCTCTATAATAATAATAGTAACCATCTAAGATGGGATGGGATGGAACCCTTGTACTTGTAGAAGAAGACCATCCAATTGTAACAGAGAAGTTCATGTTTATATATTTCTTTGCTTTCTAATCTCTTGTTTCTTAATTTTCTCTTGTCACTGCCGAACACTGAACAATGACATAATGAAATTGAAGTGCTTTCAAGTTTCAACTTTGATTAATTATGAATTTTGCATTGGTTGGCTACCTAGACATGATATTGAATTATTGATAAGGAGGCAGTGCTTGAAAAGAAATGACATTGCACTCAAATTGAGCTCTATTTTATTTATGCTATAAATGGTTGTCTGCGTTGAAGAAACTAAATATCAAGTATAAATAATGAAAACTACATATTACATGTGCAAGATCTATCACTCTTTCTTTTCCTGAGCTTTTATGGGCATTTTTTTTATCTCATTTTTTCTCCTCTACTGCTCTGCTACTCCAATCAAGGGCTGACATTTATAAAAAAAACAAAGCAATGAATGGAAGTATGGAACTTACCTTTCACAATCAGTGTATGTAGTTTCAGAAAATAATGAAATTGTTGCCAGTGCTGCTCTAGAGTAAAGTAACCTATATATATACTCACCTTGCGTACCTGCAACCTAAGTTTTTTTTTTTTTAATATTTTATATATATTAGGAATTTGCTATCCTATGCTCGAGTGGACAAGCTCTCGAGCTTCTCTGCCATTTACATGAATAAAAATCTCAAAACTCATCTTCACCAATCCCATTTAACAATAGAATAGAAAATGAAATTCTAATAGAAATATTTATTTCATTGTTTTATTTGATTTTTCTCTTTCAGTTAGAGACATTCTGTAATGGGAACACGAACAGAGCATGAAACAAATAGCAAAAAATGGTTATCCTATTCCTACCCATTATACCACAACACAACAATAACGAATGAAATAAAATGCAGGAAATGCACAATGTACCTATATTTGGCAACAGAGCAATGGAACGCAACAATGGAGCAACAGAGCAAACCCTAACGGAGAGAACGCAGCAATGTGTGAGGAAAGAGACGAAGAAGGACAGAAAGAGATGAAGGAGTGGTGAGGGAGTTGTTAATGGAGAGAGGAAAGTGGTGGTGGTGAGGGAGTCGTTAACGGAGAGAGGAAAATGGTCGTGGTAAGGGAAATATTCTGATGAAGAAAGTGGTGTTCTAGAGAAGAAAGGATTTGCAATTATTATGACTGAAAATTTTGTGGAAAATGTTTGGCACGTATTAGATAAAGATTAGAGCACGCTTTTTACAGGGTTGCATTTGATTGTGAAATGGGTAACGCTTATGAAGTGTGATATTTAATAGTTAAATGGGCAACACTTGTTAAGTGTATTATTTGATCAGAATAAGTATGCCCAAATGTAGTATGCTATGATAACATTTAAAAAGTGTACCATTTACACTCTAAGGGTACACTTTTCAAGTGTTGCCAAAAAATCGTTGCCAAAACTTCTCAGAAAAGGCTACCCTTACAAAAGTGTTCTCTAATAAGACTTAAGAGTACATTTTTTAAGTGTATCCTAAAAAAATGTAGTCATAGGCTAATTTTGTTGTAGTGGAAAAATAGAGGCACGTTACGACATTAATATGCCTACGCTGCTGCGCGTGTCAAATTAGGTCAGGGACACCGCAGCGTTAACATGCCTGTACTGTGGCGTTCAATTTGCGTAACTCTCTGACTTTGATGCTGGGGAGGCACCACCACGCCGTGGCGTACGCTCCTCAGCACCGCGGTGTGATAAGTTTGTCTACAGAATTCTGTAGAAAACATAGTTTTGTTGTTGTTTTTGCTCCTTTGGGTTCCTCTTGGGCTTTCTCATCAGCGTTGGTCCAAATCTTCCATCAATCTGCTTGTTTGCAGCTCTTCTTACAATAGAGAAATCACCAAATCAATGACAAATGCAAAATCCACTTAATCAATAATATAATATGCATAGTTTGCTCAATATCATATAGGAAATGTATCAGAATTGGATATAACAAATATAGGTACAAAACCTTCCAAATATGCATAAATATAAGGACTTTAGCAATCATAGAAATACAGATATAGGGCACAAATAACTATATAATGTGGAATTATCATTCCCTTATTTGAATCACTCCTCCATAGTAAGGTTTTAGACGCTGGCCATTAACCTTAAAGCTTGTTGAACCATCCAGCGGAGCTATCTCCACTGCTCCATGAGGGAACACTCTTCTTACATCAAAGGGCCCCGACCACCTAAATTTAAGCTTCTCAGGAAATAATTTAAGCCTAGAGTTATAAAGGAGAACTTCTTGACCTGCTTCGAATCTCTTTTGCATGATCTTCTTATCATGCCAGAATTTCACCTTCTCCTTATACAACTTTACATTGTCATATGCTTGATGCCTAAATTCATCAAGCTGATTGAGTTGCAATAATCTCTTATCCCCAACAGCTTGTAAGTTGAAGTTCAGTTTCTTAATTGCCCAATATGTATTATGTTCAAGCTCAATTGGCAGGTGACATGCCTTCCCAAATACCAGCTTATATGGGGACATATTAATGGGGCTCTTATAGGTAATCCTATAAGCCCACAGTGTGTCGTCTAATCTTTTTGACCAATTATTTCTAGAAGTACACACTGTTTTCTCCAAAATTCGCTTAATCTCGCAATTGGATACCTCTGCCTGCCCACTTGTTTGCGGGTGATAGGCAGTGGTAATCCTATGAGTTACCCCATACTTAGTGATAAGAGCTTCAAAGGACTTGTTGCAAAAGTGAGACCCTCCATCAGTTATAATGGCTCTAGGTGTTCCAAAACGGGTGAAAATGTGTTTCTTCATAAAGCCTACCACTACCTCAGAATCATTGGTAGGAAATGCACATGCTTCCACCCATTTGGATACATAGTCCACCGCTACAAGAATATATAAATTTCTATATGAGCAAATGAAGGGACCTATGAAATCTATGCCCCATACGTCAAATACCTCAACTTCTAAAATGAGATTAAGGGGCATCTCATTCCTTCTTGAGATATTCCCTAACTTTTGACACCGCTCACACCTTTGCACAAAGAAATATGCATCCTTGAAGAGAGATGGCCAATAAAAGCCAGATTGGAGCACCTTCGCAGCTGTCATCTCACCACTATAGTGTCCACTATATGGAGAAGCATCTCATTGGTTCAGGATCTGCTCCATTTCCTCCATAGGTACATGCCTCCTCAATATCTGGTTAGAACACTGTTTGAACAAAAATGACTCGTCCCAGATGTAATGCCTGACATCATGCAAGAACTTCCTCTTCTGGTGAGAAGTCAAATCATGAGGCAACACACCACCCACTATGTAATTCACCATGTGTGCATACCATGGACATGATTGAACAGTGGTTATGAAAAGCTGCTCATTTGAAAATGTCTCTCTAATTGTGAGTTGTTCAACTTGATAATCTTCATTTTTCAAGTCTAGAAAAGTGATATGCAACTTGATTCTCTGCACCTTTCTTGTCACGGATCTCCAGATCAAATTTTTGAAATAGCAAAATCTACCTAATCAATCGTGATTTTGCATCTTTCTTGCTGACCAAATACTTAATGGCAGAGTGATCAGTATAAATAATCACCTTAGTCCCCACCAAGTAAGCTCGAAACTTATCAAATGCAAAGACCACGGCCAGTAGCTCTTTTTCTGTGGTGGTGTAGTTTAGTTAGGCATCGTTAAGTGTTTTGCTCACATAATAAATGGAGCAAAACACCTTGTCTTTTCTTTGCCCCAACACTGCACCTACAACATAGTCGCTGGTATTGCACATGAACTCGAACGGTAAATCCTAATCTGGAGTGATGATTACTGGTGTTGAGACCATTTTCCTTTTCAGCTCCTCAGATGCAACCTGGCACGAATTGTCAAATATAAATTGGATGTCTTTCTCCAAAAGGTTGCAGATAGGCTTGGCTATCTTTGAAAATTCTTTTATAAACCTCCGATAGAAACTCGCATAGTCAAGAAAACTGCAGATTCCTTTTACAGAGTTAGGTGGAGGAAGCCTCTCAATCACATCAATCTTTGCCTTGCCCACTTCAATCCCCTTAATAGAAACCTTATGGTCAAGAAATATGCCTTCTTGGACCATAAAGTGACATTTTTTTCTAATTGAGGACAAGGTTAGTTTCTTTACATCTTTTTAGCACGGATGATAAAGTCTGTAAACAGCTCTTATATGTATCTTCGAATACTGAAAAGTCATCCATAAACACTTCTAGGCCATGCTCATTCATATCCGCGAAGATGGACATCATACAACGTTAAAAAATCGTGGGAGCATTACATAGCCCAAATGACATTCTTCTAAACGCAAATGTACTATAGGGACAAGTAAATGTTATCTTTTTTTGGTTCTCCAACACTATGGCAATTTGGTTATATCCAGAATAACCATCCAATAAGTAGTAATAGGTCTTTCCTGTCAGTCGATCCAACATCTGGTCAATGAAAGGAAGTGGGAAATAGTCTTTTCGTGTGACCTTATTCAGTCTACGGTAGTCCATGCATACCCTCCATCCAGTGAACTTACGAGAAGGGATTAGCTCATTGTTTTCATTGGTGACTACCATCATGCCACCTTTCTTCGACACGCATTGAATTGGGGATACCTAGGGGCTGTCAGAAATAAGGTAAATTATCCTTGCATCCAGCCATTTGATTATTTCCTTCCTCACCATTTCTTTCATAATTGGATTCAGCCTCCTTTGGTGTTCCACAACACCACTCTGATTGTCCTCTAACAAGATCTTGTGCATATGTATGGAAAGGCTAATGCCTTGAATATTGGCAATCGTCCATCCAATAACATGCTTGTATTTTCTAAGCACACAGAGAAGTTTCTCCATTTGATCTTCTGAGAGGACAGATGATATGATTACCTACAAGGTGGAGGTTGCTCCCAGATAAGCATACTGCAGATGGTTAGGTAGAGGCTTTAGCTCCAGCCTTAGAGGTTCCTCAATGGAAGGCTTAAATGCCTCTTTAGTTGAATCGGACTCCAAAGTTTCAAACTTGGGCGACCAATATTGCTTAGGAACATCGTCAAGGTGCTTAATGTAATCCGATAGATCATTCCTAGATTTGTCATCATCCTTAGTTGATGAAGTTAATGCCACAACAAGGATGTCTTTAGGATTATTGGCTTAGAATGTATCATTAATGATATTATCCAATAAACCTATATAGGAACACTCTTCATGATCTTGAGGAAACTTGATTATTTTAAATATGTTAAAAGTTACCTCTTGATCTTGAACCCTTATCGTCAGTTCACCTTTTTGGACGTCAATGAATGTTCTCCCCGTGGCTAGGAATGGTCTTCCTAGAATCAAAGGAACCCTTTGTTCCTCTTCCATATCCAGAATAACAAAGTCCGCAGGGAATATGAACTTGTCCATTTTCATTAGGACATCTTCCATTATTCCTTTCGAATATATATATGAACGATCTGCTAGTTGAAGGGTTACGAATATGGGCTTGCATTCCCCCAAACCTATCCTCTGAAATATGGATAGGGGCATGAGATTAATGTTTGCCCCCATATCACATAATGCTTGGCCAAGAAAGTTCTCTCATATGGCATAAGGGATTGTAAAGCTCCCCAGATCCTTCAACTTTGGGGGAAGCTTCTATTGCAAAATAACACTGCATTCTTCAGACAATGCTACCGTTTCAAACTCTCCCAACTTACGTTTATTGGATAGTATATCCTTCATAAACTTGACGTAGCTGGGCATATGCTTTAAAGCTTCAGCAAAAGGGATGTTGATGTGAAGTTTCTTAAAAACTTCCAAAAACTTCTTAAACTGCTCATCCATTTTGTGCTCAATTTGTCTGCTTGGAAAAGATAAATGATGTATATATGGCCTATTCACCACCTTCTTGTTATCGGTCTTCTCTTCACCTTTCTTATCTTCCACTTTTTTCTTAACAACATCTTCATTCTTATGGCTCTCCTCACTCACCATCTCCTAGTCTTTACCAACTTCGACCTCTTCTTCCAATAGCTTTGTTTTCAGATTACCTTCAATATCTTTCCCACTTCTAAGTGAGATCACCTTGCAATGCTCATTTGAGGTGCCCTTTGGATTATTAATTGTATCACTCGGGAAAGTGCTTGGGGGCCTATTATTGATTACATTTGCTAACTGCCCCACCTGAGTTTTGAAAGCCCTCATAAAAGCAGACTGACTCTGTATCACTGAGTCATTCTTTGCTAAGTGAGCATCTGTCTTCGTCATGAAGGTATCAGTTTTCACCATCAAATGCATGAACATATCTTCAAGAGATGATTTCTTATCTTCAATCGACTGTTTGGGTTGTGAAGGGAACCCAAAAGGATTGTAAGATCGCTCAGCTGTAGGTGTTGAGGAGGAGGCTCCTTGATTATCTCTCCAAGGTAAGTTTAGATGGTTCCTCCATCCAAGGTTATACTGATTAGTGTATAGGTTATTTTGTGGTGATCGATAGTTCCCTACATAATGTGCACCTTTAGAAATGGTAAGGCACCTATCACTTGAATGGTTATCGCCACATTTGTCACACAACACAAATGGGCTCTGGGGAGCATGATGTCCCATACTATCCATCTTGCTTGCTAGTGCTACAACCTGTGTAGATAACGAGGTTAATGCATCTACATTATGTACTTCAGTGACCTTCCTTGGAGTATTCCTTGCTGATGGCCATTGATAGCTATTAGCAGCTAGTTCCTCCAATAGCTGGAAGACATCATCGAAATATTTGCTTAACAAGGAGCCTCTAGTTGCAACATTAATTATTGGGCGGTGGTGTGGTAGCAGACCCTTATGAAATGAGTAGATTTGGTGCCAAGGTGGTATCTCGTGATGTGAGAACCTTCTCAGAAGATCCTTATACCTTTCCTAGGCCTCGTGCAAGGATTCTAATTCAGTCTGAGTGAATGATGTAATATCATTCACCATCTCCACAGTCTTGGCAAGGGGGAAATATTTATTCAGAAATTTAGTACATACCTCTGCCCAAGTTGTGATTGATCCTACTGGAAGAAAGTGCAACCAGCTTTTGGTTCTATCCCTTAAAGAGAAAGGGAAAAGCCTTAGGCGAATAGCATCCTCGGACACTCCGTTGTGTCTAAACGTATCGCAAATCTCTAGGAAGTTTGAGAGATGCGCATTGGGATCCTCATTGGATAAACCGCCAAACTACACATAAGCTTGGATTATTTGGATTATGACCGACTTTATCTTGAAGTTGTTTGCCCGGATGGCAGGACGTCTAATGCTGGATTACAGATTATCCATCTGAGGAGTAGCAAATTCCCTCAATGACCTTATGTGACTATCGTCCTCCACCTTGTGCATAACATTTTCTTCCGCTATTCTAGAACTTATTTGAAACAAATAAAGAATTGAAACTTAAATTAATATGTACAAAAGAAACTTAGACTAGAACTAATAAAACTCGTTAATATTAGTTCTACTGAAATTATATCGTATTCCTTGACAATGGCGCAAAAAACTTATTCACTCTTTTTCTTACCGCAAGGTCACGGATCGTACTTGTAATATAGTTGGGAGTCGGATATCGTTCCCACGAGGAGTATTGCTAATTCAGAACTAACTATTAACCAATAGCTTAATAATTTCTATATAAGAATATTCAATTTAAAGGAGGTGTGTGTAAACTAATGAAAGATTTAAATGCTAGCTAATTGGAATTAAAGTTGATGATTAAATTTAAAGAATATGGAATCCTTCTTCACCTTCTACTTCAATTGATGATATGCAAACCTCTTTATCAACCTACATGATATGAAATTTGTTGGCTTGAGAATCTTATTCAGTTAAAAGCCTATGTCTAGGTCATTTAGCCATGCTTCATTTACCTAGTCATTATTTGTCCATGGGACCTAAAGTAAATTCCACTCATTAAGAGTAAGTCTCAATAATAGCTATGCATGACTAATAAGTATATTTTTATTCTATTAGCTAATCAATTTATTCAAGCCAATTGAATGAAATCAAAATGCATAAATCATACATATGATCTTAAATCTAAATTCCTATGTCTAAGTTCATTAGATTTAATCAAAACATATTAAATATTGGTCAAACATTCAAAAACATTAGGAACAATATGATTGAACAATCCCAAACCATATATATTAACTTAAAAGATTACAAAATCATTAATATTCATAGAAGAATCTAAAGAAATCCCTATACACAGCCTAGCCACTCATGACAAATAAAAATATATCATAAATACTCATTGTCATTATCAGAAAAGAGAGGAAGTTGAAGGAGAGAAAGTTACAGGCTTAATAATGGTGGTCTTTGGTGCTTGAATCCTCATTGTGGAAGGATTTGACCTCCAACTTTGGTCCTTTTAGCTTCCTTTTAGTGTCACAAATAAACCCTAGTTGTTGTGTTCTAAAAATAAAAACGTTCTTCTTGTGAAATATGATAGAACAGTATTTATAGGCTTCAGATTTCTATTTCATGCCGCGGCACTAACCTTGTCACTCCACGACACGTGTTGAATTTAGGTCAAGCACGTCGCGGTGTGCAAATTTCTTAGCTTTTTGCGAAAAAACCAGGGATGCCTCACACCGTGGCGCTAACTTGCTTACGCCGCGATACTGAATGCTGAACTTCACCTGGTGCTTTCTCTTCCAACTCAGCTCTATGTCCTTGACCATTACACTCATTTTGAGCCCTTCTTGCAATTGAGAAATCACCATATTAATGACAATAATAAGTTCACAAAATCAGAGGAAGAATTATATCAATTTGCTTAGACAACATATAGGAATATATCACAATTGAAATCAATGAATTTAGCTTAAAATCTTCTAAATATACATAATAACGAGGACTAAGCAATCAATAAAGCATAGATATAGGGCCACAATAACACCATTTCATGGAGTTATCACGAACAAACTTGGAAAGTACTATAGCTACGTGCCCCTTAAAGCATGGTCTTACTTTTCTTCATGTTTGATCTGCCCTAGTCTGGGTGAGCATACACTCTATACGAACTTCTATCCTCATATTTAACAATAAAACATAGTTATTCAGATATCGTCTTGCATTATTTAAAGTCTCAATAAACCTTCAAACCCAAAAATGCCTTGAGAACGTCTAGCACCTGTTCCCAATAGGATCTGAGGCTTCTTAAAAAGCGCAAGTTAAGAGGAATAACCCACTAAACTGGTGTCAGCATTTTGGTCGTGAGTTATAGGTCAATACCCAATCCTTGACACTTGGCCATGAACATTTTGTGGTTGTAAAATAAAGTGGCAATGTGGGTTACGACATCCATGGTCCACCCCTAGGTATCCACCGTAAATGCTTTATGTTAAATAGGTTTTGGAGTTGGAAATTCCTAAGGATGGGCAATTTTCCACAATAAACCATAAACATTAAAGGTCTCAATTACAGATCACCTTAAATTATGCCTAAGTCAAGTGAGATTCTAAGTGCCGAAACATTTTGGGTGCTGGACCCCAGGATAAGGTCTTGATTTTAAATTTTATTTAAGTCAAGTAGAATTCTGAATGCTTAATATTTTAAGCATTGGACCCCGAACCAAGGTTTCAATTCAATTAAATAAATCCTAAGTCCTTTAAGTGGATACTAAATGCAGCGGGCATTAGACCCAATACAAACCATGGATAAGAAACAAGTGAAGGATATAAATTAAAACACCACAGTAACCGTGGTAATTATCTTGACAAAAGTAAAATGCCCTATGCAGGGGAAAAAACAAGAGGTAAGCTAAGTTGCATTTCTTGTGTCCTCGACAACGTCTGGATCCCAGATAACAACAATTAAGGCCTTGACAACGCCTTGATCATCCGGTGTAAGACTTGAAAGCACAAGATGACCATCTTGAATCACCCTTCTAGGGTCCAATGCATCTAATACCAAGGCCACCCCGAGATTGGAAAGCTGGACTTGGTCATTTGTATTTTGGAATTGCTCTCCACTGATATTCGTGTAAACTGTAATCAGTTGATGAGCATCCTCTTGTAGACGCGCCACTTCAGTTTGGAGGTCTCGGTTCTCAGTACGGAGATTCTCACATCTAGCACGGAGGTTTCCTTCTTAACCTCCATCGAATTGGCCTTCTTCTACTTCAGATTGTCCTTTAAGGACACTAGTTCCTTCTCCAATTCCTTGACCTTGGCTTCGACATCGTTCTTGGCTTTCACAGCCTCTTCTTTAGCCTTGAGGGCCTGATTTTGGCCCTCCTTAGATACTGTCATCTTCTCCGCCGTCCACTGATTATACTCCTGATAACATCTCTCTAGAAAATGAGATTCGACAGCAAGGCAGAAGGCGTAAGTTTGAAACGTCGACAGGATCTCCATCGTGTTATGCTAAGCAATATGGTTCGTGACTTTGTTGTCTAGGAGATTGAGGTCGATGAAATCCTTGAGATCTGAGTTATTTCCATACAAACTAATCGGACCCTCGTCATCCACTTCAACTATCGACCTCTTCCCTTGGTTATCCACTCTACCATCCTCAACGACCCTCTTCTTCTGCCTCTAGAGTGGCCGTGTAGGGGAATCATCCAGTTGAATCAGCTCCCCCTCGATCACCGAATGCTCAACTAGCGGGGATGGAGGGGCTGGAGCAATTACCACCAGAGCATTGGAGGGACCAGCTGCATTCCTAGCTTTCAGGGCCTCAAGGGTTACAAGAGCATTCCCAGATGCCATCATTGCCAAACTTACTGCAAAACATGACGAGAGTTAGATAATAAGAAAAATGTAAAGAGATTACCATACATAAAAAATTAAATGCGGACTACGGCCTACGCTACCTAGAATGGCCCAGAAAGTTGTGTCATCAGAGACATCCAATACATCTTTAGAAGGAATGAGGCCCACTTGCTCAACACACATGGTAAAAAAGTCAACGCACTCAATGTCATTCCGGTTAAGCTCGGGCCTCTCCCATTCAATCAACCAGGAGGAGTATTTCATGCCCTCTGAGTCCAATATAGGCTAAACGTCGGCTCCTAATCATTGTCTAGAAAAAAAGGATGAGTCCTCGAGTCCACCATCAGCTTGAAGTATTTCTCCTTGAAATCCTTGTAACTTTCCTGGAAAATCCGAAAGATCTTCCGACCAGGACTTGATCGGACTATGAGCTAATTCTTTTGAGCAGCTCCCCTACCTTAAAGACTCTACTGGGTGTGGTGGTAAAAGAACGCCTTTTTCGAGTGGCGCAATCTGACTACCCGACAAATTCTTTCGAAGGCAAGGATGTTTTCCCAACTGTTGGGGTGAATCTGGGATGGAGCCACGTTGAGAGTGCACAGGATCGCAAGCTGGAAGTTGTTGAAAGGGATCTAAAGTCCAAGCCAGGTGAAGAAATCCTCATACAAGAACATGTAATGCGCACTAGCCTCCCGCATTGAGCACACCCTTTCGTTCTCTAAGGATAGGATCTCGAACTCGTGATACATTTCACCTTCCTCCATTAGCATTACAAAGCCTTTGAGCCTTTTAAGCTTTTCCCCAGGTTGGAAGACGGATACTCGATTGTAGACATTATCACTAACCCACGGATACACTTGTCTTGGACCGTAGACAATCACCATAGGGTCTTCTACAGCCAGCATCTGAACTTCTGGTGCTGGCACTTGGGGCCTAGTAGCTCTTATCTTGGCCATTAAATCCCTGAAAACACCCACAGGAGCTAGTGAGTAATTGTCAGAATCAATTGACTTATAGATTTAGACACAGAAGGAAGAGGACCGAGGAAGGAATTAGAAGTTCACGCTCACATACTGGCCTTTGTGCCAACCAAGGCTTAAGCCTCATATTGACACCTCTGCCGCTCACAATGCGACAAATAAGGTACTCCACAAAGCGACGCCATTGAAAGGACCCAGAAGCAATGGTATACCAACTCGTTTTACTAAAAAGGAAAGGGAATCCACCCCAAAATAAAGGGGGTAAAACCACTCTGTGACGCTAAATATAGCATAAATAGGAAAAGGAAAGAAGATGTACCTTGAAGAAATGAAGGAAAACTGACAACTAAAAGAAATGGAACTATTGAAAACCATTGAAAACTTTACTCCTCCATCAGGAAAAGCCACTAAAAATTGTCTCAGGTCACCTGAATTGAGAAAGGAATGGTAAAAATGGAAAAGATAAGCTTTAACCCTTATTTATAGAGGCCAAACGGTTAAGGGGCATTTTTGTCCTAACACTCCAGATTTCAAAAATCGCTCATCATGGCGCACGAAGCACTAAGCATGACTATCCAATTAAAGTGTGCCATATGACCCTCATAGTTGTCGAAATAATTGAAAAGAGGGTTGCACAACAAACCAAGCGTCACACAACTTCTACAGTTAAGTCTAGATTTTTTCCACGGACCCTAGATTTTTTCCACGAACCTTGGTTACACTTAGAATGCCTTTTGTGGTCAAATAACACAGAGTCAATCCAGACCACAACATTTAAAGGAAGGTCAAATGGTTTGGTTAAACATCCCTAGGTTAGAACTCTTAACCTTGGGGGCATAGAGCTTATCTTGCCACTTCACCTGTACTAGCTAAGTACCAAGCTGAGGGCAACATGACATCATTACAGGTTGAGCGTTGGACTCACCCAGGAGGAAAAAGAAAAAAGGAGAATGAAAATGGAAAATAGAAGATACAAGATTCAGGAAAGGAAATTTTATTATTCATAGTCCATACATCATCAACTCTAACAGAAAGGAACACATCTAACAAAAAGGAATGCATAAAAGTTCCTCCAAGACAAAAAAAAAAGTGAAGAGTGCCCACTGGTAGGAGCTAGGAAGAAAACCAGATGAAACGTCATTGACAATGATGACCATTGCCACCTTCAAGGGTCTTCCAAAAACCAGCACCTATCTCTTTCTTGCTGACCAATAGGAGATTACTTCACATCAAAAGATTATTCCACCGGAACTATAGTAGGCTTCACAATCACCTTAAGTTACTTCAAATCACCCAAATTTACTCAAAGAAATTTTTTGCCAAACTTAGAGCCCTCCTGCATATCCCATTGCACTTAGGAAGAGAAATTGTGGAAGCACTTGGCTAAATGCCTCCACAATAGCGGGAAAGGATGAGAACGAAGTACGAAGCACCTCTATGCATCTCAAGAACTACATGAAAGCAGTGAGTCCCTCTCAGTACACGCAGAAAAGTTACACTTTCCTACATACACCAGGAGAGGAAGGCTTCTGCCACCCAGATGCATATTGGCCATCCCACGTAGGGCAGTTACTTAGTCCTCACTAAGCCATTACGCCAAGAAAGAAAGGCCTCCACTAGAGGGACCGACTGCAAAAAAAAAAAAAAAAATACCTTTGCAGACTTTGGAAAGAACAAGAAGACAGATACAACAGGGGGTAAAACCCTCCATATGCGAACAAAAAGTGGGAGAGAAATCACTCTATAAAAGGAGATCATTCTCAAGCAATACCACAGAACAAAGAGAATGTCAGCCTTAATACAAACATTCCCTATTTATAAAAGGAACAAAGCATTCTGATTGGCCTCGGAAAAGGTGAATTGATGCATATTGGAAGTCACACTTTAATGCTCCCTCTCTCTAATTGGTCACGAGAGTAGCGAATAATTGGGAAATAACATGAAACTGCTATATTCTTTTAAAGGATCTTTAATTCCCAATAAAGTCAAAGCAACAGTGTGAACAACTAATTTTGTTTGGGGCATTAACACCTTTTGCTAAATAAAAAAAATAGAGAGAAAAAAAAAAAAAAAAAAAGAAAAAAATAATAAAAATAGAAATAAAAAAAAAGGAAAGTGAAAAAAAAAGATATAAAGATAATAAAAAATGACCTAACTTTCTTGTATAAACTCATAATAACTGACCCATTAACTCATTATCCAACCCATGACCTATATGTCACTTAATACCCAAAGAAACCCTAGTAGCCACCATTAGACTCATCCCAAACCATAGCTACCATCATTCTCTAAACTCTAATTTCTTCCTATAAAAACTCATAACTTGTATACACAAATACACACAATTCAAATACTTTTTCTGCATACAACCATCACAAAAATACCCCAGACCATCATTTTCTACCTCCACCCACCATCAACCTTCACCAACACACGTCCCAAACCAAACACAATCACAACCACCACCCATCAAGAGCCACCCACGTCACTAACTCACCATGTCCTAAATGACCACCATTCCACCACCAAACACAACCACAACCACCGCGGTCACACCTTACCATTGAAACAGGGCCCATAGCCTCCATTCCACCTCTACCCCTACGACCCGGCCCCCATCAACGAACTAGCCACCATCTTCATCCATAACCACAATCACCATCATCTTCCGGCCATCATCTTCATCACCTCTCGCCCCCACGTGAGACCACCACGTCTAAGCCTTCCATCCCACCATAACAGCCACCCTTCACCTCACCAACACACCATGAAGCTCCACCATAATAGCCACCCTTCACCCAAGCAGCCACCACAAACCACTAAACTAGCCACCAAATATAGCCATCACTGCTGTCCCCCATAAATCCCAAATTGTAGCCACCCAAACAGCTCCTCCAACCGAATCTAGCCATCGTCTTCGTCCCTAACAACTAGATCTGCGTAGCAGCCGTGATGTAGCCCCTGAGTTTCGTTATATTGTCTTCATCAAATGTGCCAGATCCGAGCCACCACTCCACCACCTGGAACCTATATCCATAGCTGCTATTGTTGTCTTATGTTTTTGGCAAAATTGTGACCTACACAGCAGCCACACTCCACTATTTCACGCCAGATCCAAGCTGTTCAGCCACCACCCAAGGCCACCGTCGCACCATTGCGTCACGAACCAGCCAACACGCGCCACCAACCACCAGCTACCATCGAGCTGTCTTTTGCACGGTTGCTCGTTGAAGACCAGGTTTTGTTTTTTTTTTTTTTTTCGTATTTTTTTCATGTTTGTTTTTTGTTTCTGCATTTTTCTGTTTTTACCTTTTTTATGTTATGTTTAATGTAGTATTTTAATAAGAATAAAAATGATAAAAAAAAAGACCATTAGGTTTAGTTCTATGTTTCTTATGTTTGGGTTATTTATAATTAGTCTAGTTCTATGTGCAAGTTTACTTTGCTCAATGGCATGACCCTGTGTTAATTTTATAACTGTGAAACAAAGCCTTTTACAAAGAAAATGTTTTTTTAATCAACACAATGACCAATGATAATGATTAAATAGCGGATGCTATCTTCAATGTCATTTGGATCATAAGGGTTTATTGAGTAGCTTGGTGCTAACTTGAATCCTGTGCAAGAATAAATTTATTTTCAAACAAAATTCTTTTTCAAAAATTATTTTCATGATAAAAATTAACCAACTCGCACTTATTTTCTAAAGAACTACGCGACTTTGAGTTCCTTATTGCACCCGGGGATACGTAGGAGAAGAACTCATATTCCGTCAAGACGAAAATTAAATTTTCACAATTTGGTTGTTTCTTTTGTTTTCTTTTTTTTTTAAAAATGGTTACAATGTTTTTAAGAGGAATAAATAAATATATTTGAGATTATCAATTTTTCGCACGAGTGACTTAATGTACCGTCTCGGAACGGATGTGTTAGGGGTATTGTGGGATTAAGTTTCTACCCTTCCTTATGCATAATTGACTCCTGAATCCAACCTGATTTCAAAGACTATTTTCTAAGAAAGATTTTCTATTTTTTTACAAATTCAAATAAAATTGATGGCGACTCCATCTTCTATTTTTATCATTTTCATTCGTCGCTCCCGTAGCAGATCTCGGTTGCGACAAATAGTTTCCTAAGTAAGCTCAGACTGTAACAAGCAGCAGAATAAAAGTTGGGAAAAAGGACGAAGACCTCATGAACTACACATAGGGGCAATGAATGGAACACCTCGAATGGCGAAATAGCAACGTAAGCAGAGTGATCCGCCTGGGATCCTAGCCTTACACAACAACGTTGGAGGCATATTAAAACAGACATCAGCCCTTTGGAAAACATCATGGGATTTTATGTTGATTGACTTGGTCCCATATGCCCATCGCGCGCCATGTGCTCTTATTAAAATTGGTACCTTGACACTTAACTGTTCTATCTAAGCACCAAGCTATGGGTAACTATTCTAGACCGTGAGTCGGGATCATGTCCCGTGGGTAGACCCTGCACGCAGTATGCCAAAGTCCGTCGTAAATGCCCTCGACAGGAGTTCGCTTATGACACACAGAGGAAATCCCAACTATATGTAGATTATACCACGATATTAGGTAACAACAACTTTACCATGAGATCTGCGCAATGGATAAATCTTAATAATATCTGTTATTGCTAATCATGATCTTGTAGGATAATAACACACACACCCATAATAGCAGCATCTATATTCTGATGTTATAGGAATCCTCTGCAACTAAACAAGGAACATATTTCTTCCTGTGACTATTACGGGAATATGTCTCTTCAATCTCTATAAATACCAGGCTTATTCACCTTCTCAGGTATTTTATCACTCATTGCATAAACCTTACTTATGCATAGCCTGACTTGAGCATTGGAGTTCCTTTGTATGTACTAACCCCCCCGGTGTTAACACTCTCTGCTGCTGCTACGCAAGGAGGAAACCACCGTGACATGCTTATCTCAGGTACACCTCTGAATCCACTATAGAACACCACACATGGTCATATGGAACTCCATCAACATTAAACCTATGATGGAAGACCAATCTTAACAAAGTGTTGTTAGTAGACCTAGCCCTAAGTGGAGAAACATTGAAATATGAATCAGGTGAGAACCCAACCCAGCAACATCTCAAATATGAAATTTTCTTTGCTTGTAAAAATTAACACTCCATGGCAACCTCCTATTACTGATATAAAGCTCCATTTTTGCATTGTGTAAGCCTCAAAATTACACAAGAAAATGGTTTTCCTACCGCCAGATCTGGTTTCTCATCTTCTCCCTCGGCGACATGGAGTTTTGCATTTTGTCAAGTCAGGGGACATGATCGGAGCTAAAAGGAAGATGTGAAATTTTATTAAACAGGGACTATAATGTAAAGAAAATAAACAACAAAACTAAATTGCAGAAACTTATTGTATCCAATTAGGTCAATGGACCACATTAAAAGCCGCCATATATGATAATTATCATTATCTTTTCTTTTTTGAGTTTTGGTTCATTCATTTACTTTTCTTTTGATTATGTTGATTGATTTTCTTCATTGAAAAAAAAAATTACTTCATTCATACTTGTAAAATTGTCATTGAATTGTCATAAAATGTATACATAGACTAACAAATTTCAAGTCAAAATTTATTTTTATCTTACTCAAAGATAGAACCATATTAACCCATGTTATGGAAAGTGTGGGCATGCACCCCAATTAAGTATTGAGGTTTTTTTTTCCTGAAATGATACTACAAGTTTTTTAATTTTGCTTCCAAAGTTTATAATTTGCCTTCGCTCTTAAAGTTTATTAAGTAACTTCGATAATATTAACTTTTTTAATAGAAAGGGTAGATAAAAATTCAATTAAAAATTCACCAATTTCCATGTTACATGATTCATAAAGTCATCTTTTTAGATTCTCATCTCCCATTTTTGTTGCTCTCACAACTTAAAATTTCTAAGTCTGTCATTAGTTGGACTTAGTTAGACCTGAAATCTAATTCATTTTTTAATTAAATAATCAATTACCTAAGAACATACCACCATTTTTGTTTAAAAAAATTAAAACCTTATTGACAACTAGGCTAGCTCTCTAATTTGTTTGTTATTGGCCCAAAATCAAGTTGTCCAAATTTCTTAATTTTCATCCATTCAATTTTTAAAGGTTAAATTCATTACATTTTTTTAAAAAAAAATTAAAACTAAAAGTTGGTGCTTTGGTGCGTTGGCCTGCTCAACCTGCAGCCTGCAATGTATTAAACTATACTAACAAAATACTGACTTAAAACTTACTAAACAATAATTTGGCCCAACTTAAATAATCGACCCATTTTAACAACTCTATATACCTACACATATTCTTGAGTAATGTACTAATGATAATTGCACCAAATGTGCAATCCACACAACTCACATAGGAATTGTGTAATATTGATGCTGATGGATTAAAAAGACAGTGAAGGAAAGAGAAATAGATGATAGTGGCTAAAGTCATATAAGATATAATAAAAAAAATTGAATAAGTAACTATTTACTATAAATTTTGTCAAACGACAAATTCGATTTATGTTATTACTTTGAAAAGGGAATCTCTTCCTCTTAAGGACTCTCAAGTACTTAGTGATTTGAGAATCGAAAGAATATCATAAACTTATTCCAATTTTAAACAAAAGAAGGTAGTGAAATGCTTATGTAAAGAGTAAAATTAATGAATCAATAATCGAAAAGTAAATTGATACTTGAAATTAAGAATGAAAGTAAATTGATAAATGCAAATAACATAAACAGTAATAAAAATGACAAGTAAGCAAGTCAAAGCAATAAAACATAAGGAACTGATAATTTAACTTGCAAAATAATAAACTTGAATGGAAAAGTGATGCAATCAAATAAAAGAAAACAAGTAAATAACAAAACTTAACTTGTACAGAGATAAATTCAACTAGAATTTAAATGAAAGCAAGTCAAGAAAAAGCAATGTAAAATAAGCAATGAATTGAAAGCAATAAAAGAAAATCAATAAAGATGTAGAGAAATAAACTTGCAAGAAATCAACTAAAGAAAATAAAAAAAAATCAAATGACTCAAAGAATCACTTGATCAAAAGATGAAGAGAATTGCAAAAAATGTAAATGAATTACTTTAAAGTTGCATTGATTGGTAAAGATTACAGAAATAAAGTATGATGAAAGGCATAATTGAGTAATTTCTTTGATATCCGTGAGCATTAGAGTGACTTATAGGATGTGTGAGAGATGTGTGTAAATGTTTACAACCAACCTAAATGCCTCCACCCCTTTGGTTTTTATAGACAAATGTGTCAACCATTATTTTGACAAGATTATGGCAAGTGTCCTTGTTAGAAATAACTTCCTAAATTAACAACAATGATTTCCTTGTCATGATATTACAAACTCAATTGCTAATAACTCCCTAAATTCAAATTCAAACCCTTGCATTTGAATTTTGAATTAAGTGTAATTATCTTGAATCTATTTCGAAATATCTCTAATCTTGAAGGTGTCTTTTACCATTCTTGAAAATTTCCTAAGTGTTGTCTTCATTGTTGTTTTTGATCTTTATCATGTCTTTGAAAAGCTTTTTCCCTTTGCCTGGTTGAAACGAATCTTCAAAAATTCATTTCCTACCTTTGAATAGCTATTGACCAATAAAACTAGTTAAAACATCTTAATCGAATTGACAATCTTCGATTGAATTAATCAAAATTTAACTTAGATAAATTAACCAACAGTTGTTTTAAATGCTAAATTTTTTCTTTTATGAATCGAAAAATTTATTTTTATGCCAACAATAACATTATTGCATATTTATATATCCACACAGAAAAAAAGAAGAATTGTGATAAATGTTAGTTTTTTTTTGAAAATTAAGTATTAATGATAGATACATTTTTACTTATTCATTTATGAGACAAATTTACATTAGAAAAACTTTTTCCAAGTGGTTAAATGTCAATTTTATTAGGACCCATGTAACAAAAAATTAATAAAACTGTTGAGTCCTAATTTAAGCTTACATTTAACACATGTAACTTTTTTAATTGAACACTGCAATAGTCACATGTTTATGTTTGATTCATACAAGAATTTCTTTACATATTCACGGAGTCCTCTGCATATTTTCCTATTTCATTTGACTATATTTTGTTCTTTTATTTTATTTCTTTTGCTAAACATTACATTCACATCTTTGTTGAACAATCGAAAGAATAAAATGGGACCGTGGGAGTTACCTTATAGGATCCTTGATTTAATGAACCAAAAGAACGGAAAAGAATAAAACGAAGACGTTATATGGGATAAAGCACAGGCATAGAATTTGTATCTGTTCGTGATAAGAATAGGTTATGACTGCCAAGGCTGCCATTAATTTTTGAACATGTGGAACAGGAATAGCCTCCTCCTGTCCCCAAAAGGAATGGCTAACCAAGATCCTTTAATGCATTGATATGATATTGTTATAATATTAAAACTGTTGCTCACGTGGGTGTACTCTATTGGCGGTTTTAATAGTTTGGAAGCAATAGCCAAGATAAAAAAGGAAAGAAAAGAGGGAGAGTAACTAAAGAATCTGTTTGAAAGAAGCACGGAAAAGGAAAGCGGTATGGCAAGGTGGAGGACTGAGGAGCCTAGACATAACTTTTGGCCTAGTAACCCACATGTACCATATATGCAAGATCACTATTCACATCACAATATCCAATATTCATATTATTCTATATAACTCACAACTCACAAGACATATTAGAAAAGGCCTTAACTGCCATCACATGCAGATGACTAATAAACAGTAGTCACCAAAATATAACAAGTAGATTTCAGGCTTTAAAGCAGACTTCTCCATCACAAACCCATCCATCTTTGGACTTCTCTTCTTCATATTCTGCCTTTATTTCTTTTATTCTCTCCTCAGTGAAAGGATAAGCATCTTCCCCATGAAGCACAACCAGATCACGAGCTTCCTTTGTGACAGTCCGGCCATTGGATCCAATGGCCACAAGCATAGGGATGCCAGATACCTTGAATTTCCTACTCAGGAATGCCTTCCTTGAGTCACCAAAGGGAAGTGCCAACCATGGCATTTTTGCAAAGTATTCATCAAAGGAGGCTTGATCCTTGTCGCTTGAGATGAAAATGACTTCAAATGCATTATCCTTTGCCTTAATCTTATTATATACTTCAATGAGTTTTGGAAGGAATGCACGGCATGGAGGACACCAGTGGGCTGAGAAGTAGAGGAGGATGTTCTTACCCACTAATTCTGACACTGGAATCTGAAATGGGAATAAATGCTAAGTTGTTATTATCACAGCAAAGAGAGAGAAGGAAAAGAAAGAGGGAAGGTAGCATGCTACAAATGAAGGAAGAGGGGGCGGGGGGATGAACTCAACAGAACATATTGTTAATTTGTTTAACAAATTTTACCTTCACCCCATCTTTCCCAATGACAAAATCCCGATCTCCAGACACCAAAATTGACTCAAGGGTTTGAGCTGCCTCCTTGGCCTTTTCTATCTCAACGAGCTCAGCAAACTTTTCAGTAGTGAAAGGGTATGCAGCAATCCCATGCTCCTCAATAGCCTCGGCAACATTAGAATGAAGAGTTTTCCCATCGGGCCCAATAATAACCAAAGTGGGGAGAGCTGAGAGCTCAAAGTACCGAACCAGCTTCTCACAGCTCTTGTCCTTGAAAGGCAAGAATAACCAAGGAACACTTTCTAATCCTTCCTTGAATGATTCTTCATCATCATCTAGGGGTATGACCACAACCTCAAAGTTCTCCCCCTTTGCCTTCAGCTTCTCATAAACCTCCACAAGCTGTGAAGTACAGTCACTGCATGCTTTGTCTGAAGTTATTGAGAAATACAGACCAACCATCTTGCCCTCAAGCTCAGAGACAAGTATCTTCATGTACATAAAAGCAGAACTCAGATTTGGAAATGAACAATAAGTTTTGAGGTAAACAACCAGACATTAAAGGAAACTGCTATCTCATACAAAGAGAGAAAAGTTTCTAGATTACTTTCTTTCCATCAGAAGATATCACAAAGTCACGGGAAGGAGAGGCCAAGATAGATCTCAAGGACTGGTTCCTCCTAGCTTCCTCTTCTTGATATTTCAACTCTTGGATCCTTGCTGATGTAAAGGGGTATCCTTCAACTCCATATTCACGGATAACCTCAGTTCCACTTTCAGTGACAACTTTCCCAGTTTCATCAAGTAATACAAGATGGGGAATCCCCATCACATGAAACAATTCATCAAGGCGACTACGTGTCTCCGAATCAGAAAATGGGATAGCAAGCCATGGCATCTTGGAAAAGTAGCCCTTAAAGGACTCTTCATCTTTATCAGCTGTGACAAAAATGATCTCAAAGTCACCTTTTGAAGCGACTTCATTGTACTCCTCCACCAGAGTTGGGGTGAAACTTCGACATGGACCGCACCAGGATGCCGAAAAATATAGACCAAGTTTCTTTCCCTTCAAGCTTTCAATTTTAACCTGCAAATTTCAAAATATAAGAAATAACACTACAAATTTCCACCAATATGAGCATAAATATGATTCTTCATTCAATAAAGCCACCACTTGAAACAATTGATACGTGCTGCAATATCCAATAAAACAGCACATTCAATTCAAACCATAGGCAAACTTAGGTCACATTCACACTTAGTTCATTGGAATGACTTTTGATTCAAATGAAAGGGAATGAAATGGAATCCCCATTACTTTTATCATATTTCATATGATCAAGAATGAAACGACAAATGAATATTCCACTCAACAAAATTCCCATTTTTAGTCCTAGAACCCTAATTGCCAACCCATCTTTCTACCCCCACACCCTCCCCATAGATAGAGGATTCAATTTAACCCGAAAATCACTATTTTGTTTTAATCCAGCAGCCTATCTGACTCCAGATTAGCTGTTAGTTACACAGGCCTTGAACATAAACTGATCTATTCCAATTACAATTTTCACACTTCAATGAACCATTCTTAACAGAAAGAATCAGATACAAAGCAAGAACATGTCAATCATTTCCGCCTTCCCTCCTCTCCTAAGAAAATACCAAATTAATAAAATCTACAACAACAAAAAACTACACAAAAATTTCAGTATCAAAGCCATGAAAGATCAACAATAAAAAAGACAAAAAAAACCAAAGCAGAAACGATCAAAAACAAAGAAAAGAATAGTGATTGAATAAAATATGAATAATTTTTAAGTAGCAGTACCTGATCGTCGTCGTTGCGAATAAGAAAGTCCCTCTCGGGAGAAGAGAGTAGGGATTGAACATCGTGGGCGACATCTGCAGAATCTGCCATCGTAGTCACTGCTTAAGCACACACTAGTACGGAAATGGAAATTGAGTTAACTTATTGTGGAATAAACCAGGACTAGCAGGGATATTTATGGGGGTTTTAAGATAAGAGAAAACTCTCATCATCTTCTTGGTGGCTAAAAAAATCATATTCTCTCTTATTCACTCGGTTACCCAATTTTTGTTTTATTTGCTAAATACCCTGATTAATTAAAGTGTTGCCAAAGCTAGAACGAATTGGACCATAAATTGTAACTTTAATTGGTTATGATTTACTTTCTTAATTGAATTATTAATAGTTAAAATTATTTTGGATAGTTTAAAATCAGTCAAAACTCAATTGAACTAAGGGATTTACGACTTCGGTTAAATCAACAAATTTTTAATTATGTTTTTAAAAGAACAAATTCAATATTATTTCCTTTAATTATTATTTTATAAAAACAAATTCAATATTATTTTGTATTTCATAAATGCTTGATATATTTTATAAGTTGTATATAAATTAATGTTATGATGTCTTTTGAATTGATTAGTCGATTTAAACGTTTAAATTGATTAGATTTAAACTAAAAGTTTTACCAATTTCATATTAAGTTTGATTAAAATATTACTAATTAATTATTAAATATTTTATTGTCAATGTGTGTCTTAAGGATACATATTAAAGAACAAAAAATAAAAATTATTAAATGAAAAGTATAAATATTTAATATCTTAAAAATTTAAAATTATTTAATATTTTTTTATTTAAATAATTAGTTTAGAGTAATAAATATTAATTTTATTTCATAACATATGCCTTAAATACACATTAAAAAACTCCTTGTTTTTTGACGAAAACCATTTATGTTAATATGTTATTGACACTTAATAATTGTGATAAATGGAACAACAAAGACAACGGAGTTAGTTGAGCACATAGGCTCATCTCCTGAGTCAAGAGACTTGTATTTTGAGTGTCATTTTCCACAAAATTAAAGGCTGGGATAGTTTAAAGCGCGTGTGCTGTTGGAGAATTCCTTCATACGACTTGATCTCAAGTGCTAAATCAATGGGGCCCTAATTGATATTAGATGTGCAAACAATTATGTGTCCGGACCCACAAACAAAAATTTGTTACCCGTTATCACAAAAAAAAAAATTATTACTCGTTGATGTAAGGAAAAAAGTGAATGTTTGTGATGAAATGTTTGAGATTTTTTAGGTACTTTTTCTATATAAATATTAAGATAAATTACATATTAATCGCTTAAAATTAAGGTCATTTTCACATTTGATACACGAAGATATTTGGTAAAGTATGAAACTGTTAAGTGGGTTGGTAATTTTTACTGTGGGTAACCCATATGCATGACATGTGACCAATTGTAAACTTATTTCCTCCTTTATCTCCGTTTTATAGATAGATCTAAAGCTAGTATGGATTAAAATATGTTGCCCAATTTTCTTTCCTTCCTTATCCTTCCAATTAAATTTTGTCAACTCGATTAAAAAAATACATGTTAGTTTTTTCATCTGTCAATAGCAAAGATAACTTCGTTCCCATCATGTTTTGGTCTTTTCTTTCAATTCCTTTCAACATGAGTCAATGCTTCACCATCATTGTCACACGCTGTCGACACTCTTGAGCTTCTCAGCAGTGGCAACTGCCTTAGGAATACCTATAAGTTCAACCATCCTAGTCGGTGAAATGGGGTCAGCGTCTGCCTTAAGGAATACCTATACGGAGTTGAGTTCAACCTAAATTTATTTTATTTATTTTATTTTTTTAACCCTATAAATTATAATTTTTTTATTTTTTAATTTTTATGATTTTTTTTATTTTTTATACATTTTGTTTTATTTTTAGGATCAATTCACTTACTTTTTTTTTCATTTTTTTTTTTTAAATGCCTAACCCGCCAACCCGAATCAACTAAAGCTGGTGAGAAATTTTTAACCCATTTTTCAAAACGGATTAACTTCGCCTTCACCCTCATTTTCATGGGTTGAATGCATGCATGGCGGTTAACCCATTTTACTGGCCTCGTCTATATCACAGGTAACTTGGATTTTTGCCCCTAACTGTAATTGAAGGTACTTGATGGTCTCGCCACCTTTACCAAGAATGAAATGAACCCTGCCATTAGGGATATAAACCTTTTTGCTTGCACAATTGCACTTGATGGACATCAGAGACTGGAGAATGAAAAATTAAAGGTATTGAGTATTGAGGCTTCACATATGCAAGATCACACTCAATTTTTAGTTACTTCAGATTTGCTATGGAGGCGAACGACATATTATTATTATTATTATTATTATTATTATAAAATAAATAAATTACACTAATATATATCTACAAAATCATCTCCCTGTTACACATTCATAATTATATATTATATAGATAAATATTAAATAAAATATCCGATTTAGTATGTTAAATCAGTTTTTTTCAAAACCATTACTTATTTGCTAAAGAAGGCAAGCTCACATAGGCCATAAATTAGGTTATGACATAGGCCCCATATGGCCCACTTAGACTACTTCCACCTCTAAATGAAATGCAAATATGTTGTGAAATATCTGAAATCAAGGTGGGCAACATTGGATCAATGAAAAAGTCCAATGTACACGCGAAAGAGTTGGGAGCATCCATGATATAAGCATCCAAAGGCGTTGACTGCAAAATCAAATTCATCAACGGTCCAAAATGATTGTCAAGTACTTGCACAAAAGGTAAGTCTTCAAATGCATAAATTAAGCTCAATCATTAATAATCACCACATTTGACACATGAATCACCATTTATTCTTTTCATGTTTATGAGTTATTTGGTTATAACGTGAATTAATTTTATTTATGCTATGGTGACAATTGAGTAGTGGAAAATGGTAAGTTCTCATCATTAAGCTATAATTTAAGTTCAACTTATTAATCACCACTACTTACACTAAAATCATCATTTATTTATCACTTTCTCACCACCTAGTACCTTGCATGTGTGGTAATTACTGATTTGGTGATCCATGATCTATTGACATATGATTGATGGCAAATGGTGATTTAAGTTCAACTTATTAATCACAACTTCTTACACTAGAATCACCATTTATTTATCACTTTCCCACCACTTAGTACCCTGCATGTGTAGTAATTACTGATCCCGTGATTCATGATCTATTAACATATGATTGGTGGAAAATAGTAATTTAAATTTATTAAGTGGTGATTTAAGTTCAATTTATTAATCACAACTTCTTATACTGGAGTCACTATTTATATATCCCTTTCACACTACTTAGTATCTTGCATGTGTAGGAATTATTGATCTGGTGATCCATGATCTGTTGACATATGATTGGTGATAAATAATGATTTAAGTTTATTAAGTAGTGATTTAAGTTCAATTTATTAATAATCAATTATTACCTTAGAATCACCATTTATTTATCCCATTCTCACCACTTATTTTCGTATACACCATAATTGAAAAAAATAAAAATAAAAAACTCCTTCTCCATGAATGAAAATTGAAAATATATTTGCCCCACATTTTGATTGCAAAATTAGTCACGTCGTATTGCAAATCGCCCAAGCAGCCACGCTCGACGAGGACTCTTGTTCAATCCAAGGTTGACACATTGGTTTAATCGGGTACGTATAACATAGTAGGATCATTAGGTGAGGCAGCTCTAAATGTAGATATGACACTGATTGCTTCCATTCATGATGTGAATGGTCCATTCACAATCTAATGACCATTTACAAAGGGAAACTTGATCCTAGCAAATGTTTAGCATGCAGTTACTATAATGCAAAAGACATGTTTTTTTTTAATTAGATTTATGGTAGAATTTGAATGTTAATTAAAACGGTATTTTATTTAGTTAATAGCTCCCATTTTAGGTTGATTGTGGTAAACCACCGTACACTACTATGCATATAATAGGCCATTGGGCCACATCCCACCGAATGCATTTAATGGCATAACTAATGTCACATTGATGCAGTTCCCCTAAATACTGAATGATAACATACATTTCTACAATAAATATTAGTAAACTATAGTGACCAAGTCTCTAAGGCATCTTAGCCAGTCTAAGTTTCTTAGAGCTAATATGGAGTCTAATGAATATGATTCATGCAAATTCGGAGACTCCTTTTTTACTTCGAAGCATATAGGTGAAGTAGTTTTAGATGGTGAGTTGTACTGTTAATATAGTTCAATAATTTGCTTGTGGTGAGTTATTATAACATAATGTTTGCAATATTTCTATATTTATTTTTTCCAACAAAATCTAAAGCATTAGCCTATGCAACTAGGTATGCAAATGCATCGCCACTCACCACATTCATTATGTCATGGACTCCCTCACCATAAGAGGTCTAATGGTAAGTAATGATTATGCTCTACAATAAATAAACTAATATAAGATAATGGTGAATAGTAACTCATTATTTGTGTGTGCCAGCATCTACCAACATCATTTTTTGATAATGTAGTGTGGGAAGATAGACAAACTTGGACGTTCGGGTCATGCTCCTCATGAAATAGAATGGCGTAGAGACACAACTTATGGTGAGAAGCCATGTTTCATTAATGGTTGGGAAGATTTAACCTGCAAGTTGGGAGTGTGTCCTGGATATGTAAGGTTCACAAGAAGATTAAAGTGAACATGTTTAGTTAGTTTGATTATTATCCATATGCATAGGTGTAGCTTATGTTGTGTGTTAGGTTCATCAATGTCTTTGTTAGCTATGTTTTACCATTTATGAGCAACTCCGTTCATATGTAATTACTGGCAATGTTACAATAACGTGCTTTCGTGTGATCAAATCCCATGCCTAAACTCTTTATATGAATGACAGATCAGACATCATACCATCAAATTTAATAATTGTAATGAAAGATCCCTAAGTGGTGAAGTGGGTTAAAACAACTGGGGATATCTAGTTGAGAAGAAATGAATTGCAATCTAAACTTTTTTCCTAAATTTGAACACATTGTGGTCAATCGATCGTGAAAGGGTTGGACTTATATGGTGATCTGTGTGCAAGATATGGAGCCTCTAAGGTTGAACCAAATTTGAACATAAGTACCAACTCTAAGATCAATCACCACATAACCAACACGAATCACTACTTGGGGCCATTGTGTGATCACCACATTCTAAAAGGAGGAAATGTTCAGAATGTGGTGAATAAGTGGTGATTCGTGTGAATTATGTGGTAGCACGAGGTCTACAATTAATCACCACATAACCATCACAAATCACTACTTGGGGCCATTGTGGGATTACCATATTCTGAAATAAACCAAGGAATGTTAAAAATATGGTGAAGAAGTTGTGAACATAGTGAGATTAAGTGGTGACGTGTGTGGATTATGTGGTGAATCTCAATCTAAATCAAAGTTTGAACTTAAGCACGAGGTCTAAGATCAATCACGAAATAACCATCACAAATCACCACTTGGGGCCATTGTGGGATCACCACGTTCTAAAAGGAAGGAATGTTCATAATGTGGTGAATAAGCGGTGAACTTGGTGAAATTAAGTGGTGATTCATGTGGATTATGTGGTGAATATCATATTGAACTAAGTTTGAACCTAAGCACGAGGTCTAAGATCAATCACCATATAACCATCATAAATCACTACTTGGGGCCATTGTGGAATCACCATGTTCTAAAAGGAGGGAATGATTAGAATGTGATGAATAAGTGGTGAACTTGGTGAAATTAAGTAGTGATTCATATGGATTATGTGGTTAATCTTATGTTCAACCACTAATGAACATAAGCATGAGATCTAAGATCAATCACCACATAACTATCACAAATCACTACTTGGGGCCATTGTAGGATCACCACATTCTGGAAGGAGAGAAAGTTTAGAATGTGGTGAATAAGTGATGAACTTGGTGAAATTAAGTGGTGATTCGTGATTAAGATGTAGTGAATATCAAGTTCAACTTAGTTCATTCAAGTCAGGTCATCCGATATTGTCAAATTTCCTAAGTTTAAATAATTTTGATAGCTAATAATTTTCTTGTTTAGTAATTTCAAATGTAAAATTATTTTGATTATTCCGTTAGCGTATTTGATCTTTTTGAGTGATTTACTTTCGTGTCGGGAAAATAAAAAAATTTTCGGTAGGGAAAACTTTACGTAATTTAATTTTTACCGTTAGGTAATTAATTTACGTAATCGATTTGATATTTGTGCATTTTCTAATTTTTGTGATTTTATGGATGAAGTATGGGGTATGTGGGTCCAAGTTATCCATATGGGCCCAGGTGGGTCCACAAAGTGAAAAATTTTTCACGATAGAAAAATTTGTCTTGTTTAGACGGAGACAGGGATCTTACTAAACCCGAATCAGGAGGCAGAAATTTTAGAAATTTTTATCTTGTATTTTATCGTATTTAATCGGATGATAAAAATACAAGTAAAAATATTATTTGTAGGATACAAGAATAAATATTATACTGCGTAGTCAACAAAGAGAGCTTGACTTGATTATCCTTGGATGAGAATACTTAGTTTGAATATTAACCATTGATTTAATCAAAGGTTAAGAAACAAACTTAATAAAGAAGCTTGGATAATAACCATTGATTTAATCAATGGTGTGAGAATAAGCTTAGTTAGGAAGGCTTTGATATCAACCATAGATGTAATCAAAGGTGTAAAATTGGTCTTGAAAAATGACAAAGACCATTTATAAATTGGATTTAGATTAAATCAAGGGTGGAGATTTAATCTTAAAAAATAAAAAACCATTTATGGCCATTGGATGAAGAAAGGGTAGAGATTTGGTCTTCTAAAATGTAAAGACTAATTAGACCCTTGGATTTAAAGTTTGAAGAAGCAATCTTAACCCTTAATTTTAGAGACACATCTAAGGGCAACCAATTTAAAGGAGAAAAATCCAATACTATATTTACTTTCTAAAATTAAAAATCTACCTAAATCCTAACCATTGAATTAATCAATGGCTGAAATGCTTCAAATGGTGGCAAATAATGAAGACAACTTTATTGAATGCATTATGAAGAGAAAGTGATGGTTTGGAGTGTTTAGAAGACAAAGAAACAAGTTTTACGTCCAATGTCTTGGTCAAGTTGACATCATAATGGCACTTTTGATTTTTTTGCACTCAAGAAGAATGCAAGAAGGGGGGACTACGAATTTGGTGCTGCATGAAGGAGTTTGGAAGACCATAATTGCATGCTTTAGTCATTATTGTCTTCCTTGGTCTTCATTAATTGCATGCTTTAGTCATTATTGTCTTCCTTGGTCTTCATTGATTCATTTTCAAGAAGGAAACTTAGAAAATTTTCTCTCCATCTCCTTTCTTCTCTAGATTTTGGCCAAGCCCTCCAAGAGCACCTTCCATCACTCAAATTTCATCCAACTTGATTTTCTTAACCTAAACACCATTCTAAACATCTCAGTTATGAGTTTTTCCAAAATCATTCATCTTGAGCTTCAAATCCAAGCTTCAAGTTTCTATCAAAAATAAAAAATTTCATCTTTGTTCTTCAAGAGATATCATTCGGTCAAAACCCCTAAAATCACCATCCAAGCTCTTTTAATTTCATCCAACCTTGGATCTTGAATCTCCATGATGTTCTAACAACTTTCATGTTGAAGATTTCTTCTAAATCATTCATCTTGAGGAGTTTCTTCAAGATCAAAGTTATGGGGTATTTATGGTGAAGTGTAAGGAAACTTCATTTTCTTTCTCTTTTTCATGATCTAAGCCATGTTTGATCCATGGTTCCTCTTAATCAAGCTTAGTATACTAATTTCTATGTATTTTGTTTTGTATTTGAGAAGCTCTTGGTGATGAAGGACTTGGAAAAAGAAGCAAATCAAGAAGCTTTTGAGGATCTTCAAGAGGTAGAGATCCATCTCACCAACCAAGCATGGTGGTGAGAGATGGTATTTTATTTGATGGATGTGGAATCCATGTGAGGATTCATATCCATGGTCATGTAATTAATTTGTGGTTGTTTATGTGTTTTTAATTATTTGCTTATGCTTGATATGCTATGCATGATTTTATACTTTGATGGTATGCTTATACTATGCATGATTTATTGCTTTTAATTATGGCATGCTTGTGATATATATGATTATACGTATATGTATGCCATGACTTGATGATGGAAAGGAAATCAATTTTTGGTTCCAATGACCAAAGAGATGGCTACGGTTTTGTCACCCAAAATTAGGGGCTATGTTGAAATTTTCAAGTACAAGAAAATTGATTTGTTTAAATGAAAAATTGTGAAGAGGAGAAAGTGAATTCTCTTGATTCTAAAGGTTATGGAATTTTCGGTTAAGGACACCTCAACATAGGTGTTTGTAACTTAATTTTTTTTTAGTGGAAGAATAAAATTGATTGATTTGAAAAGCATGAAAAATATACAAGGGAATTATTTTTCAAGAAAACAAGAACACGGTTTTTAGAAGGATTTTTATTAATTTATTTTGTGTAAAAAGTTTCTAAGTATTTAACTAAACATGAGATTTAAATGAAAATAGCAATGATGATTCTAAGGATTTACAAAGAAAGTGAAAAATGATTTGCAAAGAAAGTGAAAATGAATTTGAACAAATGGGTTTGGTTTTTTATGACCATAAGTCTTACGGTTTTGAAAACAAAGAATTTTTAATGGTTTTGTTTGTGTAAAACCATATCAATTTAGAAGAAAAATATTTGATGGCTTCAATGGCCAAAGACTCTATGATTTTTTTTGAGGTTGGAATAATTTTGGTTTTATGAAACAAAGTAATTTTAAAGTGGAAACAAAATGTTTGAACAAAATGTTTTAGTATAAGGATTTTGGAAAGAGAATAAAAGTATTTTATCACTTGAGAAATGAACTTTCATATGAAATGAAAAAAGAAAAGTTACAAGGGTTTGAATCTTAATTTGTTTTGAAGAAAATTGATTTTAGAATTGATTTGGGAAAAATGGAGAATATAATGGTGTTTTGAAAATTTACTAACGTATAACTTATTTTCAAGTTTTGAAATACGTTAGAAAAATGTTAAGTTTTGAAACGTTGATGGAAAAGTGATTTGTGAAGTATATTTTGAAAAAGAATTTCTTGAAAGTAAAGATCTGTGGAAAAATATTTTCTTGAAAGTAAGAAAATATATTAAATGAAATATAAAGTTATATTATTTTGAGAAAAGTTGAAGAGAAATTTTTGAAGGTTAAGAAGTATTTTTGTAATGAAATTGTGATGAAAAATGTTTCATATCTTAAAAACGTGATTTTTAAGTTTACTTAATTTTGAACAATGTGTTAAAAATGATATTGATTTATTTAAGTCCAAAATAATGTTTGGAATATTGAGGAATATTTTATGTGATTGAAAAATGTTGAAAAATATTTTACGTATCTTAAAAACAATTTGAAATACAAGAAAATATTTCTATGCGATTTTAAATACGTTGAAACATTTCTACGCGATTTGAATTATGTTTAAATATTTTACGTAATTTGAACTACTATTGAAAAATCAATCACGTGATTGAAAAGTGATGAATTATTTTACGTGATTGTGAAAATGAAGGAAAATCGTTATGTGATTTGGAAAGTGTTTTAAATATTTTGAGAATGATGAAAAATGATTTACGTGACGTAAAAGAATGATTTTTAAGTTACGCGATTTTGAAAAAAGTGAAAAATACTATGCGATTTGAGAAACGATGTTCTTACGCGATTGAGAAAAACGTTAAAAATTAGACGTGGTTTAAAAGTCAATGTAAGAGTTGCAACATTTTGAAAACGTAATGTAAATGTTACGAAATTTTGTAAACGTAATGTAGTGTTACAAGATTGTAAAAACGTAATAAAAACGTTTTGGAATTTTAAAAACGTAACAAAATGTTACGGTATTGTGAAAATATAAAAGAAGTGTTATGGTATTGTGAAAACATAACAGAAAAGTTTTTGGATTGTGAAAACGTAATATAAATGTTACGCGATTGTGAAAATACGGTAAAAGTGTTTTACAACTATGAAAACGTGATAACATGATTTTCATTGTTGAAAGTACAAGATGATTATTGTTGAACGGTGTCCATACACTTTGTTTGTGAGAAAATGACATATTTGTCTATGATTGGATTTGGTGCATTATACATGCATTGGAATGGTCCGATGAGGATTTGGATATGACCGATTGCCTAGGAGAAACACACCTCTTGAGTGGGTGCGATATGCGTAGTGTAGGTCACTTGTTGACCTTGGGGGCATCGGGGTGCGGGTTGCCTACACGGGTGGTTGGTCGCGCTTCTTCCCGTAGGTTAGACCGATGCAACACACCGATAATCCGGACCGAGACACTATTCTTAATCAAGATCTGTTAAAGATTGTCGTGTATATGCTAGATGTGCAAAATCAAAATGAGGATTATAGCACGTGGTCTGAGGCATGTGGTACCGACAAATCTTTTCGATCATTTCTCCGACCTGAGTTTAGCTCCATGGAGTAGGAAATCGAGTCTTGTGTACATGCATAATCTGAACATTTTATATCTGCATGATACATTAATTGAGGAATATTGGCTATAACAATTGTTTTGAATACTTGGATGATGATGATGATAATTAGGACATTATCGTAATTGTTGTTTATGATAATTGAATTGATAAATGATTTGATGATGATAGTTGATTAATATTGAATATATTATTGGAAGTTTGATATGATATACTTGTATGATATTGTTATTTGTGTTATCTCTATGCTGCCATGTTAGTATTGGTGTAGGTGATCTCACCTCTGTATTATGTTGTTTTGCTATGTCTGTACTATTAAAATCAAATAATAGAAAGATCGAGTTGTCTTAGACAAAACGAGCGATGGATACTCTGAGATTGGTGACAACAATAAGGAGTGGACATTCAGGACTCAAAGGTGTGCAGTGTTGACAAAGAACAGATGTAGAACAGATGTCTGATGCAACAAGATGGATACACAACAGAATAAGTATGTTAAGTTTTATCGTTAGTGTTATACCGTGCTATTTAGTAGGACCCGTCATGGGGTTTGCTATTGTTAAAAAAAAAAAAAGAGTCTGTTACTTTTATATTTCTCTTTAAGTTGTTAAATATTAATTGGTGTCAATGATTGTATATGAATTAGTTTCCATATGTTTTTTTTAGTATTACTTATAAATTACAGTAAGTTTATGTTTCAGCAAGAAAGAAATTTTTAAACCCACGTTTTTAACTCAAACCTTTTATGAAAACATTTTCAGATTATGAGTCGGGAGTCGGAAATGTGATACCCTAGGGAGGGTGTTACAGATATCAACCAAATGATGGAGTCTTAGATGCATCACCACATAATCAGTCGAAATAATCAGATAATATTCAACTACATGAGGTACTTTCCACCACTCCCATTAAACACACATTAAAAAGCTAGTTAGGAAAATTATGCCTATGAGTGGTCACCCAGAGGAAAACAATCTCAATATTAGAATATTGATCTGAACATAAGATCCTCACTAGACCCGTATGACTAACAATAACTTCTTCAACCAACTCAGTCCCAATAGTGAAAAAAATTAATGGCCTAACATGGGCACGACAGATGCTACGGCCATAAAATTCTATTATCAAATTGTAACAATCTTATACCAAAAAATAAATGAAGCTGAAACAATCTTACCATCTCACCTCTATTCTATTTTAGAATTGTAATGCTATATGAAAACCAAGATAAAAGCACCTAATGTCCAAACACTTAAACACAGCATTCATATATAATATACAACCCCCACATAGTCCAATATTACATATACAAAACCGTGTTAAACACTCACACCTTCTTAAGACATATTATCCATACAGACAAGAAACAAACAACACTACAAAATAAGTATAGTTGGTGTAAATTTAGGTAGATTAGTCAATTAGCGATATAAGTGTATCAAAGTCCTCCTCAAGTGGGGAACAAACATCCTCCTATGAATGACACAATTTCAACTTCCTTAGTCCTTGTCTTGTCACATTACGACAACATTATGTCAAAAGGCTTGATAACCATAAGGACCAAAAAAAGGCAATAAATTCATATTTTATGGAAAGATACAAACACAACTCCATTCTTAACTTACTATTTTATCACCATAAACATGTACCAGAATAAATACAAGTCATTCAAAGACAAAATAAACTTCTACATAATGATAACAAACTAAAACAGTTATATAGGGAAAAGGTGTGAATATCTCAGTTATTTGTATGACAATAACATTAATGGGATTCTACACATTCCTAAAAAGTTCAGTTTTTCCTGTTAACATATATGGCAATTCCTAAACTCATACCATCTCCACATTTCCCTCTGATGCTACCTTTATAAGGCACTATTTTGGTTATGCCAAGTCAGGGAAATGGCAGCCCATTTATATGGACTCAAGCTTTCCTTACATCTTCCCCATCTATGACAAAATCAAAATAAGTAAGTCATATAATTTTACATATATATTGTTTCTCACGTACAAGTAAACTTTATTATGAGAATCAAAACCTAACTTTAATTCTAGACAGACCATAAGATGTCAATGAAACAAAACACTAAGTTACTTGTGCCTTGGTTTGATAACTCTAGAAAATGAAGTTATTTAACTTGATATTGAATGTTTATGTACATGTTAGTCTTAAGTTTTCAAGTTCATAAGTTCAATTCATGCATGATTTTGATTATTTAAGCTTTCCTTCTCGAATGATTAGGAATTAAGTATATAATGACTTTATTGAAGGAGTTTGGATGGATCCTGACTTCTCAAACTTTATTATTGTTTTGATGCAGGTATTTAAGATGAGAAAGTCTTGAAAAAGATAAAGAAAGTGAAGAGAAGCTTAAATAGGGAATAGAGCATGAAAAGAATATTATGTGACAAGTCATGTCTAGGCATGAAAAAGTCACGCCTAGGCGTGATAGTCTCAGTTTTCATGAAGAAGCCAGATAGAGAAACCCACACCTAGGCGTGGGAAAGTGGCACCTAGGTGTGGGCAAGTCATGCCTAGGTGTAGGTAGCCAACTGATAGTGCTTGTTTTGTTATCATGCCTAAGCGTGGGAAAAGCACAGGTCTGCGAATTTGACTTTTTTTTATCTAAATTTATAGAGCATTTGAGGGGACTTGTGATTTTTCCAAGAATGAGTTCCATAGAGAAAGGGAGATGAAGAGATTTTTACTGGGAATAAAGGATATTCAAGTGAAGAATCACGACCAAGGGAGGAAGATCAAGCTTGGATTCTCTCCACTTTTGTTCATTCTTCCCTTTTTTCTCTGTTGTTTTGTAATTTTGATGGGTTTCATGATTTTAGATGTTTTCTCTTCTTCTATGATGTGTAACTAAACTCTAATCTAGGGGCTCTCTAGGATCTTGCTATGAATTTGAATATTTTGTAATTTCTTTGGGTTCCTATCAATGAATTTAGTTTTGTTCTTCCATAACCATGTTTAATGCTTGCTCTTGATTGGCCATCAATTGTATGATCTTAGTATTTCAAATGAACTAGACATAGGGATATGAGAATATAGATATGGTATGGTTGATGTATATTTAATTACATTCAAATGGTTTGGGTGTATTGATTAACTGATGGGATGGACACATACCCGTTGACCATGCATAGTAAGTGTTTGAAACTTAGTCTTAATAAGTGATTCTTATGCTAACTCACATGGAAACATAGTGGATTAGATAAGTTTTACATGAGTAATTGACCTAGATATAGGCTTTTATCTATAATTGGTTTTCCACTAACAAAATCAATCTTTGGTAGATGCTTTTGAATTGCAAATATTCATTAAAGTAGCAAGTGAATAGAGACCCCTAGGCATTAATCACTCTTATCTTTCTCTTATGGACTTGGTTTTTGGTGTATCTTTTTTTGGTTTTTTTAAGTTGTTATTTTCATTAAAAACCACTCTTATATTTCGATTGCTTGGATAAGAGCTTTGTGGAAATTGGTTAGGTATTAGCACCTTTCTAGTTATTAATCCCTTGAGACATGACTCTTTAACTCTCATTATGTTACTTGTCAACCTATGTGCTTGCGGATCCAAACAAGTTATTGGCGTCGTTGCCTTGGTTTTGCATGCACAATACGATTTCACACCCTGCTTCTATATGGAGAATATTGTTCTTCACAAATAAAATTGTTCAATAGGATGCCATTGTTAAAGGCATATTCTATTTCTAATTCAATGTATTATTTTGAATTTATCTTTCTTAACTCACTCATCAGCTTTACTTGTCCTATTTCTTCTCTTACCAAATGTCAATTAAGATTAAAGTAAGTGAGCTATGAAAACTCTCAACCTAAACTTCCATTATTGTAATATACCAACCGTAATATCAAATAATTGAAAGCCAAAGAGGCATAAATACATCACGCTTATCACAAAATCATATATAAAAGCAAAAAATTTCAGAGTGTTACATTAGATCCACAATCTTGTTCAAAGTAATCTAATTAACCTCTTTAGTCTAGAATTGACATTTCATCTCCTACAATCATTAGCAGTGCTTCCATCCCTACCTGACATGTAATACTCCTATATATGAATTATACAGTAATTTAGTACCATTTATAAATAAAAACATCATATGATGAACTTATTATTTACTAACCATTTCATTAAATGGGTGATCTGGAGAAAAATTTATATCATCACCACCTGATGTAGCCTACCCATTATCAGAATCCATTTGGTATCTTAGTTGTGGATAATATCTATAGTTGTAACCTTCTTGCCTAGAATGACCACATTTAGTACATTACTTAGTGATCTGCCAACTGAAAAGCTAGATGCTCCACAACCCTTGCTCCTAACCATTGTTAGGCCCTTAACAAACCTATCCCCATTTTGTACATCCTCATTAAATAAATTTATATATTCATTATGCTTCTTTGCAAGTTCTTTAGTGTTAGTTGTAAGTTTCTCCCTCATATCATTAAAATCTTCCTTAGACTGAGCTGCAAAACTACATATTCGTCAACAAAGTATGAAGTAGCGATCCACAATGGCTAATGTATAATGTGGTCGACCTAGTTAAACCAGCTTGGGAACTTGTCCCTTCAACTATCTCATTCGTTTTCTTCATATATCTATTTAGAACAAGACATCTTAGCAATTATTCCATATCTAAATAGACTATAATCGCAATGATATGAACATATGGAATTTCAAAAGATTCCATGCGTAGACATGAACATCTTAGCTCTATCTCTTGTGGATAATATGAAACACACCATGTGACTAATGGCTTATAACACTTCCTCACATTAAAAATATGTGAGCATGTCATCTCTCTACTCCCCACGACCTTCACAGTAGAAGACTTCAAAAGCAAATTGCAATAAATATGAAAAAATCTCTTGTAAAAACTAATGAACTAGACCTCTCCAAAGATGTAAAAGGAGTTTGGATCAACAGAAACCCATATGATGATTTAAAGTTTGTATCAAACTCATTTATGCGTATATTGTCAACACATCGTTGGAACCCTTTAACGAACTCACTCAAACTAGACCAAGAATGGACAAATCTCCCCAATTGTGAATGCAAGGCTTCACACCTAGAAGTTGTTTTTAAACATACAAGAAACTTCCCCCATATGTAAGTTGTAGCCCACATATTCTTCTTCAAATACAATCAATTCTTAGACTCATTCACACTCATTCGTACCACCCTCGTCCACCATAAAGCGCCACTATTGTTCAAATTCATCAATCTCATAGTCTCCCAACATACATTTGTGAAACAACTTAGTGAACCTAGGAATACCAACATTTGAGGTTGCATTTTTTAGCAGATGCCAAGAACACAATCTATGATGTGCCTGTGGAAAAACTTCTCTAATAGCATTCCACATTGCAAAGTCACCATTAGTGATCATTGATTTAGGACATTTTCCCTTCATTGCTTCCACAAATTGGATTAAACCCTAAACATATGTCTCCTCTGTTTCGTCTAAGACTTGCGCACAAGCAAAAACACAAGTCTTGTTGTGACAAGTCTTATTATGATGATTCACGCTAGAAAATACAACCACCGAGAACTTGTATTTGTTTTTTTTTCATAAGTTGCATCAAATGCCAAAACATCTCCAAATACTGCATAATCAACTTGACTACTTCCATCACACCAAAACAAGCATGCCAACTAGCCATTCCCATCAACATTAAACCTATAGAACATTAAAGGATCTATACTCCCCAACCAACAAAGGTACTTGAGTGCACAACTAGTATCCCCACCTTCCAATCTATGTTGCTTTTCAACCTGATTGTATATTTCTCTTTTCCAAAAACCAACAAAATTAAAGCCACTTAACTAAGTTGCAGAAGACTCATAAATTTTTGGTATATTGATACCACAGTCTCTCATACTATTCATTTGAGCTATGTCAGAATCTAACATCCTGTTATGGGAGTATAGCAATCCAGTATACTTCTCCCCAACTATTTGATGATTATGCTCATCATTAAAGTACGTCACATGCCATAACCCTGACTCTAAATTAAGGTGGAGACACAGTTCAGCAAAACAACCAAACTTGGTCAATGTTCTATGCTCCTTCTTATAATTAGAGTTGTTTAAATATTTATGTTGCCTAAATCCATGACTAGAACATACAAACAAGTATCAAACCATTTGGCCCTTTCTATTTTCCCCATTCTTGTGTCTCCTTATACTGAACCATTAATCAGCCCATACTTGTTATAGAAAGAATAGGCAACATCAAGATTTTCGAACTCAAGACTTATTATATCCACAACAATTAAATTATCCACCTTTATCTCCTCATACCTATTATCAACATCAATGCAATTTTTTGTAGGGTTAACACCTGACTGTTCATCATCATTGTCCATGGAAATATGTTCATCTAATGACATTTCTTGAATTCCAAACATTACATAATAGTAAGTAGTTCTTAAGAAAACACTCAAACCAGCAACAAAAGTTGTAGACTTCAATAAAGTCTACTAAATTTTTTAAAAACCTAAACCCTTATTTACAGTATACCAGTTATCACCAAATATTATAACACATTTAAACCCTTAATAAAATTTTTTTTTGTTACCTCTATTGTGCCACTTGTAATGTTGTCCAACGATGACCTTTCCCCTTAATCAAAGAAGTCACCATCACCACTTCCTACTTGCGAACTTTGAAAATTACTTCTACTCATTCCTTTCCTTAACATTATAATCTTCCTTTTTTTATATTGCTGATTTTCATACACCAACACCTGGAAAACAATGTCATACTTCAATTTAGACAAATGCCAAATTCTAACCCTATCAAACATTATCCATACAAGCTACCAACCAAATCCATTTTCAACTTGTTATTTTTCACAACACACACTCCACATTTTAAAAGACCCACTTCTGAAACAAGATGACTACACTGGCAGAAAAAAATATTGTAACAAGCATCTCTCATAAAGATTACTCAACAATATTTATCTCCATTTAGACACCACAACAATCACATTAAAACCAACAAATTCACATTATAGAAAACTCACCATCAGCCAACAATGAACCATAACCTTCGAAACCTCAAATTCAGCATTAAGATGTTTAGAATTTTTCCCACATAGAGTCCTTCTCGTAGCTCAGTTCACCAATCTAAAGCTGGATCTCATCTTCCAAATGTAACTCATTCAAACATTATACTCACCAATCAAACCCTCACCCCAAGCGGAACTCAGTCAGCACTGACCTCAAATGCTCGTTGTCGCCTTCCAAAGGATGCCTCCACCACCAATTGCTCGTTGTTGGCTTCCAACGGAAACCTTTAACCTCACCTCAACCGTTGCCCATCCACACCATCGATTGCAAGATTCGCTTAGGCAGAAAATTTCAATTGCTTATGTCACTTTTCTTTAGGACAAAGTAGCTCAAAAAAACAAAAGAATGTAATGTCAGTTAAACTTAAAAGGTTTAAAAGAAAAAAAATTTAATCAACGTTAAATTTTGTTATTGGTTATTCCAGGTCCCTCACTTAAGAGCATCCATGCTCCAATTGTATTTAAGAGTACCTTAAACGCCACTTATATGATGGTGGCGTTTACTATGCACCATGAAAAATGGGTGTACCAGTGCTCTCCATTGTTATATCCTTTGGATATGAAAGAAATAAAATTTACGGTACATGTTGAGTACCTTTTTCCTAGTGAATCAGTCACATTTTTATAGTTAGTGTTTACAAATTGGAAAAGTATTTACAAATACAACCCGATAGTTAGAGAAATTATTGTATGTTTTTGGAGCACAATAAATGCATACTTTATGATAAATCTCTATCATTAATCTTTATCATTAATTTTAAATTAGTAACTTAAAATTTATGTTAATTTTTATAAATTCAATAGTGGAGATCCTTTCTATAACATGCATTTATTGTACTTTAGGAGCATACTACAAATTCTCCTTATAGTCATGAGTAATATAAGTGAGGTAATGTCTCTTTATCGTGTTATCTGTTTTTTGGGAAAAAAAAATCTTCTAAAGTGAGCTTGTCTATAAAATGAGAAAGTAAATGTGTATTTATCTTTGAATATTTAATGGATTAAGAACTCTATGTACTTTATTAAATCTCACCGATAATATTATCTATTTTTTTCAATTATATTTTATATGTTTTATATAGTTCTATATTTGTATGTTAATATAATTTTAACTAAACACTTCTTATATATTTATATAATTTGTCTTAGATAATCTTGTTTTTTTAAAAAGTACCAGTAAAAAAACACAAAAATAAACTACTTAAAACTATATATAAAAATTTCTTAAATTTTTAGGTAGGTTCTTGTGGTTTTTAAAAAAATTCAAATATGTTTTTTCAATTTAAAATTTGTAATTAGATCTCTTCAATTTAAAAAAGAAAATTAATTTTAAATGTTATGTCAATGCTAAAGTTGGGTAAATGGGCCGCGATTTGCAAGTCGACCTGTTTAATCCATAGTATGCGCAAGTTAGGCTTAGGCATTTTGTAAGCCTGTTTAAATGCAAGCCTATGAGTTTAGTCCGTTTAAACTGTGGGTTAAACAGGTTGTGACTTGCCAACCTATGGATCAACTCACCAACCTGCTAAATATTATTTAAAAATAATAATATTTTAACACTTTTTCCAATTAGTTTTCTTTCTCGATGATATAAATGAAATTCTCTCAAGTCCAAATAACTCTAATGGCCCAAATATCTAAATAAGGTTAAAAGGTAAACTATAAAAGAAAAGAAAAAATAATTACAAAAAGTAAAATAAATCTAAAAAAGGAAAAAAAAGTAGTGAGCTTGTGGGTCAGCCTACAAACCTGCGGGCTAAAGCATGCAGACGTGGCTCACAATTTTGTTGGCTCATTTAAAATGCGAGCCAACCCAGTTCAATATGTTTATCTTCAACCCATTGTAGACCAGGCTGGTGTAGATCAGATTGGCTCGTTACCCACCTCTAGTAGGCATAGTACATTTCGTTCAAAATCACAATTCTCAAAAAATGTCTCAATTAATAATTTAAATTCAATTATGCTAGTTTAAACATACAATCAAGAATATAAATTCTACCATGGCAATCACGTGCTGCTAAAAGTAATTGGATATGATATATATTACATATTTTTTTCAAGAAGTTTTTTGATAACTAATAACCATAATAATCACAAGAGAAATAACAACATAATGCAAACAATCCTATATTTTTTAGATATTTTTCAAAAATCACTGCAAGTGAATAGAAAAATAAATTTATCAAAATGAAGTCACACATGCTCTCAAAAGCAAATTTAACAAAGCAACAAATATTCAAAACATGTTAAATAACAGCTTTGGTAAAATTAAAAGAAAAAAAGGATTTGCAATAATAAATAACATCTTAACAAAGTGTTGTTAGTAGATCTAACACTAAGCGGAGAAACATTGAAATATAAATCAGGTGAAGACCCAACCCAATAGCATCTCAAATATGAAATGTTCTTTGCCTGCAAAAATCAACACTCCATGGCAACCTGCTGTTGCTAATATGAAGCTCCATATTTACATTGAGAAAACCTCAAAATTGCACAAGAAAATGGTTTTCCTATCGCCAGATCTGGTTTCTCATCTTCTCCCTCGACGACGCGGAGTTCTGCAATTTTTCAAGTCAGGGGACGTGATCGAAGCTAAAAGGAGGATGTGAAATTTTATTAAGCAGAGACTAAAATGTAAACAAAATAAATAATAAAACTAAATTGCAAAAACTTACTATATTCGGTTAGGTCAATGGACCACCGGTACACAAACTAAAATGGACCACATTAAAAGTCGCCATATATGATAATTATCATTATCTTTTCTTTTATTTCTTTGTGTTTTGGTTCATTCATTTAATTTTCTTTCGATTTTTTTAATGAATACTTTTCTTTTGATTATGTTGATTGATTTTCTTCATTGAAAAAAAAAAACTTTTTACTTTATTCATACTTATAGAGTTGTCATTGAACTGTCATAAAATGTATAAATTAACTAACAAAATTTAAGTCGAAATTTATTTTTATCCGACTCAAAGATAGACCCATATTATGGAAAGTGTGGGCATACACCCCAATTGAGTATTGAGGTTTTTTTTTCTGATATTATTCTACAAGTTTTTAAATCTTGCTTCCAAAGTTTATAATTTGCCTTCACTCTTAAAGTTTATTAAGTAACTTTGATGGTACTAACTTTTTTTAATAGAAAGGGTAGACAAAAATTCAATTAAAAATTCCCCAATTTCAATCTCACATGATTCATCAAGTCATCTTTCCAAATTCTCAACTCCCATCTTTGTTACCCTCATAACTTAAAATTTATGGGTTTATCATTGGTTGGACTTAGTCATGCTCGAAATCTAATTCATTTTTTAATTAAACAATCAATTGCCTAGGAACATACTACTATTTTTTGTTTAAAAAAATTAATACCTTATTGACAGTTAGGCGAGCTCTCTAATTTATTTGTTATTGGCCCAAAACCAAGTTGTCCAAATTTCTTAATTTTCATCCATTCAATTTTTTTTTAAAATTAAATTCATTACATTTTTGAAAAAAATATATCAAAGTTGATCAGTTGGTGCATTGACTTGCTCAACCTGCAGCTTGCATTGGATTAAGACTTGACTAACAAAATATTGGCCCAAAACATACTAGACTTGATTTTACATGAAACTTACTACACAATGATTTGGCCCAACTTAAAAATAGCTCGACCCATTTTAACTACTCTACATACCTACATATAGTGTACTAACGTTAAATCCACCAAATGTGCAATCCACACAACTCACATAGGAATTGTGTAATATTGATGCTGATGAATTAAAAAGAGAGTGAAGGAAAGAGAAATATATGATAGTGGCTAAGTCATATAAGATATATTAAAAAAAAATGTATAAGTAACTATTTACTATAAATTTTGTCAAATGACAAATTTGATTCATGTTATCACTCTAGAAAGAGAATTTCTTTCTCTTAAGGACTCTCAAATACTTGGTGATTTGTGAATCGAAAGAGTATCAGAAACTTGTTTCAATTTTAAACAAAAGAATGTAGTGAAATGCTTATGTAAAGAGTAAAAATTAATGAATCAATAATCAAAAAGTAAATTGATACTTGAAATTAAGAATGAAAATAAACTAATAAATGCAAGTAACGTAGTAGTAATAAAAAATGACAAGTAAGCAAGTCAAAGCAATAAAACATAAGGAACTCATAATTTAACTTGCAGAATAATAAACTTAATTAGAAAAGTGATGCTATCGAATAAAAGAAAGCAAGTGAATAATAGAACTTGTATAGAGATAAATTTGACTAGAATTTAAATGAAAGGAAGAAAGCAATGTAAAATAAGCAATGAATTGAAAGCAATAAAAGAAAAGCAATAAAGATGCAAAGAAATAAACTTGCAAGAAATCAACTAAAGCAAATAAAAGAAATCAAATGACTTAAAGAATCACTTGATCAAAAGATGAAGAGAATTGTAGAAAATGTAAATGAATTGCTTTAAACTTGCATTGATTGGTAACGATTATAGAAAAAAGTAGGGTGGAAGGTATAATTGACTAATTCCTTTGATATCCATGAGCATTAGAGTAACTTATAAGATGCGTGAGAGATGTGTGCTAGTATTTTCAACCAACCTAAATGCCTCCACTCCCTTGGTATTTATAGACAAGGGTGTCAACCATTATTTTGATAAGATTATGACAAGTGTCCTTGTCAGAAATAACTTCATAAATTAATAGCAATGATTGTCTTGTCTTGATATTACAGACTCAATTGCTAATAACTCCCTAAATTCAAATTCGAACACTTGAATTTGAATTTTGAATTAAGTGTAAATGACATGAATCTACCTTGAAATATCTCTGATCTTGAAGACGTCTTTTACCATTCTTTAAAATTTGCTAAATGTTGTCTTCACTGTTATTTCGATCTTTATCATGTCTCTGAAAAGTCTTTTCCCTTTGTCTGGCCGAAACGGAACTTAAAATATTCATTCCTTGCCTTTGAATAGCTTTTGACCTATAAAACAAGTTAAAACATCTTAATCGAATTGATAATTTTCGATTGAATTAATTGAAATTTAATTTAATTAATTAAATTAACCAACATATATTTTAAATGCTAAAGTATTTCTTTTATGAATTGAAAAATTTATTTTTATATCAACAGTAACATTATTGCATATTTATATATCTACACAAAAAAAAAAAGACATAACACAACTTTTACACTCATTTAATTTAAAATTTGTGTTAAATGTCAATTTTTTTGGGAATTAAGTATTAATAATAGATATATCTTTATTTATTCACTTACAAAACAAATTCACATTAGAAAAACTTTTTCCAAGTGGTTAAATGTCAATTTTATTAGGACCCATGTAACAAAAAATTAATAAAACTGTTATGAGTCCGCTTACATTTGACACATAACTTTTTTAATTGAACACTGCAATAGCCACATGTTTATGTTTGGTTCATACAAGAATTTCTTTACATATTCATACAGTCCTCTACATATTTTCCTATTTGATTTGACTATCTTTTGTTCTTTTATTTTATTTCTTTTGCTAAACATTACATTCACCATCTTTGTTGAACAATCAAGAGAATAAAATGGGACTGTGGGAGTTACCTTATAGGATCTTTGATTTAATGAACCAAAAGAACGGAAAAGGATAAGACAAAGACATTATTTGGGATAAAGCATGGGCATAGAATTTGTATCTTTTTGTGATAAGAATTGGCTATGACTGCCAAGGTTGCCATTATTCTTGAACATGTGAAACAGAGATAGCCTCTTCTTGTCCCCAAAAGGAATGGCTAACCTTTAATGCATTGATATGATATTGTTATAAGGTGGATAGGGCTGCACATGAGTCGGGTTGGTTTGGGTTTAGGGGGAAAAAATTTCCAAACCAATCAATCGAGGTCGAGTCGAGTCGATTTTTGTGCAAAAAATTCTGGTAACCCAAACCGAACCAACCCGATCATAATTGGGTTGGTTCGGGTCGGGTAGTCGAGTAACATATGCATCATGACCATTTTCATCTGTTGACAAATAATTTGCAAACTATTTCACTAAACCAGACACCTTAAGAGATATATTGAAGAACTCTTATAAGCCATTTCTAAGCTTAATTAAGTGGTCTTTTTGTAGTCCACTAAAGATGAATGTTTCAATAAAATTCAGCTAATACCTGAAGTCATGATTATCATTCTTTGATCTCATGGCCTAGAACAATAATTCAGTTTATGGTGCCATAAGGCTAGCCTAGCAGACCAACGACCAAAACTTTCTAGGTGTTTAAATTGATTGTTTTCTTCCAGAAGCAACATTTATACACATGCTACAATTTAATTCTGGAGTTTAACTATTTTATTTAGACAAACATAATGCAAACCGAAGCAATAAGCATGACCATACACTTACTCAATTGTCAATTGTAATCTAAATCTTCCACACATTCACAAATCAAGTCTTAGCTAGATACAGAAACCAATCAGTGTGCATGAAATTGCCAATTCACCATGAAGGTTGAAATTCACAAATATCTACATATATCTCATGCACAAACCATAAGATATGTACCTACTAGTTTTGTGTGTGAATTGCATCAACAAATATTAAATAATCTTCCTACCTTTCCTTTACACATACTGGAAAGTTTCCAAGCTTAGTAGTGGTTGTGATTGTCAACATTATCAAACTCCCCACAATAATTAGGTGTAGAAAATATTGTTACAAGCTGTCGGTTAACAAAGAACTCATATCCATCCTCCACCACCTGGTCAGAATATATTAAAAATCGAAAGGAAAAAATTAGGATATTAAAAATCAGAACATAGTCATCATAAAATCCATATATACAATTCATAGTAGTACATTCATGGCTTCCCCTCAAAAGGAAAAATTTCTCAAGATATTGAGCTTAACCAACTAGCTAGGAAATTTAAAAAAGATATGCAATGACTTTAACAACCAATGAACACAAGGACATGCATAGACTTAAGGGTTGCAACTTAACAAGATATGCAGAGACTTTAACAACCAATGAATACAAGGACATTTAAAAAAGGCAGTATAGGAACTAGAGACGTATAAGAAATTTCCAGCAAAATTCACATAGGTAAAGTCACAAAAGCATGCTAAATGATAAATAAGAGTCACAGATGACAGACCTCAGGTCAGGTGGCACTCCAACTGGATCCTCCAAAACAAGTCAATCCTTCTAGCCCTTCCCGCAACATGATAAATAAATTGTTATATGATCATTGATGATTTTAACTTGCATTGACATTCACAAAAATGCAAGAAGCCAAGAACATTTAAAATATGTGATTTTACCTTAATTCATCCTCTTGCTCCTAAAATCACTAGCAACCTCAAGTTCTTGAAGTCCAGAAACTCCTGACATTTCTAATAATACAATAAAAGAATACAACATAAAATTAAAAAAATCAAATGAATGAAATGATGAACTATATGTAAAATGAAAAAGTTAAAAATAAAAATGATGATTGTATACCTAATTCAACCTGCTCACTCTCCTTCAGTTGACTTCGTAGATCATCCACCTTCTTAGGAGACCTCAACCAATTTTGGGTACAAATTAAGGCCTCCACTGTGGTGGGATTCAAAGAACTATAGAATGCATCAAGGATACGACCTCTGGTGCTAAAAACAAACTCAAATAACACTGTAGACACTGGAATGGCCAATATGTCCCTAGCCATATGAGAGAGACCCTTTCCACCACTACAAGATGTCAAATCCCTCATAATTTTCTTCAACGTCATCCTCCATGTATCTATCCAACTCATTCTTTTTTTGCTCACCTTGTTTTTTCTTCAACTTCAACATAAACTTGTCTTCCAAATTTAAACCACCCCCACTACTACCACCAATATTTGTTTGTGTGCTAACATCCGATGAATTGACACTAGAATCACAAATATCGGGACGTCGAGATACAATGTAACATATTGTGAAAATAAGTTGTTTATGAGATCTTTTAATCTTTTCACAATATCCTTACACTTTTCTTGACCATACATTTCACTAACACAAAATTTAATGTAATCCAACTTGTACCTTGGGTCAAGAAAAACAACCATAAACAACAAAAAATTTATATTCCTATTATTATCCCAATACTTATCAAACTTCGCCTTCATGTTCATTGTCGTTCTTTGCAAGACAACATCATCACTTCTAATCCACATAGTTAACGAAATTTGAATTTGACACAATTTATAGAAGAAAGAATTAGATGTCACATGCAAAGAATCGTAAAAAGCAAGTGTGGAATCATAGAAAATCTTCAAGAACTTTATAAAAACATGATCCAATCATCAAAATTAGGAGGTCCTCATTCACCATTAAGAACATGCAAGTAAGCTTGATCCTCATATTCAAGGCGATTAAATGCCTTCTCAAATTATTCTGCCACTTCCAACATCAAGTAAGTAAAATTCTATCTAGTTGGTACATTAAGTGTTAGCATTTGATTACTAACAACATTTGCCTTTTAGGCACACCTTCTAAAAGTAGCCAATCTAGAAGGAGAATACCTCACATACTTACAAGCAGCCCTAATCTTAGCAATGAAGCAATCTAACTCCTTCAATCCATCGTTAACAATTAAGTTCAAAATATGAGCACAACACCTCATGTGCATGAGCTCCCCTTTCAGCAAGGTGCATCCATTCCAATCCTGCATTCCCCTCACCAAATATGTTAGAGCCATGTTATTAGCACTAGCATTATCCACGGTGATTGTGCTAATCTTTAAAATACCCCACTCTTTCAACTATTTCTCTAAAGATTTACCTATGGTCTCACCCCTATGGTCAGCAATCAACCCAAAACTCAAAAATTTTTTATGCAATTCCCACCCTTCATCAACAAAATGTGTCACACACATATAATTAATGTTTTGAATCGATGTCAATGTATCAGTTGTTAGGGAGAGCATTTGTTGGTTGCAAGACAAAATAGACTTTAACTTCACCTTTTCCTCTAAAAAGTTGTATGATATCTCTTGCAATAGTCATGTGCTCGAGTATTCTAAATTTAGGTTGAGTAGCATTCATGAAACCTCTAAATTCGGGATTCTCAACAAATCTAAAGGGAAGCACGTCTATCATTATCATCTTACAAAGCTCCAGCCTACATTGTTCTTGATTAAAATCTACAAGCTTCATACTCACAGTACTATTAGTATCATCCTCACTTGACTTCCCAATAGCAATAGTTTTTTGCTTCTTATCGACCTCCCTATATGGATTCTTTAAACACACTTTCAAGTGTTTTATCAGATTAGTGGTGCCATGATTGACGCTATTACATGCATATGACTTTCCACAATAGTTACAACTAGCTCTATCACCATCTTTAGTGAAATGTGATCATGCATTACTAGGGGGTCTAGTAGGTTTTCTTTTACCTACTTCTTGTTGTGACGATGAAGCAGCTTCTTGAGCTTGTGATGACAGAGTTGGAGTGGGAATTGTATTGGGAGGAGATGGTGTTGCTGCTGTTGGGAATGGTCTTACTCCTTTAGTTTGTAATTCAGTTGGTATTGGTGGAGTGGGAGCACTTCCCATTTGAGTCCCACCAGTGTTGTGACTCTTTTGAGTTTTCGTAGGACCTTCCATTTAAAGTGAATTGCTGCAATAACATTTACAATAAAAGAAATGATTAACAACTAAAATATAATGAAAGTAAACCATGACATACCACATATCAAGTACAAGTAGAACAATTAAATAACAACCAGCAATTAATACATAGGTAGGTTGCCTATTTCCCAAAACTGAAACAAACAAAACCAAAATAAATATACAAGTAACTAACTTGGATAATGTTTAAGATTAGGATATAATTTATTTTTATTTTTAAAATAAGGGAGATTCGTGTGTGATAATCTTTCACTCCTCTGTACATATAAATAATTGTATATTATGATTGATAATGAAGTGAGCAAAATCACGTTTCTCTTTCCTTATATAGAAAATAGATAGTGTAAAAGCACAAGCACTGAAGCACAAACACAAGTTTTAATGATTGATAGATTAGCATCCTTCCCTTTTTAATTACCAAACTCCTAAGACCCAAATCCCCATTGTTTTGAGGCCTGCAATAACCTACCAACTGAGTACATATCCTTTCTCTAGTCGCCTACACCATACTAAAGAAATCCCTTAAAAGTTTCCTTTGAGCCACTCCCACTGGAATCTAAAAAAGTAGGAGATAACTTCAAAATACTAACATTGATGATTATGAAATTCAGACACAAATTATTATGATATGATATTTAATTTACATAACTAGGATCAAAGATAGAGAAATCATCACTTGTAAATAGACACAGTTGTAAGTTATTATTGATTATCAAGATTCAAGACAATCTGTGACATAGCAGAAACTTTTTAAAATTAGCTCCAGACAATAAAACTCTTGCTTAACAAAATCAGAAACTTTAGAACCAGAATCACAAGTCTAAAAATAAAAATAAATTTGGCATAGAAGGTAGTAGCATATTGAGTGGCAGAAATTAGCAAACTATCCCCTCATTTAAGAAAGAAATAGGAGAATGGGAACAGGTGAGTGAGAATGAGGAAAGAAATAAAAAAAAATTAAGAGGCACACATGAAGGGAAGAGGAGTGAGAAACAGTAATGGCTAACCTTAGCGTCACGTCGTGGTTGTGTGAGCACGAAATAAGAGTAGCAACGGTGATGGTCATGAACTCGTCATCACCGGTGGTGGCTGTGCCGAGAATAGAGGAGGATTCTAGTGAGAGAGAAGACTGAGAGGCTGAGATTGAGCTACGATAGCGAGCAGAGAGAGCGAGGTGCTTCGGGGGTTAGGGCTTGAATTTGGGAAAGAAAGTGAGAAACTGAGAGAGGAATGAAAATGAGGGATCGAGTAAGGAGAAATGAAGAAATGAAGAAATGAAGAAAATGTTCAAGCAAAACGACGTCGTTTTATCGGGTAGTCAAGTCATCTGGTCGGTCTTCTAAACCCGCCACCCGAACCAATGAAAGAACGGGTTGTTCGGGTTGAACTTGAACTGACCCGACCCAACCCGGATATTTTATATCGGGTTGGGTATGGTTAGTCGGATAGGGTTGGTCAAGTTCAAGGGTTGTCAGATCGAGTTGTGCAGCCCTAAAGGCGGGTGCTACTATACACCTTGCTAAGTTTGGGTGTATGGTGCACCTTTGACTTTACCTTCTATAGTAGTTTTTGTTTTGTTCCAAGTTTTTTTTTTGCACTACCACTGTTGCCCACCGTTGCCACCCACCGTCGGAGACCCGTCGACAGCCACCACCAGCAATCACCGGCGGTCACTTCCGACGGCACCAACGACCACTTTCACGGCATCGGCGACCACCTCCAACTAGCCACCCTTGGCCACCTCCGACCACCACCATTTTGTAAGGTTATACTGTTTATTTTTTTTTTGTTGCACAACAGTGTAAAATAATATCAATTAAAATAATACTAATTAAAACTATATTATTCTTTTATTTTTTCATAAATAACTGTGCAAACTAAAAACTTACAGATTTTAATTATATATATTGAAAACTCTACAGATTTTAACTGTGTATACTAAAAACTCTACAGATTTTAACAAGTAATATTTATATATAATAATATTTTTTTAAAAAAATCCTTGCAGTTTTCTCCATGTAAGTGTGTAAGGAGTCTTAAAAAAATATATGAAAGATGGCCGATGGCATAAGGTGGTTGACAGCTGACGGTGGCCGACGAAGGAAGATGGCTAGCGGCTTACAGTGACAAGCAGGTGAAGGTTACTAACAATGGCCAATGACAGCAGTAGTAGTGGTGTATAAAAAAATATAAAACAAAAAAAATCTGCAAAAAAATACTTGCTTAACAAGTTTCCTGTACTTGATCTAAGCCATTTATTTTTATGATTAAATTAATGACTTAGATTAAGGTGTATCATACACCCTCCTTTGGAAGGTGTATATTAAAAAAAGCCAATATTATAATATTAAAACTGTTGTTCATGTGGGCGTACTGTATTGACGGTTTTAATAGTTTCGAAGCAATAGACAAGATAAAAAAGGAAGAAAAAAAAACGAGAGCGGAAGAGTAACTAAAGAATCTGTTTGAAAGAAGCTAAGGAAAGCGGTATGGCATTGGCAAGGGGGAGGAATGAGAAGCCTAGACATAATTTTTGGCCTAGTAACCCATTGCACCATGTATTCAAGATCACCATTCACATCACAATATCCAATATTCAAATTATTCTATATAACTCACAACTCACCAGATTTATTAGAAAAGGCCTTAACTGCCATCACATGCAGATGACTAATAAACAGTAATCACCAAAATATAACAAGTAGATTTCAGGCTTTAAAGCAGACTTCTCCATCACAAACTCATCCATCTTTGGACCTCTCTTCTTCATATTCTGCCTCTATTTCATTTATTCTCTCCTCAGTGAAAGGATAAGCATCTGCCCCATGAAGCACAACCAGATCACGAGCTTCCTTTGTGACAGTCCGGCCATTGGATTCAATGGCCACAAGCATAGGGATGCCAGATACCTTGAATTTGCTACTCAGGAATGCCTTCCTTGAGTCACCAAAGGGAAGTGCCAACCATGGCATTTCCGTAAAGTAGTCATTAAAGGAGGCTTGATCCTTGTCGCTTGAGATGAAAATGACTTCAAATGCATTATCCTCTGCCTTAATCTTATGATATACTTCAATGAGTTTTGGATGGAATGCACGGCATGAAGGACACCAGTGGGCTGAGAAGTAGAGGAGGATGTTCTTACCCACTAATACTGACACTGGAATCTGAAATGGGAATAAATGCTAAGTTGTTATTACCACAGCAAAGAGAGAGAAGGAAAAGAAAGAGGGAAGGTAGCATGCTACAAATGAAGGAAGAGGGGGCGGGGGGATGAACTCAACAGAACATATTGTTAATTTGTTTAACAAATTTTACCTTCACCCCATCTTTCCCAATGACAAAATCCCGATCCCCAGACACCAAAATTGAATCAAGGGTTTGAGCTGCCTCCTTGGCCTTTTCTATCTCAACGAGCTCAGCAAACTTTTCAGGAGTGAAAGGGTATGCAGCCATCCCATGCTCCTTAATAGCCTCGGCAACATTAGAATGAAGAGTTTTCCCATCTGGCCCAATAATAACCAAACTGGGTAGAGCTGAGAGCTCAAAGTACCCAACCAGCTTCTCACAGCTCTTGTCCTTGAAAGGCAAGGATAACCAAGGTACAGTTTCTAATCCTTCCTTGAATGATTCTTCATCATCATCTAGGGGTATCACCACAACCTCAAAGTTCTCCCCCTTTTCCTTCAGCTTCTCATAAACCTCCACAAGCTGTGAAGTAAAGTCACTGCATGCTTTGTATGAAGTTATTGAGAAATACAGAGCAACCATCTTGCCCTCAAGCTCAGAGACAAGCATCTGCATGTACATAAAAGCAGAACTAAGATTTGAAAATGAACAATATGTTTTGAGGTAAACAACCAGAGATTAACTAAAGGAAACTGCTATCTCATACAAAGAGAGAAAAGTTTCTAGCTTACTTTGTTTCCATCAGAAGATATCACAAAGTCACGGGAACGAGAGGCCAATATAGATCTCAAGGACTGGTTCCTCCTAGCTTCCTTTTCTTGATATTTCAACTCTTGGATCCTTGCTGATGTAAAGGGGTATCCTTCAACTCCATATTCACGGATAACCTCAGTTCCACTTTCAGTGACAACTTTCCCAGTTTCATCAAGTAATGCAAGATCGGGAATCCCCCTCACATGAAACAATTCATCAAGGCGACTACGTGTCTCCGAATCAGAAAATGGGATAGCAAGCCATGGCATCTTGGCAAAGTACCCCTTAAAGGACTCATCATCTTCATCAGCTGTGGCAAAAATGATCTCAAAGTCACCTTTTGAAGCGACTTCATTGTACACCTCCACCAGAGTCGGGGTGAAGCTTCGACATGGACCGCACCAGGATGCCGAAAAATATAAACCAAGTTTCTTTCCCTTCAAGCTTTCAATTTTAACCTGCAAATTTCAAAATATAAGAAATAACACTACAAATTTCCACCAACATGAGCATAAATGTGATTCTTCATTCAATAAAGCCACCACTTGAAACAACTGATACGAGCTGCAATATCGAATAAAGCAGCACATTCAACCATAGGCAAACTTAGGTCACATTCACACTTAGTTCATTGGAATGACTTTTGATTCGAATGAAAGGGAACGAAATGGAATCACCATTACCTTTATCATATTTCATATGATCAAGAATGAAACGACCAATGAATATTCCATTCAACAAAATTCCCATTTTTAGTCCCAGAACCCTAATTGCCAACCCATCTTTCTACCCCCATACCCTCACCATAGATAGAGGATTCAATTTAACCCGAAAATCACTATTTTGTTTAATCCAGCAGCCTATCTGACTCCAGATTAGCTGTTAGTTACACATAAGGGTGGGTATGGTACGGTTTGGCATGAAAAACAAAATCGAACCGAATCGGTAAAGCAATTCGATTCAAAAATCGAATTGGTTTTCTTTTGGAGCTAAACAGGTTTTGAACCGGTTTGGGCTTAGAATCATATGTGACAATTTTACCCTTAGTACTTGAAATTCAAGTTCATAGGGTATATGCCACAAGAGTTACTAATAACGGTAGTTAAAAATAGAGCCACCGTTACCAATAACCCAAAAGAAAAGGAAACAGAGCCAAGGAGCTAAAATCATCAGCTTCAAACATCAGATTAAAGAAGTGAATAAACAGGAACAATAGATTAAAGAAAACATGACTTAAGCAAATAAGATAACATATAAAATCATGCTAAAAACAGAACCTTATTTATAAATAAGATAACATATAAAATCAAATACTGCCATCTATAAAATCAAATAAGATAAGAGTGTTCAACACTTAAGCAAGTGGGAGGAACCTATTGGGATTTCTATTTACTTAAATTTTCAATTTAGAACAGAATTCCCAAGGTGTACCACCTATTAGTCCATAACACTTCATTAAACAACATGTTAAAATCAGAAAATTAAAGAACATCAAAACAAAATCTATCCAAGAGTTCATCTATCCTTGAATTCTCTCTTTCAATGTTTTACAACTCTAATTAAAGTCCATGCCCATATTTTTACTTCATTCAGCAACAAATTCTGAGTTTTTACCCCATTTCCGTGACATGCATCAAGCCTAGGGAGCATAAACATGACCAAAACATCATTCATGAATTCTATCACTTAACTAGCAATCACACCAATAGTTAGAATAGAGTTTCAATCCCTAATTTTAATTTTATCATTCATAAAAACAACCAGCCAAAATCAAGATTTAGCATAGGGCAACAAAAGTAAAGTTCAGCTCATAGGGGTGTTCACGGGTCGGGTTGGTTCGGGTTTAGGGGAAAAAATCCAAACCAATTAGGTGGGGTCAGATTAGGTTGGGTCGGTTTTGGGAAAAAAAATTTCAAGGAACCCTAACCGAACCAACCCGATTATAATCGGATTAGTTCGGGTCGAGTAGTCAGGTTAGAAACTCCCTCGTAGCCATAATCGAACCCTGACCCACAGAGCCTCCAGGCTCCATACACACAGATGCCTAACCATCCAAGACCCACGACCCCATGCCTCCAAACCTTTGTCGTTGCTGGCAAACCCAATCACATGAACCCCTGCTGCTGCAAGCGAGCCGCACACCGTCGTTCCCCCTTCCTCCTCCATCTGAACCACTGAAGCCAGATCACCTCCTGGCATTTTTTCTTTCTTTCCCTTTTCTTGTGCTTTCCGCCATTTTTCGAGAAACAAAACAGACTTCAACGAATGCAAAATCAAACATAAGATCAATCAAATCGTAATGCTACTAATCATCCCATTCACTCAATCAACAAGAAAAAAAATAAAAAAAATAAAAAGAAAAGAAAGAGAGAGGACCATCTTCATCTTCACTCACCTCTGCCATAACCTTTCACCCACTCAGTCCAACTCGCTCCTTCTTCTGCTTCCTTTTAGATGCTCATCAACCACCTCCATCTTCCCAAGAAGAAAAAGCAGAAGATCACGATGAAAAGAGTGCCGCCACGTTCAGATCTAGGTTCTCCATTGTAGCCCCCCGCCATAACCACCTTACCAGAAAACATGTCTGGCCACCGCGAACCAGCCACCAATTGCGACCCACCTTGTCCTTTTGTCTAAGCTTCTGAGAGGAGAGGAGACTTCTAGTGAGAGCAGGGTGAAAACGTTGTGAGCACGAAACCAGTGGTGGCTGTGCCAAGAGGAGAGGAGGAGCACCGAGTGAGAGAGATTGAGAGCCGAAGATTGAGCAGCAGCAGAGGTGGACGGTGGCGCTACTGCTTAGGGTTTTCAATTTGGGGATTTTGATTTTGCAGAGAGTGAGTGAGTGTGAGGCTTTGGGTGCACGGGTGAAAAATGAGAAGTGAGAACCAGAAACGAAACAAGGTAATATATATAATTTTACCCAAAACGACGTTGTTTTTTCGAGTCATCGGGTCGATTAACTGAACCGATCACCCGAACCAAAAAGTGGACGGGTTTATCGGGTTTGACCCAAACAAACTCGATTACCCGAACTAACCCGAATATTTTATATCAGGTCGGGTTGAGTTGGTCGGATTTGCAAGTTGGAACACACCCATGAACACCTCTAGCTTATATCAGTAGGGAGAAACTAAAAGATACAGCCTATGATAGTAAATGTAGGAGAATTGAAAACCATATTCTATAAGAATATTTCGATTCCAATAGTCAAGAACATCATATAGCAACAACATATATTGAACAAACATCAACAAATTTCTTCTCAACAAAACACATCCATTGTTTTAGTCATGCCAATCCAAGTTCGATAGCAATTTAAACATGAAGAATGGAAAAAATTTAAGACTGACATATTTGTATATATTTATATCTATAACAACATACATTCTCTTAATGTAATTCTCTTAAATATTTGTATATATTTAAGACTGTTTACGCAAAGTAACACTTAAACTAGATCAAGCATGCAAGATAAGATGCCATTTTATTTATTTTTAGATTGCTTTATACAAAATAGTCCTAATCTCTGAACTACTGAACCAAATGCTAGCTAGATTTATATCTATAATCAATTAGCCCTTTCAACATGGCGTATCAAACCTCTTCCTCCCACTTGAAAACAAAACTCATATGTAGTAAACAATCCCACACAAAATAAAAAATCACCACACAATTGTCATCACCATTAACTCGGAAAGAAGATTTCACTCGCAAAACACCTCACCCAGAAATTAGAACTCCAACAATCACCAAAATAGCAAAATCTAAAACAAATCTAAAGCAAACAAATCTATAGCAAGATTTTTTGAATAGAAAAAAGTACCTATATCAGGATATACAGCAACAAGAAGTTACGCAGATCGAAGCAAAAAGATTAAGATGCAGATCGACCCAGAAAGAAGAAAATGCAGTTACGCAGCATGGTTACGTAGTAACGTAGATCGACGTTGCAGATTGCGAGCAACATAGTGAGTAGCAACCTCGTTGAATTGTGGTGCTCGATTTGGGGTTAGGATTATTGATTTGGGGTTAGGGTTCATAAAACTCAGATCAGAAACGTGAGTGAGGGACTGAGGAGGTTTGGTTTTGGAATGAATTCTAAATAGAAGAAAAGGTCTGGTTTTTGGTAGTGAACCAGTGAACCGAACTAGATAGAAAATGGTTAACCAAGCCATTTTTAAAAAGAAAACGGTTTGGGTTATAAAAATCAGTTCAAAAAAATATGATTATTTATTGAGTAGTGTATTTCAATTTAAAATTTGGTTTGAATCTTTTGAATTTTTCGCATACTCCTAGTTACACGACCATTTCTAACATACACTCTTTAAAGGAGGGTGTGGTACACCTTGTGATTTAAGCTATTAATTTAATCATAAAATATATTAACGGCTTAGATTAAGTATAAGAAACTTTCTAAGCAATTTTTTTTTTTTTTGTAGATTTCTTTTTTTTTTGGTTTTATGTTTTTTTTTTTACACACTACCTCTATCACTGTCGCTGTCGGCCACTATCTACCATTGTCAGCCACCTTCTGCCATCGGCTACCTTCTGCCACCAGCCACCATCTGCCGCCGGTTACCTTCCGCCGCTGGCCATCGTCTGCCGCCGACCATCGTCTGTCGTCGGCTACCTTCCATATTATTTTTAAAACCCTTTATATACTGATAATCATATATTTTATACATTAATAAACCCTTGTTTTGAGTCATTTATATTTTTCATATACTTAATTAATTGAACTTGGTCATGTTTTGTAAGTTTTAGGCTCAAATTAAGCTTAATTGATCTTTTTCAGCATTATTGAGATTTTACACTATTTCTATATTTCGGTCATATCTTGAGTTTTAGATGTTTAAAAATTATGTATCTTACCTTATAGGAAAAATGAGAGAGAGCTCTACAACTTTCATGAGAGTTCCAAGGCTAAATCGGATATCTAATGGAGTTAATTGGGCCTGAAAGTCATAACACTGGTTCTGTCACTGGAACCTAAGCAGTGTGCACTAATCAGGACATAACTTGAGCTGTAGATGTCATGTGGGCCTGAAACTAGTGGCATTTGAAAGCTAAGATATATATCTTCAATTCATATAGGACTACTTTTCCAAACTATGACGTTTCGATAGATTTTTCATCCCTTAAAGTCAACCAATGGAATCATATACCCTTTAAAAATGATTTGTCCATAACTTGAGTTGTAGACCTCCAATTAACATGGGACTTAGGGCCAGTGATTCCTAATTGATCCAACTTTGTACCCATCAGGTTTCTAATGATATAAGGCCAAATTATGGGTTAGTTATAGGGGGTGAGAGTAGAATTCAATCTACACTTCTTAGTTCTCACTTTCTCTCTAGATCTTTCTCTCTTCTTCTTTCTTCTTCCTCAAGCTCCTTCATGGTGATAACTATGGAGAGCTAAACTTGTGTAATCAATTTAGAGATTCTTGAAGAAATTGTAGTTTGGATTCTTGAGATCTTGATTCTGTTTTTGTGTTCGAATTGCATTTGGATTCCTCTTTTTTTTTCTTCTTCTTCTTGATCTTGAATGCATGAATGATGATTCTATTTATATTTGATCTGATTGGGTCCTGATTTAAGATTGAGAATTGTGATGGGATTTAGGATTGATTGATCTAAATTTATCATGGAATTACAGAGGTTAGGTTACTGATTTGCGCCTAGGTTAATTGAATTCGAAAATCAAATTAACACATATCTAACATGAATTGTGCGATTACAAATTTGTGTGTCAATTGTTAATTGAATTCTATATGATTATCTAGTATGAATTCTGGATTTAATGCGGATATTTTGGTTAAATCCAAATTAATCATTCAAATGCACTTCAAATGTTCGTTGAATGATCTATGATGGAATCAACCCAATTTCGGATAGGTTTCTGAATTGATTGTTGTTGCGACCGAGATCGCGGCGGGAGAGGCGAAACAAAATAAATTTGTTAGGAGTCGCCACCAATTTTATTTAAATTAGGAAAAATTGGAAAACCCTTTTAGAAAATGGTCTTTGGGACCAGATTGGATTCGAGAGTCGGTTATGCATAGAGAAGGATGGAGACTTAATCCCACTGCATCCCTAACACATCCGTCCTAAAACGGTTATCCTAAATTAATTATGCAAAACTTAATAATCTCATAATATATTTGTTTTACCTATTTTACTAAAAAAATTAAAAATAGATAATTTGTGAAAATTTAAACTTTGGCTTGACGAAATAAAAATTTCACTCCTACGTATCCTCAGGTGCAATGAGGAACTCAAAGTCACGTAGTTCTTTAGAAATAAGTATGGATTAATTGATTTTATTTAAAGAAAAGATTTAATTTTTTTATTTTATAAAAATTTGAATTAACAGGTCGTCGCAGCTCTGTTAACCAAATTAAAGTTTGAATAGGTGAAGCACGCATCACGCTAGAGACGTTACCCACTGATTATTAGATTTATTACTATTAAATGAGGTTTTTTTTCCAAAATTATCTAAAAAAGAACAAATAAATAAAAAATAATGATAAAAAAACAAAAAAAAATGAATTTTGAGTCTTTATTAAATAGTGATTTATTTTTAAAATAATTTGAATCATTAGGTTGTCACAACTCAGATGATCCAAAATAGTTACAAGATTAACAAGCTGTCACAACTCGGTTAATCCTGTTTCCTTCTTCTAAAAAGAAATTTCAATTATTCTTATTTTTTACTTCAATTCTTCTTACCTTTATTTTCTTTTTTTAAATCCTTTTTAGTTTGGCCCACTGAACTTTAAGCCCACTTCTTCCCAAAAAAAAAACTAAAGCATAATCAGAACTAAAAAGATAAAGAAAGTAAGAAAAAACAAAAAACAAAAGCTTACAGTAAAATGAACAAAACAAAGAGGGGGTTATTTTGGCTTTGTAGAAACAAAGGACCAAGGCAGAGGAGTTGCGGGGTTTACGGTGGAGATTCGGCACGGTATGGCGATTCCGGCGACAGTGCGGCACGCGAGTCGGCGGTTTGGGCAGTTTGGTCACAGATCCGGTTTGCCAGCGTGGGTAGACAGCGGTATGTTGTGCGATTGGAACGGGTTGCCGGATGCGGGTCGGTTCGGAAGCTGACCGGATTTGGCGGCTTTGTAAGGCGCGATCGACGGCGTGGATTCGGCGGGGAGTGGTCTGGGCAGCTGTGACGCGATTAGGCAATGCGGGTGGACAATAGTCCGGCTCGGCGTGTGGTCTGGAGCAATGCGTTTCGCAGCTAGTTCACCGGTGTAGGTAAGTTCTGATGGAGTGGGTACGGGTTCTGGAGGATGGTGTTGTTGGTTGATAGAGGAAGATGATGTGATGGTGGTTTTGTAGTGGTGAAGATGGTGGTTATTTGGAGGCTAAAGGTGGTGGTTGTTTGGAGGTTGAAGATGGTGGTTGTTTGGAAGTTGAAGATGGGTTGAAGGTGATAAAGAAGAAGTGGTGGTGTGGTTCTATTTGATGATTCTTTGGAGATGGTGGTTAGGGAGGCTTTGTTAGTGAGTTGAAGATGGTGGGGCTTATGGTGAAGGTAGCTATAGCCGTGTGGTTATTAAGTATTTGCTTTTGGCTGAAGTTTGTTTAAGCTGGAGGTCTGTCAAACTCCCTTAATTAAGGTTGGGTTATGGGTTTTTATAGGAGGGGATTAGGTTAAGGTGTTTGAGTTAAAGTGTGATTATAATTGGTTTAGGATGAGTGTTGGGGCTGGTTTAGGATAAGTTTAGAATAGTGATGGGATTTGATTAAGATAAGTTTGTTTATGATGAGTTTGAGTTGTATTAGAATAGATCAATGGGTTAAGGGGTCAAGATATGGGTTAATGGGTCAATGGGTTAGATCATGGGTTATAGGTTAATGGGTTGGATCTTGGATTATGGATTAATGGGTCAATGTATTGAGTTTTTTCTTTTCTTTTCTTTTCTTTTTCTTTTTTTTTTAATTTTTTACAAAATACCCCGGACAAAATTGGGTGTTCATAGTTGCCTCTCTTTACTTGTTTCTTACTAGATAAAAAAAATAACTGCAACTTTTCATTTTATCATGGTAAGGAACGAGTAAAGAAAAGAACTCAAATTTTGTACAGGAGAAACAAAAACAATATGAGAACAAAAAGCGATGCGCTCAAGGGTGAAATGACAGAAATCTAAATGACAGGAGCCGATGCATTCAAAAGTAAATGACTGGAGCCAATGCGCTCAACAAATAAAAGACAAGAGCCAATGCACTCAAAAAGTAATTGAAGGAACCAATACGCTTAAAAATAAATGGTTGAAATTTAAAATACATGGAATTGATACGCTCAAAAGGAATTTGAAATGCAAAGAGTGAATAATTGATAAAAATTTAAAAAGTACGAAACTGATGCTCTCAAAATGCAAGGAGTTGGTTTGCTCAAAACAATTTAAAAAGTAAGGAGCTAATGCACTCCAAAGAATTTAAAAACATGGAGTCGATGCGCTCAATGATACATGGAGCCGATGCGCTCAATGATACATGGAGCCGATGGGCTCAAAATGATGCATGGAGCCAATGCGCTCAAAATACAGGGAGTCAATGTACTCAATGATGTATGGAGTTGATGCGCTCAAAATGTAGGGAGCCGGTGCGCTCAAAATGCAGGGAGCCAATGCACTCAATAATGCATGGAGCCGATGCACTCAATGATGCATGAATGGAGCCGATGCGCTCAAAATAAATGGAGCCGGTGCACTCAATGATGAATGGAGCCGATGCGTTTAAAATGATGCATGGAGCTGATGCGCTCAATGATGAATGGAGTCGATGTGCTTAATGATGAATGGAGCCGATGCGTTTAAAATGATGCATGGAGCTGATGCGCTCAATGATGAATGGAGCCGATGTGCTCAATGATGAATGGAGCCGATGCGCTCAAAATGATGCATGGAGTTGATGCACTCAACCTGCATAAAATAATTTGTGCTAGTAAGTCATGGACTTAAGATCTTTTTCTTCTCAATCTTTTTTCTTTCTTTTCTTTTCTTTTCTCTCTTTTCTTTTCCTTTTTTTTTTTTTTTTTTTTTTCTTTCTTTTTCTTTTTTTTCTCAAGAAAAATAGACCAACGACAATTCTAGAAAGCTTTGACCAATCAAACCCTTGTTCACATGCTTTTACTTGTTGGACCTGATAGTCTCGATCTTACTTACCCATCATTTCTCTCTTTCTCCCTTTTTTTTCATCTTATTTTCCTATTTTCTGCTCTTTGCTACTCCTCTTTTAGGAATTGAGATGATAATCTCTTGTTGTGAACCCTTACTTGGAGCCACTAAGTCTTTGCGAGAAAAGTTTTGCCCCAGTATTTGTTCCTTGATCATTGATTTCTTGTAACGGCCTGATGACTTAGTTGCTACTTCCTTCAATATATATTCTCAGAAGTTTTGCCCTAGTGTGGCTAATTGAATGCGAACCAAGTTGCTCTTGTGTAGCCAATCTAACGCAAATAAAATTGCCCCAGTTTAAGCAATTCTAATTTTATTTGCCTTAACTCTTGCTTAAACTGTCCTTTCAGGTTTTCAATATAATGAGGTTTTTTTCCTTTTTTGCTCGGGTACCTCTTATTTCTGGATTATCCCTTAGGATATCATTTTTTCCTTTAATTGAAACTTCTGAGTTCTTTTCGATGTGAATTGTTCATGAGGGGATCGCCATCAAATAGTCAAATCATAATGTTGTACTTTTTTTTCACCTTACTTGAAACATTACGTAACAGACAGATATGGATTCAAAAGTACGACATAAAAGGAATTTACTAGGTAAACAACTTCTAGATTGGTCTTGGAAGTTTGACTACACAAAAAGACACAAATGATGATATGAGATATAAAGAGGTGTTGACTCGATATGAATAGGTTTGACATTCATGAGACTAATCTTTAGTTATCTACTAGACATTATGACCAAGGATTTTCTTCTGCTGAACATCTACATCAAGTCAATTTGAACTGAAGAGAAATTTGTCCCTGTCTAAGACTGAATTGAGTAAGACCAAGACTTATCATAGTGACTAAAAGATTTGCCCAAGACAAATTGAACCAAGGAAAGGAAAAATTACCCCAATTTAGAGCTGAGTCGAACGGGGTACAAACTTGTCCTAGTGTAAGGTCAAATTGAACCAAAGAAAAATTTGCCCCAATCTAGGACAGAAATGAATAGGGCAGGAACTCGTCCTAGTGACCAAAAGATTTGCCCCAGTGTAGATTAAATTGAACCAAGGAAAGAATGTCCCGGTGTAGGACCAGCTCGAACAAGCTAGAAACTTGCCCTGGTGTAAGTCTCTTTTTTTTCTTTTCATTTTCATTTTTTTAGGAGTAATGAACTAAATACTTAGATGAGCGTAACCTTTGTCTCAAAATTAAAGTTAATGAAAATGACAACAACTCTTCATTGATCAGAATGGACTTTTTGAAGCTTATAACGTGGCCAAGGCTAGGGGTTATGAAAGGAAAGATATAAGGCTCAAACAAGTGTTTAAAGGTGGAATGAGACTAAGGATCCTTGTTCAAAATTAAACTTCATTAACTGCTTTTCCACTTTCAAACACACTTTTCTCTTATTATTCTTCGTTTCTTCCCCATTTCATTTCATCATTTTTTATTTTTACCTATTTCACCCTTTCTTCTTTCTTCATTATGCTCCAGAACATTCATCATGACAATCAACCTTTGTTTTATGTTATTCCCTAGTGTAGGGGTGATCCTTGTCCAGGGTTTATTGAAAAAAATTCAAGCTTAAAAGGGATAACTAGGGATAAAAAGGATGAAATTTTGTAAAAGATAGAAAAAAATGACCAGTCTTCATTTTCAAATCATGATTGTTTATTTTCAAAACTTTAATTTTAAGACAAAAAGATACTGCACACCAAGTGATTACTTATAAGCCCATTTTTTCTTTTTTGATTTTTTCTTTTTTTTTTTGGCAAAGGCACTTACACACACAGACCCAACTAAGAATTACCAAGGAAGACGCTTTAAAGAAATGAAAGAAAATAATTATCAAGAAAGACAAAGTGATGAAAGGAAACAAGTTACCCATGCAAATTCATTACATTAATGTTTCAAGAAAGTTAACATGAGTCCAACATCACTAATTATCACTTCAAGAGTTGTTAACAATATTAGGTCTAACTATTTCTTCAATGTCAAGCTTCCCATAAGCAATTAGCTTCCTTACTGCAGTCTTGAAGGATTCACAATCTTCAATTGAGTGCCCTGCGACATCCATGTGGTATTTGCAAGTTAAACTCGGATTATACCCCACTGGGAATGGTGGTTCTAAGGGACGTACATGATTTCCCGAAATGAGGTGAGCATCAAACAGCCTCTAGAAAAGATCTACATTCAAAATGGACAATCTTGGGAAAGGGGTAGGTTTTGGGGGCGAAAGCGACCTTGATTTTGGAAGTTTGGCTGAGGTTGTGGGCGATTTGGGTAATTTTGTGGAGTTGGAGGTGGATATCGGGTATAGGTTGGGCGAGTTTGTGCATATGGTTGTGGTATGGGAACGTTATTGATTTGGAATTATGGAGTTGGGATGATGTTTGTGGTTAGTATAATTTGGTGTGGAGGGTAATAAGGAGATGTAGGTGTATGGTATAGCAAATGAAGGTTGGGGTTATATGGTGGTTGAAGACTTAGGTATTATGGAGAATATCGAGGTGTGAAGGTCTGTTGATGCTGGACATAATTCACTTCAGGCTCGTTCTTTTTCGGTTGGAATCCTTTCTTAGCAGTGATATCCTCTGTACTACTTATTGGCAACTTCCCAACCTTAGATAAAATCTCGATTCTTTCCCCAGCAGCAATCAAGTCAACAAAATCTTTATAGGCTGCTCCGGGCATTGCTCCGATAAAAGGATTTCCCAGGGTTTTCAAGAAATATGAGCACGTCTCAAACAGTGTCAATGAGGGTTGAACTTGAGTCGCCAAGGCTCTCCACCTTTGTGAATACTGCTTAAAAGATTCATCATTTCTTTTCTGTATTGAGTTTAACTGTTTCCGAGTTGGGACTGTTTCCAGGTTGAACTGATACTGACCCATAAACAAGTTTGTCCAGTCATCCCAAGAAGAGATCTTGGAGAGGTCTTGTTGGATACACCATTCCAAAGCAGGCTCAGTCAAGCTTTCATGGAAAAAGCTGACAAGGAACTTCCAGCCCTTTGACTAAATTGACATTTTAGTAATGTATGATTTTAGGTGAAAAAATGGGTTGGTGCTCCCATTATATTTGTCAAATTCTGGAACCTTAAAGTCCTTTGGGATGATAATGTTAGCAGTAGGGCATAACTCTTCTATCCCAAGGGGACCATAGGTGTTAGGACCCTTGATTGCTTTGATTTGTTCCTCCATCTTTTCCATCCATTCTTCATCCCTCTTATCATTTTGAACGGCCGCATAACCAGTGCTAGTAAGAAATCCCGTTGATGTTGGGATTGACATATGCGGTGGTTCCCACATGAATTCAGCATTACCATGGACTTCATTTCGAGTATCCTCTAACGAACGATGCCCTTCTCCGATAGGAATCACTAGTGATGTAATATTTGATGTTCCTTCCACAAAAGACATCTCAGTGGTGGCCCCAGGGTTTGCCCTCATAGAAATAATATTTGGTGGGTGCAAGTATGCCCCAGTTATTCCTATACCTCTGGCTGTTCCCATCAAAGTGAGGGTCTCCCTCATGACCGACAACATTTCCTCAATTCTTCTCTGAGACTCTGTTATTTCATTCATCTTTCTTTCATCTACTTCTATACTCAGATTCCTTCCTTCGTTTTCAGCTGCCATAGCTGCAAGCTTTGTTCGAGCCCTTGTGTTATGAACTCGGGTTTGATTGGTGTCTTCTTTCCTTGGTCGCGCAATGGTGCTGAGCATGGTAACACCAAACAAAAATAATGAGATTGAATGAATGAGCTTCATGAGATGCATAAGATGAAATGAAATGAAAACATTCTTTTTTAATGCTAGGAATGCCAGGGAAATGTATGCCATGAAAATGAATAATTTTTTTTTAAATGCTATGGATGCCATGAAAATGCATGATTTTTTTTTTTATTTTTTAGAATGCTAGGAATGTCATGAAAATGCATGATTTTTTTTTAAAGATGCCATGAAAATGCATGATTTTTTTTTTTTTAGAATGCTAGGAATGTCATGACAATGCAAGATGCTGTTTTTTTTAAAAAAAAAATGAGGGATAGCTAGATAAAGAAGACATATGCTCCCTCTGTGTCCTAAAGGATTGCCTTAAATGAGGATCTATAAGTCTTTTTTAATTCATGAGAGCTCTCATTAGGTGGCTCTTCTATTCTAAAAGTCTCTAGAGTCAAGTTCCATTTCAGAATGTTTGACTACGAAGTAGTAGGTAAACTATTAGGTGTGAGACATTAATGAAAAAGACACACTCTAGATGAAGTTTTCGCAATAACCAAACAGGATGTATATCTAAAATGGTTACCATTACGCAACCTCTACTTAACTTAGGTTTCACTAAGATCCAGGTATAGGGCCTCACTCGAATATGTGTGATAAATGTATAGGTGCAGTGGGTGTAAGGAGCATACAAACTAACAAAAACAAATACAAAGCAAAAATTCCAACAAAAAAAAATCGTTATCTTATAGTTTGAATAATTAACAAAATAATTAACAAACAATTAAAGGTGAGAAAACAAAAAAAAAAAAAAAAAAAAAAAACAAAAAAGAAAAAAAAGAGGTAAAACAAATATACAAAGATCCCAAAAATTTTACACAACCAACTTATATGGGTTTGACCCTCAAGTATCTTCAGTGGAGTCACCATCTGTCGCGACCGAGATCGCGGTGGGAGAAGCGAAACAAAATAAATTTGTTAGGAGTCGCCACCAATTTTATTTAAATTAGGAAAAATTGAAAAACCCTTTTAGAAAATGGTCTTTGGGAACAGATTGGATTTGAGAGTCGGTTATGCATAGAGAATGGTGGAGACTTAACCCTACAACACCAATAATACATCCGTCCTAAAACGGTTACCATAAATTAATTATGCAAAACTTAATAATCTCATAATATATTTGTTTTACCCATTTTACTAAAAAAAACTAAAAAACAAATAATTTGTGAAAATTTAAGCTTTAGCTTGACGAAATAGAAATTTCGCTCCTACGTATCCTCAAGTGCAATGAGGAACTCAAAGTCACGTAGTTCTTTAGAAAATAAGTATGGGTTAATTGATTTTATTTAAAGAAAAGATTTAATTTTTTTATTTTATAAAAATTTGAATTAACAGGTCGTCGCAACTCTGTTAACCAAATTAAGGTTTGAATATGTGAAGTTCACGTCACGCTAGAGACGTCACCCATTGATTATTGAATTTATTACTATTAAATGAGGTTTTTTTTATCCAAAATTATCTAAAAAAGAACAAATAAATAAAAAAATAATGATAAAAAAACAAAAAAATGAATTTTGAGTCTTTATTAAATAGTGATTTATTTTTAAAATAATTTGAATCATTAGGTTGTCACAACTCAGATGATCCAAAATAGTTACAAGATTAACAAGCTGTCACAACTCGATTAATACTGTTTCCTTCTTCTAAAAAGAAATTTCAATTATTCTTTTTTTTACTTCAATTCTTCTTACCTTTATTTTCTTTTTTTAATCCTTTTTAGTTTGACCCACTGAAATTTAAGCACATTTCTTCCAAAAAAAAAAAAACTAAAGCATAATCAGAACTAAAAAGAATAAAGAAAGAAAAAAAAATAAAAAAACAAAAGCTTACAGTAAAATGAACAAAACAAAGAGGGGGTTATTTTGGATTTGCAGAAACAAAGGACCAAGGTAGAGGAGTTACCGGGTTTACGGTGGAGATCTGGCACGGTATGGCAATTCCAGCGACAGTGCGGCACGCGAATCAGCGGTTTGGGCAGTTGGGTCACAGATCCAGTTTGCCGGCATGGGTAGACGGTGGTATGCTGTGCGGTTGGAACGGGTAGCGGGATGCGAGTCGGTTCGGAAGCTGACCGGATTTGGCGGCTTTGTGAGGCGCGGTCGACGACGTGGATTCAGCTGGTAGCGGTCTGGGTAACTGTGACGCGATTGGGCGGCACGGGTGGACGACGGTCCAGCTCAGTGTGCGGTCTAGAGCAGTGCGTTTCGCAGCTGGTTCACCAGTGTAGGTCGGTTCTAATGGTGTGGGTGCAGGTTCTGGAGGATAATGTTGTTGGTTGATAGAGGAAGATGATGTGATAGTGGTTTTGTAGTGGTGAAGATGGTGGTTATTTAGAGGTTGAAGGTGGTGGTTGTTTGGAGGTTGAAGATGGTGGTTGTTTGAAAGTTGAAGATGGGTTGAAGGTGATAAAGAGGAAGTGGTGGTTTGGTTCTGTTTGATGATTCTTTGGAGATGGTGGTTTGGGAGGCTTTGTTAGTGAGTTCAAGATGGTGAGGCTTATGGTGAAGGTAGCTGTAGTCGTTGGGTTATTAAGTATTTGCTTTTGGCTGAAGTCTGTTTAAGCTGGAGGTCTGTCAAACTCCTTAATTAAGGTTGGGTTATGGGTTTTTATAGAGATGATTAGGTTAAGGTGTTTTAGTTAAAGTGTGATTATAATTGGTTTAGGATGAGTGTTGAAATTTGGTTTGGATAAGTTTAGAATAGGTGATGGAATTTGATTAGGATAAGTTTGTTTATGATGAGTTTAATTGTATTAGAATGGGTCAATGAGTTAATGGGTCAGGATATTGGTTGATGGGTCAATGGGTTGGATCATGGGTTATGGGTTAATGAGTTGGATCATGAGTTATGGATTAATGGATTAATGTATTGAGTTTTTCTTTTCTTTTTTTTTTTTTTTTTTTTTTAATTTTTTACAAAATACTCCGGACAAAATTGGGTGTTCATAATTGCTCTTTTAATTGAATTTCTCACTTTAATTCTATTATTTACATATTATGAGTTCTCAAATTCCTTCCCTAATTTTGGCTTGATCTGGTCAAATTACATTTAAAATCCTTGAGAGACGATCCGATGTTGTTTCCTATGCTACAAGCCATAGGTATAACTCGGTTACAATTTTGATTGAGATCAGCACTCGTCAAACATAGAAAAAATTATAAGGGGATTTTTTTAAAAAAATATTATTGTGTGCAAATATTATTAGTTAAAATCTATAGAATTTTTAATATACACATTTATTTATGAAAAAATATAAATATTAATACAATTTTAATTGATATTATTTTAACTAGTATTATTTACACAATTATGTAACTTAAAAAAATAAACAGTATAACCTTAAAAAAAGGTGGTGGCCAAACGGTGGTTGGCGGTGGCCGGATGGATGTCGGACTGTGGCCGGTTAGTAATCGGAGGTGGCAGTGGTCAGACGGTTGTCGATGGTGGCTGGATGTTGGTCGGCAGTTGCCAGACGATGGCGGATGGTGGCCGGTGGTTACCAGATGCTTGCTGACAATTGCCGAAGAGGCCACTACGGTTGTCAGAAGGTTGTAGATGATGGACTAAAGGTAGCCAAACAGTGGTTGGCGGCGAAGGATGGTGGCCGATGGTACCATAGTGATAATGGTGGTATGTAAAAAATATATATATAAAAAAAAAAACCAGTAAAAAAACAAAAAAACTTGCAACAAGAAATAAAATAGAGAAAATATAATATATCATAACTTAATAGAGTGTAACGTAACAAGCAGCCTAGTTAGACAGGCCTTGTACATAAACTGATCTATTCCAATTACAATTTTCACACTTCAGTGATCCATTCTTAACAGAAAGAGCATAAGCAGAGTCAACATCAGAATCAGATACAAAGAAAGAACATGTCAATCATTTCCGCCTTCCTTTCTCTCCTAAGAAAATACCAAATTAATAAAATCTAAAAAAAAAAACTACAAAAAAATCTCAGTATCAAAGCCAAGAAAGATCAACAAATTCGAGTCTTGTGAACCTTTGGCAAAATGGGCTCACCAAATCACACAATAAATGAGCTAACTTAGTTATTTCCAATAAAAAAGACAAATAAAACCGAAGCACAAACGATAAAAAACAAAGAAAAGAATAGTGATTGAATAAAATATGAATAGTTTTTAAGTAGTAGTACCTGATCGCCGTTGTTGCGAATAAGAAAGTCCCTCTCGGGAGAAGAGAGTAGGGATTGAACATCGTGGGCGACATCTGCAGAATCTGCCATCGTAGTCACTGCTTAAGCACACACTAGTACGTAAATGGAAATTGAGTTAGCTTAGCGTGGAATAAAACATGAGTAGGAGGGCTATTTATAGGGGCTATAAGATAAGAGAAAAAGCATCATCAAGCTAGAAAATTTTCTTGGTGGCTAAAAAAATCATATTCTCTCTTATTCACTCGGTTACCCAATTTTTGTTTTATTTGCTAAATACCCTGATTAATTAAAGTGTTGCCAAAGCTAGAACGAATTGGAACTTTAATTGATTATGATTTACTTTCTTAATTGAATTATTAATAGTTAAAATTATTTTGGATAGTTTAAAATCAGTCAAAACTCAATTGAACTAAGGATTCACGACTCAGGTTAAATCAACAAATCTTTAATTATTTTTTTAAAAGAAAAAAATCAGTATTATTTCCTTTAATTATTATTTTAGAAGAATAAATTCAATATTATTTTGTATTTCATAAATGTTTGATATATTTTATAAGTTGTATATAAATTAATCTTATGATGCCTTTTGATTAGTCCGTTTAAACGTTTAAATTGATTAGACTAAAACTAAAAGTGTCACCAATTTCATATCAAGTTTGATTAAAATATTACTAATTAATTATTAAATATTTTATTAGTTATTATTTATTTTTTAAATAAATTATTTATATTACACTCATAATATACCAATCTAATTAAATTGATTGATGATGCTCAAGAGCTTAATTTTCAGCAACATCAAATTCTTTCAAAGACTATTTGATATGAATTTCATTTAAGTCGCTTAATTCAAGTTTTAAGGATTGAAGTACTTCACAAATAGAATTTATGTTTGATTCTTCTTAAAAGTTGATCTATAATTATCACGAATTATTTTGCTTTTTCTTTAGCTTTTTTTTCTTCTCTATATAAAGTCTTATACTACGTTAATAAGAAAATTGGATGTTTGCAAGAATTTAATGAATTTTAAATAGAGTAATTATACTTACACCAACTTATATGGAGGCACTTTATATATTTTCTTAGAAGTCATTAAATAAGATTATACTTCTTTGTAACTCTTTTTTGAATGATAGCATATATATATCTTTTCTCTTTTAAATATGGATTTTGTAAAAATATGTGCTTAAGTACATATTAAAAAAAATTAAAACTATTAAATATGAAATAAATTTATTTAATATTTTAAAATTTTAAAATATTTAATTTTTTATAAAGTGATTAAATTCTTTTTTTATTTGAAATAACTAAATTCTTAAAATAATTTAATAGAAAATAATAAATATTTATTAACCTGTAACCAAATGCCCATGTTCTGATTGCAATCAAAACCTTTGAATATTTAAAATCATGTTATTATTTGTATAATTCAAAATAAATAGTTTTGGGATAATTCAGATAAGTGGTAAACGTTTTTAAAATAAGTGGTGATTTTAATTGTTTATGTAATGATTTTCTTCTATTACATATAGTGAGTTGAAATTAAAATTCATCATATCTTACATAAAAATCATCATGTAATGATCAATGAGACAATAAATAATAATTCTTATTACTTATGTGGTGAATTTAAATTTTAACTCATTATGTATAATAATAAAAAATTACCATATAAATAATTAAAATTATCATTTATCTTAAAAGCATTTATTACTTATTTGAATTATCTCATAATTATTCACTTAAGTTACAAAAAAATATTATCTGAATATTTATTTGTGATAACAATGAGTGTACCGTAACAACTTCATAAACAACGTCACAACACCTTACGTCATTAGGAACACATTGGTCGGCCCAATGAACATTGACTTTCATTTGCCAACAATGTTAGGTATCGCGTCGTTAACTCATTGGTCGAAATAAAAAATAAAATAAAAAATATAAAAAATTCTTCCATAAACTAAAAACATTCAATATATCAGACCATTCACATTATTAATTATGATAAATTATAATAATTAATTATTTATTAATTAATAATGTAATTTGTCTAATATACAAAACTTAAGTATTTTACGTTTATGCAAAGATTTCTCCAAAATGTAAGAAAGCGACAAGCAATGATTTCGTATTAGGCTAGTTATTACTCTGGCCCTTACCAAGGAAAGGATAAAGATTAATCATCACTTAATTTTACCAAGTTAACCACTTATTCACCACAACATTCGCTTGCTTCATTCAGAACGTGGTGATTCCACAATGGCCGAAAGTGGTGATTTGTTATGGTTATAAGGTGATTGATCTTAGACCTTGTGCTTAGGTTCAAACTTGGTTTAGTCTGAGATTCACCACGTAATCCACATGAATCACCACTTACTTTCACCATGTTTACCACTTATTCACCACATTCTAAACATTCCTTCTTTTCTTTCAGAATGTGGTGATCCCACAATGGCCCCTAGTGGTGATTTGTGATGGTTCTATGGTGATTGATCTTAGTTGTCGTGCTTAGGTTCAAACTTAGTTCAATATAAGATTCACCACATAATCTACACGAATCACCACTTAATTTCACCTAGTTCACCACTTATTCACCACATTCTGAACATTCCCTCCTTTCAGAACATGTTGATCCCACAATTGACCCAAGTGGTGATTTGTGATGGTTATGAGGGCTTAGACTTCGTGCTTAGGTTCAAACTTGGTTCAATTTGAGATTCACAACATAATCCACACAAATCATCACTTAATTTCACCAAGTTCAACACTTATTTACCACTTTTAATTTTTCCTTTCTTTCATAATGTGGTGATCCCACAATGGCCCTAAGTGGTGATTTGTGACTGTTATATGGTGATTGATCTTAGACCTCGTGCTAAGGTTCAAACTTGGTTCAATATGGGATTTACCACATAATCCACACGAATCACCAGTTAATTTCACCAAGTTCACCATTTATTCATCACTTTCTGAACATTCCTTCCTTTCAATCAGAACGTGGTGATCCCACAATAGCCTGAAGTGGTGATTTATGATGGTTATGTGGTGATTGATCTTAAACCTCATGCTTAGATTCAAACTTGGTTTAGTCTGAGATTCACCACATAACCACATGAATCACCACTTACTTTCACCATATTCACCACTTATTTACGACATTCTAAACATTCCCTCCTTTCTTTCAGAATGTGGTGATCCCACAATGACCCCAAGTTGTGATTTGTGATGTTTATGTGGCGATTGGTCTTAGATCTCGTGCTTAGGTTCAAACTTGGTTCAGTATAAGAATCACCACATAATCCACACAAATCACCATTTAATTTTGTAACACCTTAATACAAATATCTCGATATATCTTAAGCATTAAACATGTCACTTCTATTCTTGCTATCTTTCTAATCCTATATAATTAAACAATTAAATATAGAGAGCCACGATAAAAGTAGGTCATATATATATACATCAAAAGCCTCTAAGGGCAAAGTGTTATATATACAACAAAACTATAACCTAGTGTAAAAATATACAAGAGTTGTCAATACAACAAAAACTAAAACTATCTAGTCTTGTTACTCTTTCTTTGATTTCTTTAACCCTTGGTAAGGGTCTTGACTAGCTTTTACCATAGAAACACGGAAAGGGGTGAGAACATAAAAATTATCAGTAATGTACATATAATTCATGACACTCATTAATATAAATTACTTATAAATATAATTGATAACCACATTATACAATCACTCATACAACTATATAATGTTTAGAAATCTAATGTACCTCAATGTTATACAATTGCCCATACAACTGTATAACATCAACTAAACTTGGCAAATTGCTTAACTCACTTCAATGCCTAACTTAGGACTTGACTCATCCTAAGGCTCATGTTAGTAAATTTATCTCACTTTACTACACTACATAAGGTTGATCATATTCCTCATGTTACTTGACAAATAGTTTTGCTCACTATTTTGTCCTAAGTGTTGTACAAACATTTTCCTCTCACAATTACCTTATAAACAAAGAGTTTAACTCATTTCTTTATAAAATTAAGGGGTTTAACTCACTCCCTTAATTATGATAATTGTACTACAGTTCAACTTTAACAAATAAAGGAACCACCTTTTTTATAACACTCCATTTCAACCTAACTTAATGAGGTAATAAAGAATTTCTCTAAAAACTTGCATAATTAGTTCAATTTTAACTTTATATGAGCAAATCACTATGAGAATTTTACCTATTAGCTACGGAAAAATTTCTAGCTAATCCATAGCCAACCAAGTTAGCTACGGATTAGCTACGAATTTTTTCATAGTCAAATTCTGGTAGCTAATTAGTTACCAAAAATTTTTGTAACTAATTTGTAGCTAAATTTTAAATTTTTGTAGCTAATCTGTAGCTAATTTGTAGCTAATTTTTTGTTTGGACCTTCTTTTGTTTCTATAACTAATTAGCTACGAAATATTTCATAGCTAATTTTCATAACAAGTTTGTAGCAAATCCGTAGCTATTTTGTTTCTAAATTTGTAGCAATTTCGTAGCTATTTCCTAACTATTGTGTTACTAAATCTATAGCAATTCCGTAATTATTTCCTAGCTAAAATCCGTAGCAATTCCATAACTATTTTCTAGCTAAAATCTGTATTAATTTCGTAACTATTTCCTAGCTATTCTGAAGTTAATCCAAATTAATTTTATAATGATAATTAGTGTATTTTAAAATTATACTTGTATAAATATTTCAATCCAAACAGAAAAATCTAACAAATAAGTTGTGCAAAACAACAAAATATTATAATTGTATTAATAAATTCAAAACATGTTCTACAAAGAAAGCATAACTAATCTAAGTTAATTAATACCAATAGTTCAAAACAACTTAATTCCATCATTAATAAACACAACTAATCAATCCAAGTTAGCAACATCATCATCAACTTTATGATCTTCCCCAACTGCGTCGCCTTATGATGGTGCTTGCGGTACAACACTTCTTGCTTAGGAGTCATCAATCATTAAGATAGGCTCTAACACAGATGTCATCTGCGTTTAGACAACAAACACCAACAACGATACAAATAAAACATAATTTCACAACAATTAGCATCGATACAAATAGCTTCAAAATTATAATAATCATTCAAAGTGTACTTTTTATTATAATTGTTATATTATAAATATTATGAAGTCACACACATGGTCACTATTAGTAAATCACTTATGAACAGACAAAATACCCATATTAAGGAACCTGTGGCCCCTTCAAACTTTAATAATAAATAAGCATGTAGAAAATAACTGTGGACTACTAAAGACTCCAACACAATGTATATCCCAATGCCTTTGAAGGTTTCTAAATATTGGAAAGAAAGAAATATATGAAAATTAATAATCCTGAGGAAACTTCTGTTCCACTGATTGTTAAGATATAAAAAAAAATATCCATTCAAAGAGAAGTATCTGCTCCTGTAACCCTCATTATATCTAAACTTAGATTACTTTATTCATAGGATAACTTTAGCAAAGTAAAGACCAACTCACAACAATCACAAGTTTGCACAGAAGCATACCTATAATTGTTACCAAGTGGCCTCAAACTCAAGAGGAGGGGTGAATTGAGTTTATAAATATTTTAGTAAATCTTTCGCAAAACACTCGTAAACCAATTTTCATTGAAACTATTGTTTAATTAAAGTGAATAGATAAATGAGATCAAATAAATCACTTACAAATAAACAAGCCAAGATAGAAAGTATTCAAGCAAAGCAAGATATCAAACTCAACTCAAGCATATATAATTAAAGCACAAAGTAAAGAGATAGAGTTGAGAGAATCAAACACAAGAATTTATCATGGTTTAGCCACCCCTTATGACCTACGTCCAGTCCTCAAGCAAATCACTCGAGATTTTCTACTAAACTTTAAGCTTGAACGAGTGCTTGAAAACCTTTACACAATGGAGCACTCACCATACCTTGAGATATCTCACCCTTTGTGCTCAAAACAGGGATACCTCACCTTTTACAACTTTGAGAGATGCCTCACTCTCTTTACAAATCAAGGGATACCTCACCCTTTACAATCTTTGAGAGATACCTCACTCTCTTCATAAACAAGGGATACCTCATCCTTTTCTCTAGAGGGATACCTCACTCTTTTCACAAAGAATCAAAGTGTATATAAAATGAAACTCTCACAAGAGTAAATTACACAAATTGAAGCCCTATAATGCTCTTTAAGAATATCTCAAATATATACAAAAATAGAGCACAAATGATTCAAGGATTGATTCACAGATTAAAGTGATTGAAAGATGTTTCACAGTTGTTGGTTAGTCACAAATGATGCTCCAAGATGTGTATTTATAAGCTTTTAGATCAAAAGAGCCGTTAGGGGCTTTAATGGGTAGCATTGAATGCACCTAATATAGCCGTTGGGCACTGTCAGGCCAGTGGTAATCGATTACACAATCTCTGTAATCGATTACATAGTTGTTTGAATGTGTTCTTGGCTTTCTAGACAAGATATAATCGATTATCATCCTTGTGTAATCGATTACATGGCTTCTGCCAGACTTGTAATCGATTACAACCTCAGTGTAATCGATTACAAGGCTTCTGCCATGCTTATAATTGATTATATGATCAATGTAATCGATTACAAGGCCTTTGTTTAGCTTGTAATCGATTACAACACATGTGTAATCAATTACCTTGCCCTTTGAACATACTTTTCAAGCCTAATTAAGTATCCATGCCATTTTTAACTTTGAGAAACTTAGATTGAACAAAATTGACATGTGTTTAACACAATCCAAGATTGAAATCAACCTTTCTTTAGAATATGAACTTTGAAAAACATGTTGATTTAAAGGATCTTGAAAAATCATTTGAAGATCATTGAGATGCCTTGAGCGCATTTCATATTGATATTCTAAGACCTAGATCTAATATACATCTTTTTGATCTTGGTCTTCTCCTTTGATCTTGGTCTTCATCTTGACTTTGTTATCATTAAAAACTCATTTGATATGCTTCAGGACATAAGCATTCACATTCTCCCTCTTTTTGATTATGACAAAATAAACATTGTAAAAGAGAGAAATATTTGTATTTATTCATCAGAGATTTAAGCGCAACTCTCCCCCTTAATGTATGCATGAGATAGGATAAATGATTTTCATGTAAAAGCGTAAGGCTCCCCCGTACGCATTCAACATATTTCACTAATCTCTCTCCCGTTGGCATTATCAAAAAGACATAAGCATTTAGTCAAAATTTTGGCAGCATATTAGTAGGATTTCATGATTGGCCCATAACAAAAGGTCAACACGACAACAAGGAATAATTAGGATATAATCATTTCAGCCCATTCAGTTCACAATCAGAGTATAATCATTTTAAACAAATCAACAATCAGAGTAAAAACAACTAGATCAAGGCAATATTAGATTTATATGAATCAATAAAATTTTCAGAATATATAAGCCAAAATATCCAAAGTCATGTATAGCAAGCAATATGAAACAGTAAAGCACTATGGGTTTAGATAGTATATACAATCAAAGACATCATGACTAAGCTTGATGGTAGATAAAGAATGGTTGTCCCGTGCATTTTGCCTTTTAAAACCTCTTTGTAATCGATTACAAATGTGATGTAATCGATTACATGCCTTCTGAGAATGTTGTAATCGATTACATTGGAGGTGTAATCGATTACATGCTTTCTGACTTGGCTTGAAATGCTTTCCAGAGCCTTTGTAATTGATTACAAAGTTCTTGTAATCAATTACCAAATTACTAAAACTTAATTTTTGCATTTTAAACAACATAGGGCCAATTTTAAACCTTTCAAAACAATTCCTAAACATCTCAAATTAATTCCAAACAATATGTAAGCATACAAACTGATTAGTTCTTGATCCAAAACACATGTTTTTGCATAATCACCACTTTTACCAAGGATTAAACTAATTTGACAGAATTGGTGAATTTTGAGCCTTTTGGAGGACTTAGTTATGATGGAGTATCTGCAAAACAATTTAGGAGGAACTTCCGACGCTCAAGTCAGTATTAGATTCAAAAGTGATTAATAGCAAGATAATTGTCTACCAATACAGCATATTATGCAGCAAATTATAGATTTAATGCAGCAAGTAACCAAATTATGCAGTTTATGCACCTGATTGATATGATTTACAGCAGAGTACCTCATTGTGCAGCAGTATGAAAGTTTATGCAGTAAAATGATGAGTTATGCATCAGATTGGTGAATCATGTAGCAAAATGACAATTTGTGCAGAAAAACTAAGTTAGATGCACGATTGATTCAATATGCCAAGTTCAAAGATATTTTCATCACATATACTATTTCAAACAAAAAGTGAACTTATCTAGCATATTATCATATGTAGAGATATTTTCTGGTTTTGTACTTGGAGCAGCCACTTTTGAGATTTCAAAGTCAACTCTTAGTCTTCAAGCATACCTACAACATACTTCAATTTTTATCTTTTGGTACCCAAATTTTCTTAGGTCCTTGTGTGTTAGTTATTGGCAAAGTGCCTTTGGGAATCCAAATCATTTTAGTCCCTAAATTGTTATTGATATTCTTTCTTACATTGCAAGTTGATGCACTATGTCCTTTTTTGCCACAATGAAAATAATTTATGAAAGGACTTGTTGATATGCTTAAGGGAGCAAATAAATTCTTGTAAAATTTTTGTTGGTTTTTGGGGTTGTACCCTAAACCAGCCTTTTGAAAAGCACATCTTTGCTTCCCAAGCAATATGTTCAAATTATCTCTTACGAAGGTAAATTTTGAAAGAGTATTTTTTAAATCTTCAATTTCCTTTTCAAAAGTTTTGCATGATGAGCAAAAAAAGGATGTAGATGCATTATTAAGTGATGAACATGTTATGCATGAGGAATTTGCATCAATAAGTCCAAGAGTTTCCTTTTCAATTTTAAGTTCCTTAATTTCTTTGTTTAAAATAGAGATTTTGTTTTTAAAAGAGGAAATTGTTTTCTTGGATGATGAAACAAGTTTTGCACGTCTCATAAATTCATTATGTAATTCTTCAAAAGCATCTTGCAACTCATCATAGGAAGGGGAAGAATTTAATTCAAAATTTGAGGATGTTACCTTCATGTCATTTTTATCTTCATCTTCCTCTTCTCCTCTAGTCATGAAACATAGATTGGCTTTCTCATTGTCAGAGCTATCGGTTGAATCCATGTCATTATCATCCCAAGCTATGTAGGCTTTCTTTTCTTTCTTTTCCTTCGAAGACTTCTTCTCATACTTTTCCACTTTCCTTTGATAGATTGGGCACTCCATCTTTATGTGTCCAAATTCTCCACATTCATAGTATTTAGGAGTGGATGAGGTTCCTTCCCCTTTGTGATAGATATTCTTTTGGGGAAAGTGAGCTCTTCTTTGAGCTCTATTCTTCTTGAAGAATCTTCCAAATTTTTGTACTAGTAGGCCAAGATTCTCTTTACTTATTTCCAAGACATCTCCATTATCTTCATCATCATCATTGATCATAGAGGAGGTGGCCTTGAGAGCAATTCCCTTCTTTTTCTTGTTAAGCTCCTCATTTTGATTGAGTTTATTCAATTCCAATTCATGTTTTTGGAGCTTGCCAAAGAATGTGGCTAGGATCATAGTTGAAAAATTTCTTAACTCCGCAATAGCCGTCACTTTAGGTTGTCAATGTCTACTCAAACATCTCAACACTTTATTAATAAGATCTTCATTAGAAAAAGTCTTTCCCAATGAAGCAAGATGATTTGTAATATGTGTGAACCGTTTTTACATTTCTTGAATGCTTTCACCTTGGTTCATTCTAAAAAGCTCATACTCATGAGTAAGAGTATTTATCCTTGATCTTTTCACTTCACTAGTATCATTATGGGTAACTTGTAAAGTGTCCCACATTTCTTGGGCAGATTTACAATTTGAGACCCTAAAAAATTCATCATACCCCAAAGTTATGGTAATGATATTTTTGGCTCTCAAGTTGTATTGGACCTTCTTTTTATTATCATCGGTCCATTTATTTCTTAGTGTATTAACTTTTACACCATTTACAACTTGTGTGGGGACAAAAGGACCATTTTTAACAGCATCTCACACATCTAAGTTAATAATTTCAATAAAAATTTTCATTCTTTATATCCAATAAGCATACTCATCCCCATTGAAAAAGGAAGGTCTATAAAGAGAATAACTTTCAGAAAAATCATTTGAAGAAGCCATCATTTTCTCTTGAAGCTGCTAAGCTCTTTATACAAGAGTCTAACTCTAATACCACTTGTTACCAAGTGGCCTCAAACTCAAGAGTGGGGTGAATTGAGTTTATAAAATATTTTCGTAAATCTTTCGCAAAACACTTGTAAACCAATTTTCGTTGAAGCTATTGTTTAATTGAAGTGAATAGATAAATGAGATCGAATAAATCATTCACAAATAAACAAGCCAAGGTAAAAAATATTCAAGCAAAGCTAGATATCAAACTCAACTCAAGCATATATAATTAAAGCATAAAGTAAAGAGATAGAGTTGAGAGAATCAAGCACAAAAATTTATCTTGATTCCGTAACCCTTTGTGACCTACGTCCAGTCCTCAAGCAAACCACTCGATATTTTTTATTAAACTTCAAGCTTGAACGGGTGCTTGAAAACTTTTACACAATAGAGCACTCATCACACCTTGGGATACTTCACCCTTTGTGCTTGAACCTCAAAATAGGGATACCTCACCCTTTACAACCTTTGAGTGATGCCTCACCCTCTTTACAAATCAAGAGATACCTCACCCTTAGTGTTGTTAATAGCGGATGGCGGTCCATGGCGGAAAGCCAAAAATCCGCCATATAAAATGGTGGATGGCGGTTGCGGAAAATGGCGGAAGCATGGCGGTTGATTAAAAAAATAAAATATATACAAAAAATACAAAAAAAAAAAATCTGCTAAATATAATAAATAATAACAACTAATAACATACACCAAGAACAATAAAACTAGAAATATATTCTATCAAATAAAATTCATCAAAAGTATCACAATTCGAAAGCATAAGGGGAAAACATAACTATCATAACTCATAACTCAGTCATTAAAATAATCAAAGTCTCATAAGTCATACATAACATAAGTAATTAAGCATAAGCAAAAAAAATGACACTATCAACAAGTTCAAGACAAGATACAATCACACAAGAATAAGTTAAAAATCTATGTGTCCCCTCCTCCTCCTCCTCCGGCTCCTCCACATCAACATAATCATCATTGTCAGTGTCAGATAGTGAGGCATATCCCTCAGGTTCTTCTCTTTCCGAATCCTCAAAATCAATTTCTTGTAATTCTTCTTCCAACTCCTCAATGTGGTCTTCAAATTCCAATTCTTCGTCATCTTCAACTTCAACCACTTTCTCTTTTCCTCTTTTGGTTGAAGATGCACTTGTTGAACCTTTCTTGGTCTTAGAAACTTTTGCAGCTGTTGTGCTTGACCTTGAACCACTTGTTGGTTCCTTTCTTTTTTTAGTTTGACGCCTAGTATATGTTCTAGGCTCTCCAACCCCCGAAGCCCTATAAATAGTTTCCCAATTAAGATCATCATCATCCTCAAAAACCCTCTCATTCGCATCATCATCATCATCACCATCCATCTCTCTAAGTAGCCACTCATTACACTCATGAATATCATCGAGTGAGATTGGGTCAATTTCATCCCTAAGATTGTATCTTCGGTTGAGTGCTTGATTATATTTGACATACACTAAGTTGTGCAATCTTTTATGCTCAAGCCTATTTCTTTTCTTAGAATGAATATGCAACATTAAGATAAGCAATTAAAAAGTGTTAATAATTATAAGAAAGTATTGATTATTATTGAGGATTTGAGGTAGACCAAAATGAAAGCAAATTGATAATTACTTGCTCAAACACACTTCAGTTACGTTCACATCCCGATGCACTGCATGTCAAGCTCAAGATCTTAATAGCTAGTTTCTGCAAATTTGGAGCTGACTGTCCATACATTCGCCACCATTGAGCTACAAAGCCAAAGATATTTTGTTATACAAATGACTTAAATTTTAAAAGTTAGAACTTAGAACTTAACTGAGAAGACTAGAAGTTCTATTCTTAGTTTCTCACCTGGTGCAATGGCTTTCCTCTGTAATATTGCAAAGTTATTTCCAAACATACCACTGGCAGCTTTATAAATTGGTAACTCCAAAAGTATCTTCTGTTTCACCTCTTGAGTTGGCACCAACTTCTCAATGTATGCATACAATCCATTTGTAACCTCAAAATCATATTCCATGTCAGGATTGTCATAGAAGAATTCTGGGTTTAAAAAGTGACCAGCCGCATGTAATGGGCGATGAAGCTAGCAAGTCCACCTCTTATCAATGATTTCAAAAACCTCTTTGTATTTGCTTTCATTATTTTTGAAAGACTTGATAATGGCTTCTTTTCCCTTGTCCATTGCTTCATAAACATAACCCATGGCTGGCTTTTTCTCACTATCAACAAGCCGAAGCACTCGAACAAGAGGAGCCATCACTTTGAGTATAAACACCACATTATTCCAAAAAGCCGGCATGAGTACAGTTCTTGTTGCTTTCCTCCCCTTAGCCTCCATAAACAACTTGTTTCTTACCCAATCATCTGAGGTAAACATCCTTCTAAGATTTGCTTTCTCTTTATGAATCCTTTCCAATGATAGAAAAGATGTTGCAAATCAGGTCACTGCATGCCTCACCAATTCCCTCTTGTTTGTAACGTACCTCAACAAACTCAAGGTACTTGAATGGCTATAGATGAAGCCCACAAGAGAGATTCCCCTTTGAATTGTCTTCTTTATCAAAGGAAGCTTACCAATGTCTTCCAAAATCAAGTCTATGCAATGGGCTGCACAAGGGGTCCAATAAAGATGTGGTCTTTTTCTTCCAACAACTTACCGGCTAGAACATAGTTGCTTCCATTGTCCGTTATAACTTGGACAACCTTTTCCTCTCTAATCTCCTCCACAATAGAGTCAAGCAACTCAAATAATTTCTCACCGGTCTTCACAAAGTTAGACCCATCAATAGACTTCACGAACATTGTCCCGGCGGGATAGTTGACCAAAAAATTGATCAAGCATCTTTGCTTCCTATCAGTCCAAGCATCTGACATAATAGAGCAGCTAAAACTTGCCCATTGCTGCTTTTGACCCTTCAACAATTCTTCGGTGTACACCAACTCCTTGTTGAGGAGTGGAACTCTTATGTCATGATAACTTGGAACTCGCAAATGTGGTCCAAAGCTTCCAATGGTTGCAACCATGTCATGAAAGCTTTGCAATTTGATCATGTTAAACGACAATCCAGCTTGGTACCAAAACCGAGCTATATATTGATGGACTCTCGCTGTAGTTTCTTTATCACATGCCTCTCTAATGCTTGCTTGCCTCAACCTCTCTTTCTTATTTTTTTCAATCGCAGTTTCGGTTTTCTAAAAAACAGATCAATAGGCCCTTCAAAGTACCCTTACCCGTACCCTCCTACTTGCAGATCTTTGGTGCAGTGTTTGTATCTCTAAACCCATATGCTTCATCCATTGCACGTTCTTCATCATTATCACCATCAAGATCAAGAATATCCTGCATTTGTAGTTTGTGATTTTGTATTGCAGCAATTGTTTCACTCTCTTGCTTCTTTTTATCTTTCAAATATCCCCACAACTCTTCCCTAACTTCCTTTGGACATTTAGAGGAAGTTGCAACATTGACTTTCTTCCCCATTAGATGCTCTTTTGCTCTAGTGATTCCTCCTCTTGTGACTTTACCACAAAAATTACACACACAGTTGTTGGTATCATTTTCTCACAAGTGGTGGCAATATTTTCACTCATGGTCTGTCTTATTATTATTAGCAAAGCAGACCTTGAAGTGTTAGAGGAGGCTTCACTTTGTCCATGAGATGCCATTGATCTAGGTTAGGTCCTAGAAGTGAAAATAAAACAGAGACTTAGATAGGAATAGGATCATAGGTTAGGAAAGGAAAATAAAGTGCAAGAAAAGAGTGTTGAGAGCGTAAAACAGAGAGTTGAGAGCGTAAAACCCAAAATGGAGAGAGATGAAAAACCCAAAATGAAAAAAAAAAATGAATGTCATTCACGAGAATGACAGAAACATGGTTTGAGAACAGAGAACAAAAAAAAGAAAGAAAGAAAGAAGTGAAGATTGAAGAAAGAAGAAGAAGTGAGGCGGCGTAAAACCCAAAATGGAGAGAGGTGAAAAACCCAAAACGAAAAAAAAAAATGAATGTCATTCACGAGAATGACAAACATAGTTTGAGAACAAAGAACAAAAAAAAAATAAAGAAAGAAAGAAGTGAAGATTGAAGAAAGAAGAAGAAGTGAGGCTGAGAAGTGAAGTGAGAACAAAACAGAGGGAGACAGAGAGCATAGAAGGATGTTCTGCCACATTACCTCGCCGGAGAAGGTCGTCGGTCGCCGGAGATATCTGGGTCCCGCCGCTCAGTCGTCGGAGTTGATGGAGGAGGACAATGGGTGGGAGGGGGAGAAAGTCTTGAGAGGTAGAGGCAGAAGTGTGTTCATATGGAATGTGTTCGGGAATGGGTCAGGGATTTAACAAAATCCCTTTGCGAAAAGCCCAAAAAGCCCTTTAAAAAAATGCTGAAAACGCTATTTCAGCAATGGAACGCCATAACCGCCATGGCGCCATGACCATGGTGGCCGCCATCTGAAACAAGGCGGAATCCGCAACTCAGCAGCTAGCGAATGGCGGATTCCGATAATCCCGCCACCGCAATCCGCCATGGCACCTCCATGGCAGCCATTTAACAATACTGCTCACCCTTTACAATCTTTGTGAGATACCTCACTCTCTTTATAAACAAAGGATACTTCATCCTTTTCTCTAGAGGGATACCTCACCCTCTTCACAAAGAATCAAAGTGTATATAAGATGAAACTCTCACAAGAGTAGATTATACAAATTGAACCCCTATAATGCTCTTCAAGAATATCTCAAATATATACAAAAACAGAGCACAAATGATTCAAGGATTGATTCACAGATTAGAGTGATTGAAAGAAGTTTCACAGTTGTTGGTTACCCACAAATGATGCCCCAAGGTATGTATTTATAAGCTTTTAGATCAAAAGAGCTGTTGGGAGCTTAAATAGGTAGCATTTAATGCACCTAATATAGCCGTTGGGTACTGTCAGGCCACTGGTAATCGATTACACAATCTCTGTAATTGAATACATGGTTGTTTGAACGTGTTCTTGGCTTTCTGAGCAGGATGTAATCGATTACCATCCTTGTGTAATCGATTACATGACCTCTTCCAGACTTGTAATCAATTACAGTCTTGGTGTAATCGATTACAAGGCTTCTTCCATGCTTGTGATTGATTACATGATCAATGTAATCGATTACAAGGCCTTTGTTTAGCTTGTAATTGATTACAAAACATGTGTAATCGATTACCTTGCCCTTTGAACACACTTTTCAAGCCTAATTAAGTATCTAGACCATTTTTAACTTTGAGAAACTTGGATTGAACAAAATTGACATGTGTTTAACACAATCCAAGATTGAAATCAACCTTTCTTTAGAATATGAACTTTGAAAAACATGTTGATTTAAAGGATCTTGAAAAACTATTTGAAGATCATTGAAATACCTTGAGAGCATTTCACAATGATATTCTAAGACCTAGATCTAATATACCTCTTTTTTATCTTGGTCTTCTTTTTTTATTTTGGTCTTCATCTTGACTTTGTTATTATCAAAAACTAATTTGATATGCTTCAGGACATAAGCATTCACAACAATATCAATTGTTATTGAAGAAGGTAACAATGCAAGACCATTAGCATTCAGATTTCAAACAAGGAAGAAAGTTGGTGGTAGATTTATCCAACAACATTAAAGTTATCCATTGATCTCATATTGTATTTATCACTATAGAGATCAACTTTAAGTTGTGATAATGATAAAAACCATTTTAGGCCCTTGTCTAATAGCTTGAGGTTTTTGGTCAAGTAGTTCTTTGGCAATTTGCAAGAAGGAAACCACTCATATTGATATCCATTAACTTCATCACCACCCAAGTGAAATAGCTCAAACGGGAAAATCTTTCTCATATATGCAAGATTTAGAAAAGGAGAGAGAAAGATAGTTAATTTATGAGAGAGAGAGAGAAAAAAGCACATGTTACACAAACATATAATTAGAAAGGAAAATAATTGAACTGTTTGACAGGAAAGGAGTATTTCAGAATGTTATTGAGTACTTTCCTAGAGGTTCGGTAGACATATGCAACCATAACCATGACCAAAAAATTAAAAAAAATAAAATGAATTGGATTACTTGGTTTTCTTTCGTGTTTCAATATGGTCAGCAACCTCTGGATTTCTAATCTATTATCCAGCACTCAATATGACTAAGTGGAGAAGGAATAATGATTTATAGGAAAAGAATATTAGGTTTATGAAAACAATTGTATTTGTGATTTGGGAATTTATCAAAAGTAGGGTATTTATTAGTAGCTTTTCTAATAAATTAGTATCTCTATTTAATTAGGATTCTTGGCTATCAAATTGGGTGTTTATCAAGACTAACTGGGGGCTTGGCTATTTAAGAACTGCTATACAATTTTGGGTTTTCAGTCTATTTTTGGAATTCATGTTATTGTTCAGTTGTTTCAGTTCTTCCTCTCTTCCCTTCTCCCCCTCCCCACTCTCGAAATTCTCCTTCTGTCCCTCTCTTCTCTAGTTCTCTTCTCTTTTTTCCCACTTTTACTTTGTTCTGCATCACCAGTTATAGCACCTTGCAGTTTATAGTATATACACTACACATTTTTTTTGGGGGTAAAGAATACACTACACAATTATTAAAACTAAATTTTGCAAAAGCCTAAAGATGTGATATCTCTAAAACAAGAACTATTCCAATAGCTATTCACTCCACCGTCACACTTTCTATAAAAGAAAAAGCAAAGAATATTACTAAATATAGATGACTAATATTGTATCCAGAAAATATTCTAAAGATATGCAATTATTGTATTAGTTATTGTATTGTCATATATCATAAATCCAGGTAAACTAATTTTCAGCCATGACTGGTATCATAAATCCCTTATTTGAACCCACAAAATTATCAATTCAAAAAATAACAATTTTAATGTCTTTCTTCAGTCTCAAATTAAACAACGATACTTGGCTATTCTTTTAAATGATGTATCTATTCATGTGCATATTCAGGTAAAACAAAACGTTCAATAGTTGGGTTGGCTCGTGGCGGGTTGGGTTCAAGTTTTCAACCCATTTTTTATTTTCAATAAAGAATAATATTGCATATAGCTCTTGGTTTCACGGTTGAGTTTTTTAAAAAAAAGTGTTATAAATTTCTTATTATTTGTGTTTATGATATTTTTATGAGTATGATACTAAATTTATTTTATTTATTTTATTTTTTTAACCTCTATTAATTATAATTTTTCTATTTTTTAATTTTTATGATTTTTTTTTTTATACATTTTGTTTTATTTTTTAGGATCAACTCACTTACTTTTTTTTTTCATTTTTTTTCTTTATGCGTAAGCCAACCCAAAACCTCACGTCAACCCGCACTAAAGCGGGGTGGGTTAGCTCTTCCAACCCATTTTTCAAAAGCGGGCTATTTCCGCCCGCCCGCATTTTTGCGGGTTGAATGCTGAGGCGGATTCTTATGAAATGATGACAGGTTAGCCCATTTTGCCACCTCTACAGGTAAGAAACAAGGTATTATCACCACCACCAATTTAAAATAGAAGAAAAAATTTCTTAAGACTGTAAACTAAAAGAGTAAAAGGATAAATGGTTTGCTACTTAATATTAAATGGTGTCTCTAATATACTTTAAACATGTTACGTTACTGACAATATTCAACTTGTTTTTCATAGAATCTTCCCAAGACATTTACCATGAATTCAAGAAGTGATTAATGATATTCATTATAGGAGAACATTGTTAAATGTAGTGCACAAATCTGGAAAGAACTGAACAATTGTGGGGCTAAAGGTTTTATAGGAACTTAACCTGCAAGAATACCAGAAATGACATCAAAAGTAAACGTCTTTGAAACATCTAGTGGCTTCTTACAGGAAGGTGATGGCCAAAGATCAGGATATCCAGCACCCTTACACAGGAATAAAAAACAACCTTGACATATTTCTGATGAATTGAACACTAGTTGTCAGTAGAAATATTAAATTACAACCTATTAAGTCCAAATTAATAAAACTAATGGAGTAATACTTGAATAAAAATTGTTAAGTGTAGTGACTGATATCAAGGTAATAATCAGATCAAGCAAATATGGAAGGGAAAAAATAATCAACTCCTTGCTATAATAAACAAAATTATGAATTCAATGTCAATCCATAGCAATCATTGGAGGGATAAGTTGAGCACATACCTACATTCAACATCTAATTTCCTTCAAAGGAAGAACATAATGGAATTACAGATTGCAAGCTAGAAGGCATCAATTTTTCTATGGTAAACTAAGTCTTTCTTAAAAGAAGTATTTATAATAAATTGTCCAAGAAATTTCTTGGATCTCCATATGTCACAATAATAAAGCCAATTATTATCATACTATCAAGCCATACTTAAGAAAAAACAAGACCACGACATATGTTTTACCATGATTCTGCATGACCTGGGACATTCACTTCTGCCATCACGTTTATACTTGTGATAAATCAGGTAAATACTCATTAAATAGATGATTCAATTATTTTAACAACCACAAGAAATAACCTCATAAAAATTTAGGACCAAAGCAAGATAAAATAAATAGGAGCATAACAAAAAAATTAAAAACCCCTTTCTAGTTCAACTCTGGTTATGAGCTTGTCTAGCTCTATGGACCATATTTCAAACTCAAAATCAATAAGAAAAGATAAGCTAAAAGTTAGCAAAGAACTCCCTACCTCATGGTTTTCCTTTGTTCCCTTTGATTCTTCAAGCTTTACCTCTCTTTCTTTCTTCTGTTTCTTTTCTTTTTCTTGCCCTATTCATCTGTTTTCCAACACACACAAAAACGAGAGAGAAAGTGAATGAGAATCAAAGAAACAGAAAAGAAAGAAGATGATTAGAACAGACCAAATTGAACCCGCGAGAGCAAATGAGCGAGCAAGAGAGATGAGCGAGTGAGAAAGAGAACGAGCGAGTGAATGAAGAGAGGACGGCGAGTGAAGCAAGAGCATCTCAAGTTGGAGAGAGATTTTTTTTTAATTTTTTAATATTAAAAATATTAAATTAATATTAACCGTTGGATGACAATGGTGGAGGAAAGAATGAAGATAATTGGTAAAGGTAAAGTTAATGAGAGGGAAGGGATGAGGTGACAGACATAAGTGGGAGGGAGGGAGGGAGGGGCACACACGGAGGAGGGATTTAAGATTTGTGACAGTTTAGTGAGGGTCTGGGCACGCGTACGAGATTAAAAAGAGCTAATTTGGTCAAATTATTTTTTTATGCAATTGAAATTTAGTTACGGAAAATTTTGGTAGCTAATTTGTAGTTAATTTGCTATTGATTAGCTACGAATTAGTTATAAAATAATTTTTTTAGTTAAATTCTGTAGCTAAATTGTCGCAATTCTGTAACTATTTGCTTGAAAAAAAAAATTCTTTGTGATTCGAAATTTAGTTAGGAAATTTTATTTCGTAGCTAATCTGTAGATAATTTGCTACAGATTAGCTACCAAAATTTTTCGTAGCTAAATTCCGTAGCTACATCGTAGCTAATCTGTAGCTATTTGTTTGATAAAAATTTTAGCTTCTTGTATTTGAAATTTAGCTATGAAAATTTAGTCCGTAGCTAATCCGTAGCTAATTAGCTACGGATTACCTATGAAATAAATTTTTCTAACTAAATTTCGTAGCTAAATTGTAGCAATTTCGTAACTATTTACTTGATAAAAATTTTCTCTTTGTGATTCAAAATTTAGCTAGGAAATTTTATTTTGTAGCTAATCTGTAGCAAATTTGCTACAGATTAGCTACCAAAATTTTTCGTAACTAAATTGCGTAGCTAAATTGTAGCTATTTGTTTGATAAAATTTTTACCTTCCAGTATTTGAAATTTAGTTACAAAAATTTAATTCATAGCTTATCCGTAGCTAATTAGCTACGGATTAGCTACGAAAAATTTCCATAGCTAAATTTGGTAGCTAATTTATAAAATTCTTGTAGTGAATTATACCACTAAGATAAATATAACTTCCTTACCAGACTTGTATCTAGATTACCCTTCAATCACAACTCAAGTGTGTTTTTAATTCACATTAATGTTTTCAAGGTTGTAGACACCTATTTTAAGCAATTCATAACTTTTGAAAAGCCTAAAAGCTCAAATTTGTTCTTATATGCTTGGTGGTTATTTCCTTTGGGAAATTTTCCTAAAAGTGTTTTAACACACTTAAGATAGCATATACTAATGATCCCATCACTTTAGGAAGCTCAAAGTGTCCAAGAAATGGAGTTTTCCATCTCTAGAACCAGTGCCTAAGCGCTCACTCTCTAGCGCCTAGGCGCTGGCTGGATAGAGCAATGCTCTGTTTTATTCTGGCATTGGGCACTTAAGCGCTCAGCAACTGGCGCCTAAGCGCCCGTTGCCCTGCTACGCGCATCAGCTCTCTAGCTGTGTGATCTTGGGCACTGGTAGCATATCAGTAATTCTGCAGAATTGTGCAGAATTGTTGCTACTGCTCTATTGGAATAAAGCAGCCTCTAGGCCACCGAAAATGGATTCAAGGTGAATTCTAATATCACCAACAACTTTTAAAAATGTTGTAACACTTATACAACTTATTAATTCACTTAAATTTGGATCAAAGCTCAAAATCACATACCTAGTTGTTCATTGCTTAAATTCCCACTCTAGGAACTAATTGACCATAACTAAGCACCAATTTAATTCTCATGCTCTCATTAACTTGAATTAGCTAATTCAAATCAATGAAAACAAAAATCAAGTAAAGAAAATAGATTTTCACTCTTTGAAAACCTATTTTCTTTTCTATGTATCCTAACTTCTAGTATAGAGAAAATGAAGGAAAAATAGATGAATTTCTAGGTTAGAACCCCTACCTCAAGCTCTTGGTAATGGTGGTTGATTAGCCTTGGGCTTACCCTTAACTTTCTTGTTTTTTTCCTCTTCTTCCCCTTTAGTTTTCTTCTATTTTCTTCCTTGTTTCTTTGTTGCACGGTTAGGTTATGTTTTTATGGGAAATAGATGAGTGAAAAGTGGTGAAATGTGAAGAGAAATATCAAGTATAAGGACTGCTACTCGTATACCACTTGTCTCACTTAAACATAACACTGATACTTCCTGATCTACTAAGAACACTTAAATTTAGCTAAATTTAGTTTTTTAACTTATAACAACTTTGAAATAAATACTAAGATTCATCAAAATTATTGTTTAAATAATATCTTACTTTTCTATATCTACTACTAGTCAAACTGGCATTAAATGCACAACAAGTATGCTTAAAAATACCAAACTAACTCTGATTATTCTCAAATTTTAACTACATCCTCTTATACCTATTTGTGACTTAGAAACAAATTCTCTAGAATTATTTCTCTTTATTTAGCCATTTAAGCTACTATCTTAGTCATTTTAAGCTATTTTTCACACTCTAGGTTGCAACAAAGTACCTAAACTAACTCAGTTTGTCACGAAAATTAATTGACATGTAAAACAAGTGTTATGCTAATTTGGTAACCATAAACTAGTCTAACATGCCAAAAAGAGGTTGTTACATTACTCCCCTCTTTTTTAAAATTTTGTCCCTAAAACTGCTTACCTCATATAAACAACTCCAAATAATCTAGCTGCATGCGGGACTCTAGCTCTCATATAGCCTCCTTTGTGCTTGCTTCACCCCATATGTCTTTCACTAGAGGAGTCTGCTTACCTCTGAGCTCTTTGACCCCTCTTTCTACAATCATCACCAGTTGTACTACATAAGACAAATCATCTCTTAATTGTATAGATTCATTTCTTATGATGTGTGAAGGATCTAGATTGCACTTTATGAGTTAGGATACATGAAAGACATCATGAAGGTTTGACAAACTGGGTGGAAGGGCTATCTAGTAAGCTACAAGTCCGACTCTTTTTAGAATTTGATAGAGACCAATAAAACGATGGCTTCACTTCCTAGTTCTCAATGCTCTACTAATTCCAACTGTAGGAATGACTCTTAAGAAAACATGCTCACCCTCTTCGAATTCTAGAGGTCTCCTCATTCTATCTGCATAACTTTTTTGCCTACTCTGAACTATAGCCATCTTATCCCTAATTATCCTAATCTGCTATGAAGTTTGTTGTACTAACTTAGGTCCTAGAATAGTTTTCTCTCCAACTTCATACCAATATAAAGGGGACATACACTTCTTACCATAAAGTGCCTCATACGGTGTCATTCCTATGTTGGTATGATAACTATTATTATAGGCAAACTCTACTAAAGGATAGAGTCTATCCTAACTACCTTGTTGATCTAGAATACATGCTATAAGCATATCCTCTAGGGTTTGGATAGTTCTCTCTGACTATCCATCTATTTGTGGGTGTTATGTTGTGCTAAGACTTAGCCTAGTCCTGAAGGCCTTTTGCAAGGCTCCCCAAAATCTAGATGTAAATCTAGAATCTCTATCTGAAACTATACTGAGGGGAACTCATGCAACTTAATTATCTCTTGTAAATACAACTGAGCTAGTTTATCTAAGGAGTAATTCATTCTCATTGGCAATAAGTAGGAAGACTTAGTTAGTCTATCCACTATGACCCAAATTGTATCATGTACTAACTGAGTTCTGGGTAAACTTATCACAAAATCTGTTGTGATGTTCTCCTACTTCCATTCAGGAATTGTTACAGATTAGAGAGATCCTAAAGGTTTTTGATGCTCTATCTTAACTTTCTAGCACACCAAGCACCTAGACACAAACTCTACTATTTCTTTCTTGATTCTTGGCTACCAAAACATTCTTATTAAATCTTGGTACATCTTAGTGGCTCCGAGATGAATGGTGTATTGACTCCTATGAGCCTCCTCTAGTATCTTTTCTTTGATTTCAGAATCTCTTAGAGTGCAAAGTCTATCTCTAAACTTAATCACTTCATCATCTGCCATATCAAACTCTAGCGGATCCCCCAAGAAGATTTGCTCTCTTATCTCACTTAGGGTTTCATCCTCGCTCTGAGCTTCTAGAATTTGAGCTCTCAAGTCACTAACTATGTATACTCTACTCATATGGAGACTCTATAATGTCACAATTACCCTAAAACTCAAATCTCTAAACCTCTCAAGAAGTTGACCCTTTTTAACCATCATCCGAGACACATGTAGGGATTTCCTACTTAATGCATCAGCCACCACATTGGCCTTACCTAGGTGATACTTAAGTTCAAAGTCGTAATCTTTTAAAAACTCCATCCATCTTCTTTGTCTCATGTTCAGCTCTTTCTGATCAAACAAGTATTTTAAACTCTTATGATCACTGAACACTTCAAATTGAACTCCATAAAGATAATGTCTCTATATCTTTAAGAAAAACACTACTGCAGCTAGTTCTAGATCATGAGTGTAATAGTTCTCCTCGTGAAACCTTAACTACCTCAATGCATAAGCAACTATTCGCCTATGTTGCATCAGAACACACCCTAAACCTATCTTTGAAGCATCATAGAACACCTCAAAGTTCTCCTGAGGATCCGGAATCACCAAAATTGGTGTAATAGTCAACCTTATCTTAAGCTTTTGGAAACTATCCTCATACCATTGAGTCCAATCAAAATTGTTACTTTTCCTAGTTAATCTAGTCAAAGGTAGTTCTAACTGAGAGAATCCACTAATGAATCTCCTATAGTACCCAGCTAGGCCAATAAAACTCCTGATCTCTGTCATAGTGGTGGGTCTCTCCTACTGCAACACTGCTTCAACTTTTCTAGGATCCACTGAAATCCCTCTTTGAGAGATCACATGTCCCAGAAACTAAACTTCTGTGAGCAAAAACTCACACTTTGATAGCTTGACAAACAGTTTCTTCTCCCTAAGGATTTCTAAGACTGTTCTAACAAGCAGCTCATGATCTTCCATTATCTGGGAATAGATTAGGATATCATCTATGAACACTACTACAAACTGATCTATGTAGGGTCTAAAAATCATATTCATGTAATCCATGAATACTGTTGGTGCATTAGTCAACCCAAAGGACATCACAAGGTACTCATAATGACCATACCTAGTCCTGAAAGCAGTTTTAGGAATATCCTCACTCCTAACCTTCATCTGATGGTATCTCGATCGTAGATCAATCTTTGAGAACACTGATGCTCCTCTCAACTGATCCATAAGATCCTTTATCCTAAGCAACAAATACTTGTTCTTGATGGTTACCTTGTTCAATTGCCTTTAATCTACGTAAGGTCTTATGATACCATCTTTCTTCTTTACTAGCAACACAAGTGCTCCCCAAGGAGAAACACTTGGTCTAATGAATTGTCTTTCTAACAATTCATCTATTTACTTTTTAAGCTTTGCTAGTTCTAGAGGTGTCATTCTATAAGGTGCTATAGAGATAGGTCTCATTCCCGGTACTAAATCTATAGAAAACTTTATTTCTCTCATGGGTGGCAACTCCACTATGTCTCTTGGGAATACTTATGGGTAATCCCTTACTATTGATATATTACCCAAACTCTGCTTAACCTCGGTGCTAAGAAAGAAAATGAGAACATACCTTTAAGCTCCCTCCTCCAAACAATGATTCACTTAGTTTGCATTGAGATACACTGACTCGGAAAGGTTAACTTTAGTATATATATTTGACATAAACACGAGAGTTTTATCTAAACAATTTAAAAATACATAGTTGGAGGACAACCAATCCATGCCAAGAATAATATCAATATCTACTAAAGGTAAACAGATAAGATTCACAAAGAATATCTTATCTTCTAACTTTATACAACAATCCAAACAAACTTTAGAAGTTGTAACTGACTTACTGGTAGGAGTGGAAATAGATAAGTCAAAAAGAAAGTCTATCATAGGCAAATCTAGCATTTTCACATAATCACAAAAAACAAATGAGTGAGATGATCCCAAATCATATACAAAAAGTAAAAGGTGATTATGGATTATGCATTTACCTTGAATCAGATTTTGAGATTGGGTCACCTCTTTACTGCTCAAGATATAAACTCTTCCTGTTGCTTGCGGTTTAGGAGTGAATACAACCTTTTGCTTTTGCGGACAATCTCGAGACATATGTTCTAGTCGACCACATGCATAACAAATTGACTGCCCTGCTAAGCAAGGCTTGTCTCTATGTTGTCTCCCACACTTAGGACATTTAAATGCCCCTACTTCTCCTTGAACTTCCTTTCCCTTGACTTGTGGGTAACCAGGTTTAGAAGTATTCTTCTTGTCCTCAAACCTCTTCCTCTTTTAGAAGTTTTGTGTTGTTGGCTCTGGTTGGAATTACAAACTACCTAATTCTATTATCTAACACTTATTCACCAAGGATACAAAGTCCTGAATCTCTAAGGGTCTGATAGCCCTCTGGATATCCCTCCTCAGTCCTTCCTCAAACTTCGCACACTTCCGCTTCTCATCTATGTGAAATCTGATGTAGGACAAGAACTTTGACAATTCATTAAATTTGGCCACATACTGATCAATAGACATGCCACCCTGTTCTAGCTTCAAGAATTCTATCTCTTTTGCATTGTGCAAATTGTAAAGGGAAAACTTCTCTAGGAAAGACCCCTTGAAGATCTCCTAAGTAATCTGAGTCCCTAATGCATAAAACATTCTCTTAACATTTGTCCACCAATCCTCTGATTCCCCCTCTTGCATATGAGAAGCAAAGAGCACTTTCTGCTCATCTGAACATGTCATAACTGTGAAAATCTTCTCCATTTCCTTGAGCTAACCCTCAGCTCTGACTAGGTCATACTCACTTCTGTAGGATGATGGAATAGACTTCCTGAACTGGGAAAAGGTCTTGGAAGTTTTGATTCCTTCTAACTAGAGCCTCTTGGACTAGTTATTCAGGCTGAATTGGTGGTGGTACTGGTGGTGGAGGTTGCTAAGTTTCTAACCTCCCTAACATTCTAGTTGTAATGGCTGTCTGATCTTGCATAGCCTTGACCATTGCCATGAAAGCCCTAGTCATGCTAGGACTCTCACCAAAAGAATTCTCATTTCTTCTAGTTCGTCCAGGATAAGTCATGGTTTCATGTACACACAAAACATTAAATATTCAAGTTGATCAGTCTTAATACCCTGTAATAGTGCAACAGTAGCTAATAACATCCATACATAATGCAAGTCATGCAAACATCTCACAAAAGAGATAAGAAATACACAACATACATCTAAACTACTAACTTGCCTACGCATAGTTAGTCCATACCCCAGCTCAACAGGATGAACTGCTCTAATACCATAATGTAACACCCTAATACAAATATCTCAATATACCTTACATATATAAGGATATAAGGCATTAAACATGTCACTTATATTCTTGCTATCTTTCTAATCCCATATAATTAAACAATTAAATATGGAGAGTCACGATAAAAGTAGGTCATATATATATACATTAAAAACCTCTAAGGGCAAAGTGTTATATATGCAACAAAACTACAACTCAAAGTAAAAATATACAAGAGTTATCAATACAACAAAAACTAAAACTATCTAGTCTTGTTACTCTTTCTTCGTTTTCTTTAACCCTTGGTAAGGGTCTTGACCTGCTTTTATCATGGAAACACAGAAAGGGGTGAAAACATAAAAATTCTTAGTAATGTACATGTATTTCATGGAACTCATTAATATAAAATGCTTATAAATATAATTGATAATCACATTATACAATCGCTCATACAACTGTATAATGTATAAAAATCTAATGTACTTCGATGTTATACAATCGCCTATACAACTATATAACATTAACTAAACTTGGCTAATTGTTTAACTCACTTCAATGCCTAACTTAGGACTTATCTCATCCTACGACTCATGTTAGTAAGTTTATCTCACTTTACTACACTACGCGAGGTTGATCATATTCCTTATGTTACTTGACAAATATTTTCGCTCACTATTTTATCATAGGTAAAGTGTTGTACAAACACTTTCCTCTCACAATTACCTCCTAAACAAAGAGTTTAACTCACTTCTTTGTAAAGTTAAGGGGTTTAACTCACTCCCTTAATTATGATAATTGTACTATAGTTCAACTTTAACAAATAAAAGAATCACCTCTTTGCTAATACTCCATTTCAACCTAACTTAATGAGGTAATAGAGTATTTCTCTAAAAACTTATATAATTAGTTCAACTTTAACTTTATATGAGTAAATTATGCCTCTAATATAAGTATAACTTCCTTACTAGACTTGTATCTAGATTACCCTTCAATCACAACTTAAGTAGTGTTTTTAATCAACACTAATGTGTTCAAGGTCCTAGACGCATATTTCAAGCAATTCATAACTCTTGAAAAGCCTTAAAGCTCAAACTTGTTCTTATATGCTTGGTTGTTATTTCCTTTGGAAAATTTTCTTAAAAGTGTCTTAACACACTTAAGATAGCATATACTAATGATCCAATCACTTAAGGAAACTCAAAGTTTTCCATCACTTAAGGAAACTCACTCTTCAGCTCATAGGTGCTGGATGGGAAGAACAATGCTTTGTTCTAGCGCTAGGCGCTTGAGCGCTTAGCAACTAGCACCTGAGCGCCCGTTGCCCTGCTACGCGCATCAGCTCTCTCTGGCTAGGCGCGCCTAGGTGCTAGGCTTCCAGTGCTTGAGCGCTAGTCGCATATCAGCAATTCTATAGAATTGTGCGAAATTGCTGCTACTGTTCCATTGGAACAAAGCAACCTCTAGGCCACCAAAAATGGATTCAATGTGAATTCTAATATCACCAACAATTTCTAAAAATGTTATAACACTTATACAACCTATTAATTCACTTAAATTTGGATCAAAGCTCAAAATCACATACCTAGTTGTTCATTGCTTAAATTCCCACTCTAGGAACTAATTGACCATAACTAAGCACCAATCAATGAAAACAAGAATCAAGTAAAGAAAACAAATTTTCACTCTTCAAAAACCTATTTTCTCTTCTATGTATCTAACTTCTAGTATAGAGAAAATGGAGGAAAAATAGATGAATTTCTAGGTTAGATCCCATACCTCAAGCTCTTGGTGATAGTGATTAATCAGCCTTGGGCTTATCCTTAATTTTCTTGTTTTTTTCCTCTTCTTCCCCCTTAGCTTTCTCCTCTTTTCTTCCTTGATTCTCTGCTGCACATTGAGGTTCTGTTTTTTGTGGGCAATAGATGAGTGAAAAGTGGTGAAATGTCAAGAGAAATATCAAGTATAAGGGCAATTACCCGTATACCACTTGTCTAACTTAAACATAACACTGATACTTCATGATCTACTAAGAGCACTTAAATTTAGCTAAATCAAGTTTTTTAACTTCTAAGAATTTTGAAATAAATACTAAGATTCTTCAAAATTATTGTTTCAAAAATATCTTATTTTTCCATATCTGCTATTAGTCAAACTGGCATTAAATGCATAACCAATATGTCTAAAAATACTAAACTAACTCTGATTATTCTCAAATTTTAACTATATCATCTTACACCTATTTGTGACTTAGAAACAAATTCTCTAGTTATTTCCCTTTATTTAGCCATTTAAGTTACTATCTGAGCCATTTTAAGTTACTTTTCACACTCTGAGTTACAACAAAGTACCTAAACTAACTAAGTTTGTCACGATAATTAACAGACATGTAAAACAAGAGTTATACTACTTTGATAACCATAAACTAGTCTAACATACCAAAAAGAGGCTGTTACAAATTTCACCAAGTTCACCACATACCATATTGTGAACATTCCCTCCTTTCAAAACATGGTGATCCCATAATGCCCCAAGTGGTGATTTGTGATGGTTATGTGGGGATTGATCTTAGACCTCGTGCTTAGGTTCAAACTTAGTTCAATTTGATATTTACCATATAATCCACATGAATCATCACTTAATTTCACCACGTTCACCACTTATTCACCATTTTCTAAATTTTCCTTACTTTCTTAATGTGGTGATCCCACAATGGCCCCAAGTTGGTGATTTGTGATTGTTATGTGGTGATTGATCTTAGACCTCATGCTTAGACTTAAACTTGGTTCAATTTGAGATTCACCACATAATCCACACGAATTACCACTTAATCTCACCAAGCTCACGACTTATTCCCCACATTCTAAACATTCCCTCCTTTCTTTCAGAATGTGATGATCCCACTATGGTCCCAAGTGGCGATTTGTGATGGTCATGTGGTGATTGATCTTAGACCTCTTGCTTAAGTTCAAACTTGGGTCAGTATGAGATTCACCATATAATTCACACGAATCACCACTTAATTTCACCAAGTTCACTACTTATTCACCACTTTCTAAAATTTCCCTCCTTTAATAATATGGTGATCCCACAATGGCCCCAAGTGGTGATTTGTGATTGTTATGTGGTGATTAATCTTAGACCTCGTGCTTAGGTTCATACTTGGTTCAATATGAGATTCAATACATAATCCATAGAAATTACCATTTAATTTCACCAAGTTCACCACTTATTCAACACATTCTGAACACTCTCTCCATTCAGAACATGGTTATACTATAATGGCCCCAAGTAGTGATTTGTGATGTTTATGTGGTGATTGATCTTAAACCTCGTGCTTAGGCTCAAACTTGGTTGACTTTGAGATTCACCACATAATCTACACGAATCACTACTTAATTTCACAAAGCTCACCACTTATTCACGACATTCTGGACATTCCCTCATTTCGTTCAGAATGTGGTGATCCTACAATGGCCTCAAGTGGTGATTTGTGATGGTTATATTGTGATTGATCTTAGACCTTGTGCTTAGGTTCAAACTTGGTTCAATTTGAGATTCACCACATAATCCACATGAATCACCACTTGATTTCACCATGTTCACCACTTATTCACCACATTCTAAACATTCCCTTCTTTCTTTCAGAATGTGGTGATTCCACAATGGCCCCAAGTGGTGATTTGTGATGGTTATGTAGTGATTGATCTTAGACCTCATGTTTAGGTTCAAACTTAGTTTAGTCTGAGATTCACCACATAATCCACACAAATCACCAATTAATTTCATCAAGTTCACCACTTATTCATCACATTGTGAACATTTCGTCCTTTCAGAACATGGTGATCCCACATTGGCCTGAAGTGGTGATTTGTGATGGTTATGTGATGATTGATCTTAGACCTCGTGCTTAAGTTCAAACTTGATTCAATTTGAGATTCCCAACATAATTGACATGAATCACCACTTAATTTCTCTAAGCTCACCATTTATTCACTACATTCTAAACATTCCTTCCTTTCATTCAGAATGTGGTGATCCCGCAATAGTCCGAAGTGGTGATTTGTGATGGTCATGTGATGATTGATCTGAGACCTCGTGCTTAGGTTCAAACTTGGTTCAATTTGTGATTCACCACATAATCCACACGAATCAACACTTAATTTCACCAAGTTCATCACTTATTCATCACATTCTAAACATTCACTCTTTTCAGAATGTGGTGATCCCACAATGGCCCCAAGTGGTGATTTGTGATGGCTATGTGGTGATTGATCTTAGATCTCATACTTAAGTTCAAACTTGGTTCAATATGAGATTCACCACATAATCCTCACAAATCACCACTTAATCTTGCCCAGATCACTACCCCCGGGCCTCTATGACTTGATGAACCTGGGGAATTGTGCTCCTTATGTAGTGGAATCCAAACCCCCACCTACACTCCCTATATGATGGCAAAGGTTTCAACTACCAGGTTTACCTCAGGTGTCATCATAGCTCCCAAGACGTTCACCATGTAGTTTTGCCCAAACCTCCACATTTGGGCATCCTTTTATGAAAGCGTCTAATTCTAATTATTTTGTCCCACACATGGCTTCATTGTATAAAATTGGCTGAAAAACCTAAGCTAACAAGGTATTTTCCTATTTTTTTCAGTCTTCTCATCACATGAAATTAAATGAATCAAATGGAAGTAACGTTGTACAACACTAAAGTTGCCATTGACGACATAATCACAGTCCATAAATAGTTACAAAAAATGTGATACATAGCAGGCAACAACTTGCAAGTGTTAGCACACTACTTCTACCGATGATTTTTCAAATGACCTTCCCAATAAGACAACGAGCATCCCAGTAAGTAGGGGTGTAAATCGGTTCGGGTAACCCGACCAACCCGACCAACCCGAACCGAACCAATAAGATTGGTTTGGTTTAGTTTGGATATTTTGATCGGTTCGGATAAAATCCGAACCAATGAAGACTTGATTGGTTCGGGTTTCGGATTTTAAAATCTCAACCCGAACCCGAACCCGAACCAAACCAAACCAGTATTTATTTTTTTTTTATTTTTTTCTGTAATTTACGGTAATTGACTTATCTTTTTTGGTTACTCTCTGAGTCTTGCTCAGATTTCATTTCACCGAAGCTCATATTGCTCAAACTCAAACTCAAACCCGATTCTGCCTCATCGAAGCTCGCCGTCCGCCATTCGATTCTGCCACACCGAAGCTCGTCACCGCTCATACTCACCCACCACCGTGTCGCGCCGGATCTAGTTTAGCTCTAAGGATAAATATAAATTTTGCAATTTAATCTCTCTCTAGATTTATCTTTTTCTTACTCTGAATGACAATGGCAAAAGTGCTTCTTCTGCAACTTCGTTTACTGATGTTGCTTCTTCTTCCTGAACAACGGTGTCGTTTTGCAGCTCCTCTGCCAATATTCAACTTCTCATTCTCCACTTTGTGACTCCTCTTCTCTTCCGCCTACATTTTGAATCCCCTAGATCCGTTGAACTTCTTACACCCACCGACTCAACTCAGGTGCATTTTGCCTTTTCCTTTCACTTCTTACATCCTTATTCTTCTTTTGTCCTTGATCTTCAAGTATTTTGTAACGTCCTGGTGAGGTTGTTTGTGGTGAATCTGGAGGGGAAGATCTATAGCTGCAAACACTGCCGCACCCATCTAGTGCTCTGCGAAGACATCGTCTCCAAGGTTCCATTTTTATCCCTTACCCACTTTTGTCGACTCAATAATTTTTCTGGGTCTCTAACATTTTTGGTAGATTTTTATCCCCGTGTTGTTAATTCATCTGTTATACATGATTTTGTGCTATGTAATGTGATGTGAGTAGCCAATGTAATCTCTGTTATATGTAGAAACATTCACAAATTCTGTGATATTCATTCGGAGTTCGTTATTAAGGATGGATAATGTTGGTTGTTACGCTTACGTGATTCCAATTTTATCAGAGTCGGTTAATTGAAAGAGATGAGGATTTTGTGCTTCTTTTCCAAAATTGCTTTGTGGTTGCTTAATGTGCTCAGCTTAGAACATGTGTGCTTTTCTTTAGAAGCTTAGAAATGCTTGTTGCTTCTTGTATCATGCTTTTCACGGTGTCAAACGTTTTATTTACCTACTTATACTCCACAAGCCATGAAGATCATTTTTGGATTGTTTTTTTATGAGTATGTGTTTATTCTTGTTTATCATTTCTAGCGGTAGATGGAATGAATTGCTTATCGAGGTATGGTTTTCCTTTCTTATCTACTTCTGAAACTACAACTCTATACTGCATGTTTTCTGATAGTTACTTTTCTGAAAAAAAGGGGGGGATCTAGCTCTCTTTATATGGAGAGAAGTTAGATGTCCTCTAGATAATTTGCCTTCTCATTGTGACATGGTTGGTTCAACGTATTTCACAGAAACTGTGGATATCCATGCTATTCTGAATTTGATATTTTCATACTTTTGTGAATATAAGATCTGCAAGTAAAGTAGCTTAGTTTTAGGCCTCCTTGCCTCTTTACATGCGGAAGAGTGCTTCTACAAGTAACATTGTTGTTCTTCTCAGGTAGAATTAGCACCATATTTATTATTTAAAATTTTAGATACATTATGTGCACTTTTATATATTATATGTATAGTTGTTTAGCTAATTTTTGTGTTAAAAAAATAATGATCAACCCGATCACCCGAACCAAACCAAACCATAGATGTTTGGTTCGGTTCGGTTCGGATTTGACTATCAAAAAATAAGAAAACCGAACCAAACCGATCCAATTGATTTTGATTGGTTCGGATTTATTTTTCTCCAAAACCCGAACCAAACCACCCACTTACACCCCTACCAGTAAGTAAGTTCCAAAAAATATAATGACCATCCCAGTAAGTTTGTTGAACCTTCGTGGGTAAGCACACCACATTTTACTCATGAGTTTTCAAAAAAACTCCCCATAAGACAATGACAATCTCAGAAAGTATATTCCAATATCCAAGACCAAACAACAAAAGATACTAGCGGTATAGGTACAATAATATATCTATACAAACACATTCGCAAAATGTCCATCACTGAAGTTGGCACTCGAGGACCCTATCTTCTCTCCTTCTCCGAAGGCGCAATTCGCTTCCAAAATGTGTTGGCTCTTACCTTTACATCTTTCCTTGCCTGGTTGAATGGAGCTGTTACCAAAGTCATTGCAGTCCTCATTCTGACCTTGTTCTCATTATGCTGTAAGTTGGCGCATCAAGTTAGTACATGATATTTGACAAAAAAACCATTGGCTCACAATACTAAATGGTGAGTTGGTTAACAGAAAACTACCACTCCTAAAATGTTCAACTGAAAATAGCCATCCATGTCAAGCCAGTCTAGCACCCATACAACTGAAATATAGCTATTTTTCAATGAAAATACATGTTAGCCTTGGTGTTGAGCATTACAATTAAAGTTGTTACCTTCTTACACAATCTATACTACTACATGTACAATATTTTCACCTGTGTCCCAAGTTTGGAATACACCTAAGCAGGTTAATCTCCCAGTTTGTGAGATTAGGTGGGACTATAAAGTCCAATATGTAGTGGTCCGATGCCAAGATCTGTTTCAGAACAGCACACTGGGATATTGTATAAACAAATTAGACTCTACCAAATAGATATGGCCATTACAATGGTTGTGCTGAACAGACAATGACCACACTTTCCATAGCTTCCCTTCTACTTTCCAAGTCCTTCTCTTCATGACGAGTATCCAGATGATGGACTTTTTGTTCATCTATGCTTATGACTATAAGGTACCAATGCCCAAAAGTGTCATGCAATGGTACATAGACCTGGGTGAACCAAATATTATAGTGTTATATGTCAATACATAAGGCCATCGTTGGTATGAAATTATTCTATGAACTTACATTTTGTAGACGTCGAGTAGGTGGCATCTAATCGTTCACATAAATACCCATTATGTCTTCAAGTGTTAGGCCTCTGCTCAAGTCCTCCTATCAGTTGTGGTTGTAGGGCCAGAATCAGTTATATTCAGGCCATATGGTTAATAAAAATGTAAGTGAGTAAGAAGGAATTAGACCAACCGCAAAAGAAGGTGGAAGGCACCAATTTGTTATTGAACCTGACATTCTCTACATCCATGTTGTCTTAAGGGCCATCAACATGAGAATTTGGAGTATTCCATTGCCAAACTTATGTCAGACATTTATCAACCTGGGGCCAAGACAGTATTAAAATTTTTATCAAACCTTTGGGACAATCTCCCTCTCGGGGCTAAGAAAAATAAATTCTTTCCGTGTGACATTAGTTGCCTCGTTAACAAAATGGAACTCCCTATGGAATATCAGGTGAGGCGAGGATTAAATAATCTTTTTTAACATTTCACAAGCACACCAGTTATAAGCCACAATAACAATGAATCACAAACACGAATAAAAACAGAATGGCCAAACTTTCATCCCATACTGTGCTAAACACATATACGGCAACACTCCTTTGTGCATGATTAAGGTCCATGTCGACGGTGGGGCGAAAATGGCTACCCACATACTGTAAATAGGGTACAGATTATATTTAGACAACTTCCAATCCAATTAATAACATTTGTGACTGTAACATGAAGCACCTTATGTGTTACCACAGTCTGCGACAAAAATGCGTCCATATTTTTTATGTTTACCTTTGGGAGTGTCAATCCATTTGAATTTGACATAAGGCGGTACCCTTTGCTGCCAACAGCCCTCCTTTGTGTGGATCTTGTTCTTGGTGTGGATGTATTGAATTCATTCTTGATTTGAGTGCTATTATTGTAGTAGCCTTCTGATCTTATCTCTTTTTGTGCCTACCACCCTTAGTAGGTGAGGTGAATACTTTGTTTGGGAGACTTGTCATCCGATGGCCAGAGACTTTGCTCGGTGTTTGATATTTTGCAGGTTATGATATACATTAGTATGCTCACCAATGATATGAACCATGTCATAATCAGGATAAGTATTTCAATGGGAAAAATGGCTGACTACTTTAAGAGAAAAACCCTATACATATATATATATAAGAGATATATCTAGTGAGGGGAGTTTTTATTGTGAGAGGGTGAGAGGAGTAAATCTTGACTATACAACCATATATGGATGGTCAAGATTAAAAGTTACTTAAAGATCATGTGACCACTTAAAATTACATACATTTATATTTTAATCTTGACCATTCATATAAAATCCAATGATCAATATTTACTCCTCTCATCTCTTACAATAAATATTCTTTTCATTAGAATAAGATCCTATATATATATATAATGTGCACTAATTATATGGGTAATGCATAGATTCATATAATTCATTAGTATAGTAAATTCTTGTTCATGAACCACTTGTGGGAAGAATTATCTAATATTATTCGAGTGAAGGTGTGAGTACGAAGGCATCCCCATTGAGTATGCATTTCAACATAGAAAAGTAAGTACCTTTCTATTGGACTTCGTCTTTCCACAGTCCCATGCATGGGTAGAGGTATCACCTGCGGATGCAAAGTCTATTTTTGGTTCATATTGCTGGTTTGACATGTCATTGTCAACAAAATCAACATCGTCATCACCGTCTGATATGTCAAATACTACCTTTGAGGTTCCTTGAAATCCAGCACACGATTCAATAATAGTGATGTGTATCCTCAGTCAATGTCTATTTTCCCTTGTCTGCTGCCTTGCATTTTGGATCCATAGGGTCTTTCGCCACTTCAGAAGGTGTTTGATTGGCTGGTGCATTGCCAGGCTTTTGGCTATAGACCACCTCCTGAATCACTCTAAGGGAGGCCTTCATTTCACACTACATTCGCTCCAAGGATCTCATGCATTCTTTGAAGTGCTGCACATCCAAACCCCTCATAAAAAACCAAAATAAAACCTTTAAATATTTGAATTAAGTTTTTAATTACATTAAATACCTAGGTCGTGCATTGACATATAAAATCGTATTTATACTCTGGTAGCGTGTTTGTATGATGGAAAATTTAAGAGGGACTACCATACTAGTGTTGCATACCTCAAGTTTTTGACAAACTCAATCACTGTCTTAAGGGCCATCAAATATACTACAGTGGGTCATTGTTGTCAGTAGTACATCCCTGCCTTTTATGACGAATTTATAGTACGATGGCAACGCTACTAGTATTAAAATAGAGCATTTAGTGCATTCAAGTCTCCACAATGGAAGTACCGCAATATTTTCTTCAAAGGCATCTACCTTTCTACCACTGTCCAGTTCAACACGAGGTTGTTGTGCAGTTACCCTTTGGATACACGAGTGTTACAGTTAATATCCACACCAGATTTCATTTCACAACAGTTATGAAAGCAAATAAATTCTATTTACATTAAGCTTAAGCCTGACAGCTTACCCGTGTTCTTATTCTGACCTGGGTTGAGTCACAACCCTATCTTCAGTTTCCCTCTCCATCCTTAAGTCTAGTAAAGCCCAATAATGCTTGGTTCCAGCTGGCGAAAATGCTTGGATAGGTTGAAGAAGATGACCATAAAAGGCATGTAAACCAAGCCTTAAATAATAGCTGGCCTTTCACGCGGGTTATAAGTGTAAAGTTGTTATTATTTATTTGATTCAATATTGACCATTTTCATAGTGTAAGTGACCTATCTAAAGTGCAGACGCTCTGTGATGTCCTTAATCGTAATAAATATACCAATCATGTTATTTGAATAAATCAAAATAGACAAATTTATGATAATTCCCATTGGTGAATGCTTCTAAGAAAAGTGGTGATTTCAATTTTTATGTAGTGATCTTTTTATATTATACATAATAAGTTAAAATTAGAATTCACTATATCTTACACAAAGATCATTATATGATGATTAATGAAGCGATAAGTGGTGATCCTTATTATTTATGTGATGAATTTAAATTTTAACTTGTTATGTAAGAAGATTATCATATAAGTAACTAGAATCACTACTTATTTTAAAGATATTTACCGCTTATCTGAATTGTCCCAAAGTTATCCATTTAAATTGTACAAAAAAAATATTTTGTAAATATACCAATAAGAAAATATATATCAATTAAAACAAATATATAAAAGGCATAACTTGTTTGTATTAATTAACCTAACAAGTTAATGGACATGCAAATAATTAATCCTTTCATGTTATCTGTACCACTGAAATGGACAACTTTGGGACAAGTTAGGTAAGTGGTGAATACATAAAAGATAAGTGATAATTCCAATTGCTTTTGTGGTGATTTGTTTCTATTTCTCTTAATGAGTTGAAATTAGAATTCACCACATAAGTAATAATGTTTCAACATTTGTCACCTCATTGATCATCATATGGTGAGCTATGTGTAATATAAGAAGATTATTATATAATTAATTGGAACCACCACTTATCCTAGAGACACTTACCACTTATATGAGTTGTCCTAATGTTGTTATTTTGAGATGCAAAAATAATATTTTTTTGATTGTGGACTGTATTGAAAAGGAAAATTTTTTTATAAAAATATTTTTAATTATTTATTTCTATATTGTCGGATGGTGAGATGGATATGATCACTAGACATATTATTATTATTATTATTATTATTATTTAAAATAAATAAATAAATTACACTAATATATATCTACAAAATCATCTCCCTGTTACACATTCATAATTATATATTATATAGATAAATATTAAATAAAATATCCGATTTGGTATGCTAAATCAGTTTCTTCAAAACCATCACTTGTTTGCTAAATAAGGCAGGCCCACATAGGCCGTAAATTAGGTTATGACATAGGCCCCATATGGCTCACTTACACTATTTCCACCTCTAAATGGAATAGTCGTGTTATATGTCCAACAAAAATACCTCCAACTTCTATTCACCGTATCCTCTGTATGTATATTTGCCTCTTTCATTTTTTTTTTTTCGTCTGTCCGTATTTTGCTGCGAAAACAAGTTTTTCATTCGTTCCCTCCCTTTCTTCTTTTCTTCCCTCCATTTCTCATTTCTTTCTTTCTTTCTTTCATCTCTGTTACATCTCCCTCTCCTCTGAGACTGTCTCACTCACTAGGGCACCCACCCACAGCATTTTAATTCTTGTTCTCTTGTCCTCATTCTCGTTCCCTCATTTTCAGCCATCACTCACTCTCTTCGCTCACTCTGACTTTCACACGCACACGTGGGGTTCGAGTTTTATCAATTTTCTACAATTTCGGTGAGTATCCTCCACTTTTCCCCACAATATTTCGTGTTTCCTGACATGGATACTTGCAATTTCTGTGAAACGTTACGTATTTTGGGTGATTTTCTGCGTATTATGCTCTCTGTTTGGTGAGTTGTATTTTTTGTTGGGTACAAATCCATGAAATTTATTTTTGTTGGCTGTGTGTTGATTAGATGGGTAAATGGAAGGATACTTGTTGGGTTCATTCATTGGTTTATTTGGTATATTTTGTTTCTGTTATAAGGATTTAAAATAGTTCATATAGCAGGAAAGGTTGGTCCATTGACATGGTTTGTGGTAAATCATACTTGGTGAATCAAATATTAACTGGTTAATATATTTAGAATAAGTGGTTAATCTTTACATGTTTCTGGTGAATCCAACAATGAGTTCCCAACAGTGGGAGTAATTACTTACAAATGAACTACTAGTGGAGTGGAGTTGGGATGGGTTATGGGCTGGTTCATATAGTAGAAAGAGTTGGTCCATTGACATGGTTTGTGGTGAATCTCATTACTTGGTGAATCTAAAATTAACTGGTTAATATGTTTGGAATAAGTGGTTAATCTTCACATATTTCTGGTGAATCCAACAATGAGTTTCCAACAATGGGGGTAATTACTTACAAATGACCTACTAGTAGAATGGAGTTGGGATGGGTTATTGTCTGGTTCATATAGCATGAAGGGTTGGTCCATTGACATGGTTTGTCGTGAATCTCATTACTTGGTGAATCTAAAATTAACTGGTTAATATGTTTGGAATAAGTAGTTAATCTTCACATGTTTCTGGTGAATCCAACAATGAGTTTCCAACAGTAGGGGTAATTACTTACAAATGACCTACTAGTAGAATGGAGTTGGGATGGGTTATTGTCTGGTTCATATAGCATGAAGGGTTGGTCCATTGACATGGTTTGTCATGAATCTCATTACTTGATGAATCTAAAATTAACTGGTTAATATGTTTAGAATAAGTGATTAATCTTCACATGTTTCTGGTGAATCCAATAATGAGTTTCCAACAGTGGGGGTAATTACTTACAGATGGCCTACTAGTAGAGTGGAGTTAGGATGGGTTATTGTTTGGTTCATATAGCATGAAGGGTTGGTTCATTGACATGGTTTGTGGTGAACCTCATTACTTGGTGAATCTAAACTTAACTGGTTAATATGTTTAGAATAAGTGGTTAATCTTCACATGTTTCTGGTGAATCCAAGAATGAGTTCCCAACAGTGAGGGTAATTACTTACAAATGAACTACTAGTGGAGTGGAGTTGGGATGGGTTATTGTCTGGTTCATATAGCAGGAAGGGTTGGTCCATTGAGCATCCTTAATTTCTTACCTAAGCATTGTTATAGAGGTAAAACATATCATGTTTTAGAAGAGAAAGAGTAATGGCATGTTTTGAATGATGTTTTTATACACTTTAAAATTGCCAATTAGCCATTTGAGACTTATTTAAGCACACGTGAAAGAAGATTAACATGACTACCATTGTACGCCGTTTTGTTAACTAGATGGTTCCAAGCTATCTTTTTAAGCTTTATTTCATCTCAAAAGTGGTTAAGTGTGGCCTTTATAGAATAGACCTATTCGAATGAGTCTCTATCCTCATTATCTATTGCTATTTGTATGTTTACTCTCACTGACATTTCTTAACTTTCATAATAAAATCTAGATGTTATTGAAATATGAAATATGCTTGTAATATGACAGTAAATACTTGATAACTTACAGGTGTGTTGATAACAATGTATTTTATGCATTTTATAATCCTCTAACTAGGCTTCTTAAGGTTCAATTTGGCTTAATTAAGTTGATTTTGTCACATTTTATGAAATTCTTAATGGGAGTCATTGAAGAAATTATTGCTTGAGAATTATCATTAATTTGGGTGATTGCATTCTTAAGGTAAAGTTAAGGCCACAACTTGAGTTGTAATTATGCTGATTAATGTGATTTGGTCTTGTTGGAAAGTTAAGATAATTTCTAATAACTAGAGATGATGGTAAGATAAATTACATTATGCTAGAATATATTTCATTCACAGATAACCTTCTTACTTGGCTTTTTCAACAATGACTATAATTTGAGTTACAAATATCCGATGGATGTGATTTTGGTCTTGTTTTTAAGCTAAGATAAATTTCTACAACTTTCATGAAGGCCTCAAGACTTGAAACACATGTTTGGATAACTCAAATTGGAGAGTTGAAACAAAATCTAGTGTTTTGAACCTGACAGCTTGACCTTTATGCACTCATTAGGCTATATCTCGGGCTATTGGAGTTCAATAATTCTGAAATTTTGACAGTGGAAGGTTAAGACCCATATCTACAACTTTCATGAAGAACACAAAAGCTGGTTCGGACTCCTTGAAGGTGATATTGGGCTTAGAAGTCAGAACAGAGGTGCTGACGTTGGGCCTGACCCATGAGCAGTAATTGGGCCATATCTTGGGCTGTGCTTATTGGATTTGGCTAAACTTGGTGTCTCTGGAAAGCTGAGACAATGTGCTAGAACTTTCATGAAGACCACTTGACTCAAAAATGACGCATGCCATGAGTTCAGAAGGGAAACATTTGAGACAAGAATCCACCCACCATTTATCTCTTTTATCATTTTGTTATCATCATCCATCATCTCTTTTGCTATTTGTACTCTTCTAATTTATAAAAAGAGGCAATGACTGATCATTTGAGGGTGTTAGCTTAGTGTTAGTCTAGATTTTACTTTAATATTTGTATGTTGATTGCTTCCTTTGTTGTAATTTTCCTTGTTCTTAAGTGAAGTTATGTTCATCTATTGAGATCTCTTCTTTCTCTTTCTTCTTCTTGTCATAGTAACTAAATTTTCATCTTGCTTGGGTGAAAAAAAGCTCTTGGTAATAAGTTAAGGTTAGATTAATTTCTTTCTTCAAGCTTTAAATGATATATTTTTATGTGATCTTTATAGAGTTGTATGTTGTTTCCAATTAATTTAAAAACTTTTCTAGAAGTATAATGAATATCTTGATCCATGAGACAATACATAGATGGGTGCCAATTTTCTTAAACAAGTATTGGTAGATAGTTATTGGAACCATTATATGATTACATAATTGAACTTTGAATGTTAAATCTTCTCGAAAGAATCTTCATTATGCATGATTTCAATTGAAGCAAACGAAATAATCTTATCTTTAATTTATTACCAAGTAGAAAAGGATTCCTAACCCAAGCAAATCCTTTTCCTTTCAATGGAACAATTCATATCATCTTTAATTTTGTGACACATCTTTTCTTTACCCAATTAATTAGTTTTCCTTCATCAATTCCTCGTGGATCGACCTCGGACTGCAGAATTTATTACTTAAGACAACCTACATTGGGAGGAAAATATAATTATATCCCATCAGTGTGTGTAGTGAATGGTTTGTACTTAACGGATATGGTAGTTGGAGGGATAACAAAACTGAAGTTGATGGAGGGTTCAAATAATCTCAATACATCTGAGGCTATTGATAATGTCGAAGAAGCATGTGAAAGTGACTTCATTATGAGTGATGTCTTGGATGGCGAGTTTGAAAGTTATGAGCCACAACGAGGGATGTTGTTTCCATCAAAGGATGATGTTAAGGAATTTTATAGGAAATATGCTTACCAAAAGGGGTTTGGTATTGTAAATAGAACTTCAAAAAAAAGAGATGATGGTAAGGTAAATTACATTATGCTAGCTTGTTCAAGACAGGGAAAACATGTGTCAACAATACCAAACACTTTGAAGACACTTCCAACTAGACGGACAAATTATGAAGCAAAAATTACAGTCAAGAAGATAGGAGATGGACGATGGTTCATCAACACAGCTATACTTGAATACTCTCATGCACTTAGCCCAACGAAGGCGATAATGCTAAGAGTTAATAAGAATCTTAGCATGCACGTGAAGAGAACAATCCAAGTGAATGATGATGTAGGGGTGAGAATACATAAGATAGAAAAATATCTAAAGTTGATCGAGTAGTCTCTTGCTTATGAGGTGGGAGGTTACGATAACTTATCATTTAATGAGCAAGATGCTAAAAATTATGTCAACAAGGAAAGGCGTACAATTGGCAAGGAAGGTGATGGGAAGGCTTTGAAGAATTATTTTGTTAGAATGCAAGAGGATAGTAGTAATTTTTTATAGATATAGGCGTTGATGATGATTTTCATGTGCAAAATGTATTTTGGGCTGATGCTAGAAGTAAAGCCACCTATAAGTCATTTGGAGATGTTGTGACTTTTGACACAACATATTTGACAAATAAATATGACATGCCATTTGCTGCTTTTGTCAGTGTGAATCATCACGGCTAATTAGTTTTGCTTTGATGTGGTCTAATTTCAGCTGAAGACACGAAGTCATTTGTGTGGCTATTTGAATCATGGCTTCGTTGCATGTCAGGTAAGGCACCTATTGGTATTATCACGGACCAATGCAGGGCCATGCAAAATGCTATTGAGATAGTCTTTCCAACTACTCGACATAGGTGGTGCCTATGGCATATAATGAAAAAAATCCCTGAGAAGCTATAAGGTTGCATTGAATATAACAATATCAAGAATGCAATGAAAGTAGTTGTTTACGATACCCTAACAGTGGAAGATTTTGAAGAAAAGTGGTCTGCCTTCATCAAAGAATTTGAGCTAGAAGATAACAATTAGTTGAGTGGTTAGTACATAGAGAGACATAGATGGGTGCCAATTTTCTTAAAGAAGTATTTTTGGGCAAGGATGTCAACAACACAATGAAGTGAGAGCATACATGCTTTCTTTAACAGATATATCAACTCAAAGACAAGCCTGCAACAATTTGTGAAGCAATATGATAATGCTCTGAGAAACAAGGTAGAAAAGGAATTTCAGGCAGATTTCAAGTCAATGGACTCCACAATTCAATGTAGGTCAAACTCACCCATTGAAAGGCAGTTTCAATTCGAGTACACCTATGCAAAGTTCGTTGAGGTCCAAGCTGAATTCAGAGGAAGAATAGATTGTTTTGCGTCCATTAAGTGTGTGGAGGGAATGGTTTGTACTTACCATGTGAGGGCGGATATGGTAGTTGGAGGGATAACAAAGAATGCTATTTTTGAGGTGGTATTTAATCATGACAATCACGATGTTAGTTGCAATTGCTTGTTGTTTGAGTTTAGAGGAATTATGTGTAGACATTCACTTTGTGTCCTTGGTAATGAGATGGTTCAAGAAGTGCCACAAAGTATATTTTACGTAGATATAAAAAACATTAGATGGAAACATACTTACATAAAGAGTAGTTACGATGTGACTTTGTTGAAGCCACAAATGCAAAGGTTTGATAAATTATGCAAGCATTTCTATGAGGTGGCTGAAGTTTTTGGATAGTTTGAGGATCTCACAGATGATCTCCACCGGGGATTATGTGAATATAAAAGCAAGATGCATTAGATGACTGCATCTAAGTAAGCTAGTAGAACTACATGCAAGGGTGATGACTGTCAAAGGAAGTTGGACATTCACGGGTATTCTGTCGCTAACAGTGGTGCATTCGTAGTCCATTACATGTACCTCGTAAAAGTGGACCACCAAGCAATAGAAAAATATCTAAAGTTGATCGAGTAGTCTCCAAATTGAGAAAGAGGAAGCACCAGCATCGTTAAACTTTGACAATTGATGTATGTATATATGATTTTGCTAATTATTATTATATAGGATGTTTTGGTTGTGTATATGTTTTATTTAGACTGATTAGCATCCCCTTTTATTAGTGTATTAAGTTATTTTATTGTGAACATGTAGGAGTGCATTGATGGAAGCTCAAGTCAGATGGATGGAAAGAAGTTGTGCATAGAGTCATCTATAGAAGTAAACAGATGTGGAGAATGCCGTGATGATTGTACTATGGTGTGTGTATACACCAAAATTGTTTGTCATTTGTAATCATTGTTGAAATGGTTGTTAAGCTTTAAGCTACTTACACTTAAATTGTTATTTGTTTTAATGAAAGGATGTTTAGTATATTGTTGCTTAATAGTCCACAACTATTGAGATGAGTGCAAATGTTGATGCACTAATGTGTGATGGTAACTATTGGGTTTCGCAACTATCACATATCTCATCAGTTGGTTTTTTATCATTATTAGAAGGAATTGATCATGATGTCAGTTAAAGGCCACAGGCATGTCCAACATATGCTCAATAAGTTCATTGTAATTATTGAAATTGACATGCTTATATGTTTTTATCCAGGGATGTCATAGTCAAATGTCATACACCAATTTGTTGGTTAGTGGTAATGCAGGGCAATTTGAAGATACTCAAACAGGGAATCAGTGACATATTATAAGTCTAAATTTGTATAAATTATATCGGGTAGCTTCATGTACATGCTTCAAATTAGCACTAATCTAATCTACTATTATTTTGCAAGTTGATTTCCTTTTTTTGGTATATAGGATAATTTACATGGTCAAAGTGTGCTGACAAAGACCTAGGTGCAAATTGGTGAATCTCATGCTCACACTGTGATTTTGTCTACAACATTTTTTGTGACAACCATGAAAATAGATCTTAGTGGATCATCAGGAACCTACTTAAGTAGTTTTTTTGTCCTTTTAAGTGGATTGTTTCTGTGCTGTAGGTATTTATGGTTCACATGTAATGTGTATAGAATACATATAATTACACGTAGAGGGGGAAGATGTATATATATTTTTTAGGGTGAATGGTAGGAATGTATCATTGCAATGCCACAATATTAGTGATGTACATAGATATAAACTGTGATACATAAGTGATAAATGGCTTTTTTGTAATCCAGGTGTATTTTTTGTGTATTTTTACTTGCAACCTTAAGAATAATTGAAGTTGAAAGAAATATCAAATCTACCCCACCATTGGGAACTAATTTTTTGGATTATCCATAAAATGATATAGATTAACCACTTATTTGCAATGTATTAACCAGTTACTCATGAATTCACTAATTAATGAGACTCACTACAAAACCATGGACATTCACGGGTGATCCTGTCGAAAAAGTGGTGCATCTCATTATTTGGTCAGTTACAAAATAAGTGGTTAATACATTAGAAATAAATGGTAAATCAGTACACGTTTCTGGTGAATCCACAAAAAGTTCAAAGAAGTGGGGGCAAACTAGTTAGAAATGAAGTACTGGTTGGAGTGGACATGTGTAATATTGTTTTTGACAAGTTGGGAGTATATGGTCAAAAAACCATTGAAAAAGTTATGAAGCTCATTATTTTGGGTGAGTTCCAAATTAAGTGATTAATACACTACAAATAAATTGTTAATATGAACAAGTTTCTGGTGAATCCAAAAAAAGTTCCAAATAGTGGGGGGAATGTAGTTAGAAACGAATTACTAGTGGAGTGGACATGTGTAATGTTATTTTTAACAAGTTGGGAGTAGATGGGCAGAAAACCATGGAAAAAGTGGTGAAACTCATGGATTTAGTGAGTTTCAAAATAAGTGGTTAATACACTACAAATAAGTGATTAATATGAACAAGTTTCTGGTTAATCCAAAAAAAAAAATTCAAATAGTGGGGAGAAACTAGTTAGAAATGAATTACTAGTGAAGTAGACATGTGCAATGTTGTTTTTAACAAGTTATGAGTAGATTGGTAGAAAACCATGCAAAAAGTGGTGAATCTCACTCTTTGGTGAGTTCCAAAATAAGTGGTTATTACACTACAAATAAATGGGTAATATGAACAAGTTTCTGGTTAATCCAAAAAAAGTTCCAAATGGAGGGGGGAAACTAGTTAGAAATGAATTAAGTAAATGAGTTGACATTGTAATGTTGTTTTTAATGTGGTGAATCCAGTAGATGTTGCTAAAATCATGGTAAAATGGGGTGAATCTCACTATTTGGTGAGTGTAAAATAAGTGGTTAATACAAGACTCTACAAATCAAAAGTGGGTAATATGAACATGTTTCTTTGGTTAATCCAAAAAAATCACCAAATAGGGGGGGAATCTAGTTAGAATAAATAAAAAATTCTAACAGAATGGACATTGCAATGTTGTTTTTATCAAGTTGTGAGTAAATTGGCAGAAAATCATGCAAAAAGTGGTGAATCTCACTATTTGGTGAGTTCCAAAATAAATGGTTAGTACACTACAAATAAGTGGTTAATATGAATATATTTCTGGTTAATCCAAAAAAAGTTTTTACTAAGTGCAACCGTACTCACGAGTTGCATTGCCGGGGTAAGTCAACCGCCACTAGGTCTAAATGATTATGATTCGTCAAGGTTGGACTAAGTATCTGCAATAATTCTTCAAACCGGCGCTTCTACAAATTCAAAGTAAAGTTCAAAGTCAAATTATACGACACAACTAATACATTTTCATTACAATGACATTAGAGGAGTATGATACCGTCATAACGTCCAGCCTAACTTTTTCAGTGTCAGTATGACTGCCCATTGAATCCAACACATACAACTTTTTAAATCTCGGATCCAACGCATAACACCACCAATGGCCGTCGAACACGACTGGACCGAATATCTACATGAAGAAATGTATCCAAGTTCATTGAATGTTGTTCCTTATAATATGCTTACATAAATAGTATTACTATTCCTCAAATGCATTTTTATTTGACATAGTTATTTGATAATGTAGACATATGATAGTGATGCGCAGTATAGTTGGAACATAATGTCATATGCGGTATTAAGAAAATAAAACACTATACACAGTCCAACTAGATAAATGATGGGTTTAACCCCGGATGTTACCCAATAAAGTGTATTTAGCTAAGGCACATGTAAATTTTGACACATAATGATTAAAAGTTACCAAGTTGCACTGAGTGATGTCATATCCCACTTCAGCATGAGGCATGAAGTCGTTAATACTTCGCCAGGGCCTGTGGCGAACTGATTTGAAACGCTCCAGTCCACTTTTCACCAAATCCTACATTTTATAAATAACCAACAATAAGTTAAGGTTGGCATTGTCAATGTGCATACACTTCTAACTTAGTTGAGCATGTTGTTGTTACCATAAATATGGGACAAAACATATGACGGGTCACTCTTCGTGCCCGTTCCATTTCATCTCCCACAAAAACCCTTGTAGCCAGCATAATAACCTGAAAGAGTGAATTAAAAAAGGTCCTTATATGTGAACCGGCACAATAAGTAGGTGTCATTTACATAATCTTAATTATGAGTTGAATGTCATTCAATCTTACCATATTGTTGACTCATCCTCTTGATTTCATGCAAGAGGCATTTGCAATGGTAAGGAGCTGATCGTAAAGTCTGACCACCGCCCTACACCACAACCCAAAACATATTGTTTAACGACAATCACAAAACAAATTGCCTAATGCTAAAATTGTATAAGATGCAAATGACAAATGTTAGCCCAAGTAAAATAAGTATTGTACATATCAAGCATGCCATGTTGGTAATTCAAAAGCTTACGTGAAATCGTGGTCCTCTTTTTTAAGCACTCTGGTGCAGTAATTAAAAAGTTAGGTATGCAGATTCATTTTCTTCTTATTCTTTTGCAGTTTGGTGTAAGGAGTTCGGTGCTTTTGCCAAGCACACGTACCCTGGGCTGAGCCTTAACCCGAGTGCAAATGTTGGAGTCGGGGTTCTCTATGACTAGGTTCAGGTGTGTATCAGGGTAGCCAACAGGTGCTCCTGAATAGATGCCACGTGTAGGCGGTTGTTGATCACTCGGCTCACCACCTTCACTGAATCCATAGAAAGGAGTGCTCACGTGATTTAATGGTTAAGTAACCTGGTCAGATACTGGACTGCCTATAGGACAACATGAAGGTGGAGGCACTGAATGGTGTAATAATAGTTGTTTCAATGTGCTCACTTCTGTTTCCAGAATAGAAACCCTTTTCTTCATTTGCACGTCCTCAGCAACCACCTGAGAAAGGTCCTCCACATCAAATGGCCTCGGCCGCCGATGCCCAACACCATATTGCTGCACAGGTGTCATTGCATCCCTGACTATGTCAATCTGGTTCTCTTCGCTCGATTCAACCAGATCTACAGTTACCTACATGTCAATAACCACTAGATACGTAGTTAAGTAGTTTGGTGAAGGTGGACTACTATGGTTAAATAACATAACTTTTTTTTATAAAAAATCATTTTTGTACAAATGTCGCAATACTACAAACATCATTTAAAAGTTGTATGTTACTTTGTTTTTGTCAAATGTCTTTCGCACTTTCTCCTCCCTCGCCCTAAACACGTGCCAGTTCAAGAAACGTGGGAAGGATTGAGTACTTATCATGGTTGATGTGGGGCACAACGACAGGTGATCAAAAGCCCAAACCTTGTAGAAAATCACATGTATGGTATCAAAAACGATGCAACAGGAAAAGTATTGAAAAAAAACTATAATATTGCATAAAACAATTATAATAACCAGGAAGCATAGTAAATAGCCAAACACATACTTGCAGAAGTACAACACATCCCATTAAATGGATTTGGCGGATATTCTTACTCTCGTTCACTGCACGTGCAACTCGGGTCAAGTCATCCACCAAAAAATCATACACTGCCAAACCCTAGCTGTAATTATCTAGGTAGGCCAGCTCGTCTAACAGGTGTGTGAAAGCAGAATGCACGTTGACACCTGTAACGGGAAAGTAGAACTCCCCAAAAGCAAGTAGGATATAAAGTCGATAAAAGTTATCAACATCATTGTTCCCTACATGCTGAGGTTACATGGTCCCCCTTAAATAAGGACAAAGTTTGGGCCACTCCATCGTCACGTGAGGTTGCTTTTTCCCCAGCAATCTGCAATCCAAGTGCCAGGCACCCGTCTAACAGGCTGAATGGGATAACCCTACCCCTGACTCTAAATCCCCCGTCTCTTTCAACCCATCTAGACGCTAACTCCCACAACAAGACATAGTTGATTTCCAAATTATTCGACATATATAATAGTGACTTGAATGGGGTTGGGCATCCGTCAATGAGCTATTCACGTCAAGCAACAACCTTAGTGTGCAAACATGCCTCAATCGCACCTTCTGCATTATGAGAACAAATTAGTCAACATATGCGCATAGCCAAACACGTACAATAGATTTTTTCTATATTAGCCAAGTTGGTTACCTGATTGATGCTGGACAAATCACACCTCCGTCTTGCCCGTGAGTTGTCCATGCAAGTATTCTACATATACAGAAGACAGAATGAATTTTCACCAGCTCAGCACAATTAAAAGCACAAATGAATAATCAATCATATTGGTCATAACTCGTAGACATGCACCAACTTCATCATTTTGAACTAATTATGTCATTTAAAATTCCCTAAGCCTAAGAAACACCAAATTAGAAACTTATATAAATCATTTAAATGTGGAACACACTACAAAGTCTCAAGCAGGAATGGGGAGATGACATACATTTACCTGTTGTTACAGCCTTCAAAGAATTAAATGAATACAATTCAAGCGGTGGGCATACTGTTAATGAGCTATGGAACTTCAAGGAAAAAGGAAGGCTACACTGAAAGAGGTTATCAGTTATATTATGGATCATATCAAGCCACTTAAGTGCAAGAGTACAAAAGGCAAAAGTTAAGTGTTTGAGACTCAGTTGAGTTCTTGTTGAGCAGTGCTTTGAGAGTTGAGTAGCTGATTAATAAGTACGAATTGATATTCCTATGATGGCTTCACTGAAAAACATATGTTACATGCCCACTAACTATGTGGTTGGTTTATGTTTTGAAGCGTCTAAATGTGATTGCTATCTTCCCATGATATAGAATTAGGAAAGAAAGAATGAAAGAAAAAAAAAACTCGGTTTGGATCTATATGCACATGTAACAACTTTTAGACTCTTGTTGGATGCAGTAATAAATAATTTAGGTTCATATTGAACATTGTTCACTATCATTAAATGAGCTTTTTTTTAATTATTCAATATCCTAATACAGTATTTAAATTTAAAGCATTAATCTATTCTAAAATTTGAATGAATGTTCTATCTTGAAATTTCAGAGTAAGGCTTTGTAGGGAGATTCTTAAAAGGAGGGTCGAAAGTATGACCTTTCTCATTTGCTGTTATAAGACATAAGAAACACGTTGCAGGAGTTGAATATGAAACATTCCTACAGTTGTCATCAACGATGGATATGGACATCTATAATATGCTAAATTCATTTATACTATCACTCACTAGTTTTCTAAGACTCTGGATGAGCTAATTTTGCATAATTAATCTATTCCCCAAAACATGCACACCAAAAAAATTCATTTCAAATCACATTGACACACTACAAACCAACAAAATTTTCATATCATCAAGCACCACAAATCATTCTATATAAATACTTCACAATATATCATTCAATCTTCAAACACTTGTATACCAAAATATCTCTTTTTTATTCAACAAAATACACACTACTGCCATAACATATCAACATCGAGTCTAACAAAAATACCACATACATCATTATCTCTATGTTCAATTCGCTCTATTCAAATAGGCATTTTCTCAAATAGATTATAAGCACACACACTTATTTGTATTTCACAAGTCTCAAATTCAAGAACAATAGTGGTTATTACAAACTAACACCAAGCTATTATTTTAATTCAAATTACAGTCATTATACCACTAATAAGAAATTAAATTTTATCCAAAGTTTCTTCTGAAATATAGGGCTAGCACTGCAGGACAAGATTTGTCTTCACCGTTCCCACGAACCTGAGGAAGAAGAACATGAATTTTTTGAGGTTGAAAAAGTGGAGATAACAGACTTGCATGAAGAAGGTCCATTTATTTGTGCATAAAGATTCAACTAAGCTCCAATATGTTCAAAACAACATTTCTAACTAGTTTGCCCCCATTATTGGGAACTCTTCCTGGGATTCACCAGAAACATATACTGATTAACCACTTATTTTGGAACACACCAAATAGTGAGATTCACCACTTTTTCAATGGTATTTTTCCAATTTACTCCCAACTTGTTAAAAACAACATTGCACATGTCCACTCCACTAGTAATTCGTTTCTAACTAGATTCCCCCCTACTATTTGGAACTTTTTTTTGAATTCACCAGAAATATGTTCATATTAACCACTTATTTGTAATGTATTAACCACCTATTTTGAAACTCACCAAATAGTGAGATTCACCCATTTTTCCATGGTTTTCTGCACATTTACTCCCAACTTCTTAAAAACAACATTACACATGTTCATTCCACTGGTAATTCGTTTCTAACTAGTTTCCCCCCCTTTATTTGAAATTTTTTTTGGATTAACTAGAAACTTGTTCATATTACCCACTTATTTGTAGTATATTAATCACTTATTTTGGAACTCACCAAATAGTGAGATTCACCTTTTTTTCTATGGTTTTCTGTCAATCTACTCCCAACTTAGTAAAAATAACATTACACATGTCCACTCCACTAGTGATTCGTTTCTAACTAGTTTCCCCCCACTATTTGGAATTTTTTTTTGGATTAACTAGAAACTTATTCATATTAACTACTTATTTGTAGTGTATTAACCACTTATTTTGAAACTCACCAAATAGTGAGATTCACCACTTTTTCTATGATTTTCTGCCAATCTACTCCCAACTTGGTAAAAATAACATTACACATGTCCACTCCACTAGTGATTCGTTTCTAACTAGTTTCTCCCCACTATTTAGAATTTTTTTTGGATTAACCAGAAACATGTTCATATTAACCACTTATTTGCAGTGTATTAACCACTTATGGACAAGATTATTTCTCAGCACATTCTGAGTTAATCAATAATAATAATCAAACAAATAAATCCCCCAACATTCCTTTATGACAGAATTAATCACAAACCAAATAAATCCCCCAACTCTTCATCCATTTATTGTCAATTTCAAAGCTAATAAGCATACTATCTACCATTAATCACACATCAAATTTCAACCCATGAAATAAAAAAGGTCACAACATTAATATATAAAAAATACCGCTAAAGGTTATGTCAAACAATACATTAGAAACACCTTTTTAAATCTGCATACTTGAAAAGAGCCTAATAAAAAATCTGCTACTTTATCTTCTGAGAAAACAAAGAAAAGGAAAAGGAAGAATGTCTAATATCTATAAGTTCCATCAGTTAAGCCAAATTTTCTTTATGCATATTAGTTGAACAACAAGGAACATAATAGTAAATGCCCTGTTAGATTCCCTGTAAACATGAGAAAAATCAACCTTCCAATGGCAAATGCGGGAACAAAAGAATGACTAAGCAACATAGCATATTGGGAATCAAGGTTCACTTTCCTTTCAACGTTGTTTCACTACAAACCACGCTTAGCTCAATCCATATACACCACAAACACAGGCTAGCATACTTTAGAATAAAAAATGATACAAAAAAACTAATGACACAATAGACTAAATAAGGGTCACAACATTAATATATCATCACATTCAAAAATATTATGTATAGTAGAGAGAATGAGGGAGGGTACCAGTAAAGGCTTAGACGGTAGAGCACAGTGGTTTTGGGTACTAGGTCACGGTGGTTGGCGGGTCTGTGTGGCAGAGGATCTGGGTTGTTGAGCCTAGTTCGTGATTTGAGTAGAGGTTGACACTATCAGGTGCTGGTTCGGTGGGCTACTCTATTTTTACAGCAGAACTGGATGGTGGTGGGAGTTTGGGGGAGACCGAGACCGAACATGAGGGAAAGCGGAGAAACTAAGAGTCAGATGAGGGAGATGGGGGACGAAGTAGAGGGTGGTGGGAGTTTGGGGGAGACTGAGACCGAGAGAGGGAAGGGGAGAAACCGTGAGTGAGGGGAAGAGGAGAAACCGAAAATGTGAGAAGGAAATAGAGAAACTTTTAAAATTTCAGAAAGAAAGAAAGAAACGAGGAGTGCAGAGAAAGGGAGGGAAGTGGTATACGGCCACGTGGTATACAGTGGAAATAAGTTGGAGTATAACGTTGGACGAGAACCATTTTCGTAAATGGAATGCAAATCTGTTGTGAAATATCTAAATTCAAGGCGGGCAACATTAGATTAATGAAAAAGTTTAATGTACTCGTGAAAGAGTTGGGAGCATCCATGATATAAGCATCTAGAGGCATTGACTATGATATCAAATTCATCAACGGTCCAAATTGATTGCCTGGTACTTGCACAAAAGATAAGTCTTCAAATGCATAAACTAAGTTCAAATCATTAATAATCACCATATTTGACACATGAATCATCATTTATTCTTCTCATATTCATGCGTTATTTGGTTATCATCACGTGAATTAATTTTATTTATGTTATGGTGACAATCAAGTAGTAAAAAATGGTAAGTTCACATCATTAAGCAGTGATTTAAGTTCAACTTATTAATCACTACTTCTTACCCTAGAATCACCATTTATTTATCACTTTTTCACCACCTAGTACACTGCATGTGTGGTTATTACTGATCTGGTGATCCATGATCTGTTGACATATGATTGATGGCAAATAGTGTTTTAAGTTTATTAAGTGGTGATTTAATTTCAACTTATTAATCACCACTTCTTACACTGGAATCATCATTTATTTATCATTTTCTCACCACTTAGTACCCTGCATGTGTAGTAATTACTGATCCAATGATTCATGATCTATTGACATATAATTGGTGGTAAATAGTGATTTAAATTTATTAATTGGTGATTTAAGCTCAATTTATTAATCATCACTTCTTATACTGGAATCATTATTTATATATCCCTTTCGCACTAGTTAGTATCTTGCATATGTAAGAACTACTGATCTGGTGATCCATGATCTGTTAACATATGATTGGTGGCAAATGATGATTTAATTTTATTAAGTGGTGATTTAAGTTCAATTTATTAATCACCAATTCTTATACTAGAATCACCATTTATTTATCCCATTCTCACCACTTATTTTCCTATACACCATAATTGAAAAAAATAAAAATAAAAAACTCCTTCTCCATGAATGAAAATTGAAAATATATTTGCCCCGCGCTTTGATTGCAAAATTAGTCATGTCGTGTTACAAATCGCCCAAGCAGCCATGCTCGACGAGGACTCTTGTTCAATCCAAGGTTGACACATTGGTTCAATCGGGCACGCATAACATAGTAGGATCATTTGGTGAGGTAGCTCTAAATGTAGAGATGACACTGATTGCTTCCATTCATGATGTGAATGGTCCATTCACAATCCAACGATCATTTACAAAGGGAAACTTGATCCTAACAAATGTTTAGCATGTAGTTACTATAACACAAAGGACGTGTTTTTTTTTAATTAGATTTATGGTAGAATTTGAAGATTAATTAAAATGGTATTTATTCAGTTAATAGCTCTATTTTAGGTTGATTATGGTAAACCACCGTACACTCCTATGCATACAATAGGCCATCAGGCCACATCCCACTGAGTGCATTTAATGACATAACTAATGCCACATTGATGCAGTTCACCTAAATATTGAATGCTAACATATATTTATACTGTAAATATTGGTAAACTATAGTGGCCAAGTCTCAAAGACATCTCAACCAGTCTAAGTTTCTTAAAGCTAATATAGAATCTGATGAATATAATTCATGCAAATTCGGAGACTCCTTTACTTCGAAGCATATAGGTGAAGTAGTTGTGGATGGTGAGTTGTACGGTTAATAGGGGTGTCTGTAGAGTGAGTTGGGTGAATTCAGCAGCATTTTTAGACCCGATCCGCTCACTAGAGTAATGGGTTAGGTTATATTGAACCAGTGAATTTGACATTTTTTTAAAAAAAAATTCCTAAAAAACAAGGTCAAAATACAAAATCTAACAAATTAATATAATAAATCTCAATCTCAAATAAACTAAACACCATAAGTCAATGCGTGTATAACAAATTAACAACTAACAAGTCTTACTAAGTTTGGAATAAATTAAACAAACTAGTCATAACTCGAATAACAAATTAATCTAACCAATTGAAGTCAGTGTCATCATGCATGTCATATGTATTGACATAATCATTGACTTCACTCTCTATTTTTTTCATATATTTTTTATCATCTAAACGATCCATTAGTTTTTCAATACAACTATCACTTAAATGCATCAAGAGTCTTATGAACTTATTTTCTTTGTTCACTTTGAGAGTGACACCACAATGCCTACATTTAAACTTGATTGGAACAACAAAAAAATGAGGAAAAAACATCTTAAAATGCCACCATGTGTATTTAGGATCCATGGACGTCTCATAGAACTTTGCATGACGACGTGCCCCATTTCCTCCTTGGTCTGCACAATCAACAAGACAATTGTTAATACTCATACAAATTTAAATTAAACAATGAAATAATAAGTTTATAAGAATTAGAAAGTCAACCATTAAACTACAAACAACTAAAAGAATAAATGTTTAAGACCCTTAATTTCTTCTCTAACAATTAACATATCTAACATACTAAAAAAGTAATAACAATTAGTAAAGTAATAGACAATTAGTAATTCATTAAACAAATTAAATGAGTTTTATATAACACACTACCAGCTTCAAGCTTCTCAATCTCAACCATCTGAACCCGTAAATCAATGGGTTTCTTAAGAGTCTTCAATTAATTTTGAGCACAAATCAATGCCTCAACAGTGGTAAGTTACAAAGAGCTACGAAAAAGGTTAAGAACTCACCCTCCAGTATTAAATGATGACTCAGATGAAACTGTAGAAACAAGAATTGCTAAGATATCCTTAGCAATGAATGAAAGAACATGATACTTCTTTGTCTTTCCTCTTCACCATGTCAGAATATCAAAACCATGAACATCATCCTCCTTGTACCTCTCAAGCTCATTATTTTTTACCGCATGTTGTTTTTTCTTCACTTTCAATCTAAACTCGGATTTATAACTATCATTATCATGATCAATGTCATCATCAAGTGTAGATGAAAGAACATCAGATGACATGCAACTAGAATCATAAGCATCAAGAGGAATAAGATGTATATGTTGATAATGTTCAAACAATGTAGTCATAACATCGTCCAACCGCTTCATAATTTTCACACTCAATTCTAAGTCATACATTTTTTCTAAGCAAAACTCAATATAATCAATTTTATATCTTGGATCAAGGACAATAACCAACAATAAGTAATTTAGAGGACCATCAATGTCATCACAATATTTATCTAACTTCATTTTCATGGAAATGGTCATCTCCTTCAAAATTGGATCATTCCCTCTAATCCACTTGTTTATAAACTTATTGATGTATGATCTGTCGATTATTTCTACACTCTAAGTGCTTTAAGTCTGACATAATTGGACTCCACTTGTGCTTAATTATTAACATTTGGCTAGTTTCTAGATTTCAAGCTTAATTAGATCTTTATTGTGAAATTATGCTTAAATGTAATTATAGGCGATCATTAATTGAGTTGTGCTTACAGGAAATCGTTGAATGATGAAGCCCTCAAAGAGAAAAAACCAAGAATGAAGAAACTAGAAGACACGGCACGTGTCCCTAGACACAGGGTAGGTCATGTTCTTCTCTGGTATGTCACATATTCTCAGTTCTGAGTAACAACAAATAATATGGCCCGTGTCATGAGACACGGGGTAGGCTGTGTCTTTCTCTGGCATTACAATTCGAGCCAATTCTGAGTGTGCCCAAAGACACGGCCCGTGTCCTCAAACATGGGGTAGGCCATGTTCCTCTATTACTTCTAATTTTGCTAAAATTATGCTGACAGACCCTGACACGGGGTAGGTCGTGTCAAATAACATAGCCCATGTCGTCACATCAGGAAATTAATTTTGAATGTGGAGGAGGAGCTAGGTATCAAAAGGTATAAATAGGATTGCCTAGGGTCCCTAAAACAGATCTCTGGACTAGAAGTCGTCAAGGAACTGAAGAGATTACGAAGAACAAGCAAGAGGAAGATTCGATCAAAGATTGGAGACTCGGGTTCTAGCGATCAAAGATCAATCAACCTTAAACCTTGGAAACTAGTTTGATCTTTAGTTTTCTTTTCTTCTTTTAATATGGACGATGTTTTTCTTTAATTCTTATTTTGATTTTGAATTTGCCATGTGCGGCTAAACTTCTTATTTGGTTAAGGGAAGATGAAACCCTAGTATTCATCATGTTTTTATTCATATGTTTTTGTTCTTAATTTAATATAAAGGTTTTTGTATTCTTTGCCAATTTCGAAAGTGGTAAAACTAGGATTGTTATGTGCGGTTACGGTGGTAAAACTAGTGAGCCATATGATCTAAGCAATTCAATCCCGGTATGTGATTAAATCTTAGTGTAATTAGTTTTCTAAATCTTAATGCAATCATTAGGTAGGGATAAGAGTTATTGCTTTATAAGTAACTAGTGATTATGGTTTAATTTAAGTGGTTGCTAAATTAACTAAAACCTAAGGAAAACAGAGAATTCATCTCACAATTACATAAAAACATAATTGATCATGTTGGTATAAAGGGTATGTGGGTTAGTATTATTATATAAATCTAGTGGTGGATTCCATCTCTTAACCATTATCTTTTAATTGGTAATTCAAATCGTGTTTACTGTTATTGCTTTAGATTCAATTTCTATTTTTAGTTTTAACAAACAAAATCGCTCCTTTTTACTGTTTATTATTTTTGAGAGTTTAAAATTAGGAATCAATTTATAGTGTTAATTGAATTAGCTCTCTGTAGATCAATCCTTGTTAACTACAACTGGTTGCAGGGTTTTTATATTTTTTGTGAAATTTGACAACTGATTTTCATTCTAAACTTTAATCACAATCCATACCACACCAATGTCACACAATTTATGGCAGAAAGTATTTGAAGTAACATGCAATGATCTAGAAAAAGTAAGAGCAGCATCATAAAAAACCTTCAAAAACTTAATATACATACGCGCACGCAACCAATCATATGATGATGGAGTTCTTCCTTCAATGACCTCAAAAGAAGGCTCTTCATATTCATAGTGAGCAAATGTTTCCTCATACTTCTCAGCAGTATCTAATTAAATAAGTTGAGTTCCAACCACGGATTGCTAGGCAGAAGGTGGTGTCGGACTAGCGTTCGCCAGTGGTGGGTGACGGATCTAGGTGCGACATGTTGATGGTGAAGGGTGGCATGACGAACCTACAACAAGGTGGTCTTGGAGTCCGAGATAGAGGCGGAACAGAGGGGTACAGTGGTGGCATACGACGCGAGATGGGTGGCGGATTTGTGATTTGGTGGTTCTGGATCACAGATCTAGTGGCAGAGGAGTGGGGGCGCGACCCAGATCTAAACTGTGGTCGCGATGGTGACAAAGTAGAACAGGGGCGATGGTGGCTATCGGTGGTTCACAGTGAATGGGTGGGTCTAGTTCCGACGTGGTGAAGGAAGGTGGGGTTCGGTCAAGGCAATGGGAGCTTGGTGATGGGTTCGATGGAGGTGGCTAGGTCGAAGGTCAATCTGGGTTAGTTATGGTGAAGGATGGAGCGGCTGTGGTTATGGTGAAAGAAGGTGGTGGTGGAGAAAAGATTGGTTATGGTTCTACTGTGCGGCTGTCTATGCCCCTATTTTTGTTAGAGAAAAGATTGGACATTAGGGTTAAACGTGGAACGCAGTGTTCCACGCTTTAGCAATTCAATTTTTTTTTAATAAAATGACTTTAAAATTATTTTTAAAAAAAGTGTAGGTTGGGTTAGGTTGGGTTTGTGCGGGTTGGACATGTTCCAACTTGCTACCCGACCTACACACTGCGGGTTAAAGTATTTTTCAACTTAACCCAACCCGTGAACCCAACCTGTATTTCATGGGTTGGGTTGGGTCAAAACCCGCGAGTTCGCGAGTTGACCCAACCCGCTGGACACCCCTAATTAATACAATTCAATAATCTGCTTGTGGTGAGTTATTATAACATAATGTTTGCAACATTTCTATATTTATTTTTTCCAGTAAAATCTGAAGCATTAGCCTATGCAACTGAGTATGCAAATGGTAAGTAATGACTATGCCCTACAATAAATAAACCAATATATGATGATGGTGAATAGTAGCTCATTATTTATGCGTGCCAGCATCTACCAACATTGTTTTCTGATAATGTGGTGTGGGAAGATAGACAAACCTAGACATTCACCAATGGCCATGCTTCTCATGAAATAAAATAGCGTAGAGACACAACTTGTGGTGCGAAGTCATGTTTCATTGATGGTTGGGAAGATTTCACCTGCAAGTTGGGAGTGTGTCCTAGAGATGTTATTGTTTTTGAACTCATATGTAAGGTTCACAAGAAGATCAAAGTGAACATCATTAGTTGGTTTGATTATTATCCATATGCATGGGTATAGCTTATGTTGTGTATCAGATTCATTAATTTCTTTGTTAGCTATGCTTTGTCATTTATGAGCAACTCTGTTCAAATGTAATTACTGGCAATGTTATAATAACGTGATTTCGTGTGATCAAATCCCCTGCCTAACCTCCTTATATGAATGACAGATCTGACATCATATCATTAAATTTAATAATTGTAATGAAAGGTCCCTAAGTGGTGAAGTGGGTTAAAACAACCGGGGATATCTAGTTGAGAAAAACTGAATTGCAATCTAAACTATTTTCCTCAATTTGAACACATTGTGGTCAATCAGTCGTGAAAGGGTTGGACTTATATGGTGATCCGTGTGCAAGATATGGAGCCTCTAAGGTTGAACCAAGTTTGAACATAAGCACAAAGTCTAAGATCAATCACCACATAATCAACACGAATCACCACTTAGGGCCATTGTGTGATCACCATGTTCTGAAAGGAGGGAATGTTCAGAATGTGGTGAATAAGTGGTGAACTTGGTGAAATTAAGTGGTGATTCGTGTGGATTATGTGGTGAATCTCAGATTAAACCAAGTTTGAAACTAAGCACAAGGTCTAAGATTAATCGCCACATAACCATCACAAATCACACTTGGGGCCATTGTGGGATTACCACATTTTGAAAGAAATGAGGGAATGTTAAAAATGTGGTGAAGAAATGATGAACATGGTAGGATTAAGTGGTGATTCGTGTGGATTATGTGGTGAATCTCACACTAAACCAAGTTTGAACCTAAGCATGAGGTTTAAGATCAATCACCATAAAATCATCACGAATCACCACTTGGGGCCATTGTGGGATCACCACATTCTGAAAAGATGGAATGTTTAGAATGTGGTGAATAAGTGGTGAACTTGGTGAAATTAAATGGTGATTCATATGGATTATGTGGTGAATCTCATATTAAATCAAGTTTGAATCTAAGCGCGAAGTCTAAGATCAATCACCACATAACCTTCATAAATCACCACTTGGGGCCTTTGTGGGGTCACCATGTTCTAAAAGGAGGGAATGATTACAATATAGTGAATAAGTGGTGAAATTAAGTAGTGATTCATGTGGATTATGAGGTTAATCTCATGTTCAACCAATAATGAACATAAGCATAAGATCTAAGATCAATCACCACATAACCATCACAAATCACCACTTGGGGCCATTATAGGATCACCATATTCTAGGAAGGAAAGTTTAGAATGTGGTGAATAAGTGGTGAACTTGGTGAAATTAAGTGGTGATTCGTGATTAAGATGTAGTGAATATCAAGTTCAACTTGGTTCATTCAAGTCAGGTCATCTAATATGAACCAAATGACTGGTCTTAGACGCATCACCACATAATTAGCCAAAATAACCAGATAATATTCAACTACAAGAGGTACTTTCCACCATTCCCATTAAACACACATTAAAAAGCTAGTTAGGAAAATTATGTCGATGAGTGGTCACCCAGAGGAAAACAATCTCAATATTAAAATATTGATCAAAACATAAGATCATCACTGAACCCGTATGGACCAACAATAACTACTTCAACTAACTCAGGCCCAATAATGAAAAAAATTAATGGCCTAACATGGGCACGACAGATGCAATGGCCATAAGATTTTATTATCGAATTGTAACAATCTTATACCAAAAAATAAATGAAGCTGAAACAATCTTACCATCTTAGCTCTATTCCATTTTGGAATTGTAATGCTATATGAAAACCAAGATAAAAGCACCTAATGTCCAAACACTTATACACATAGCATTCATATATAATGTACAACCCCCACATAGTCCAATATTACATATACAAAACCATGTTAAACACTCACACCTTCTTAAGATAGATTATCCATACAAATAAGAAACAAACAACACTACAGAATAAGCATAGTTGGTGTAAATTTAGGTAGATTAGTCAATTAGCAATATAAGTGTATTGAAGTCCTCCTCAAGTGGGGAACAAACATCCTCCTATGAATGAAACAATTTCAACTTCCTTGGTCCTTGTCCTATTACATTACGACAACATTATGTCAAAAGGCTTGATAACTGTAAAGACCAAAAAAAGGCAATAAATTCATATTTTATGGAAAGATACAAACACAACTCCATTCTTAACTTATTATTTTATCACCATAAACATGTACCGGAATAAATACAAGCCATTCAAAGACAAAATAAACTTCAACATAATGATAACAAACTAAGACAATTATATAGGGAAAAGGTGTGAATATCTCAGTTATTTGAATGACAATAACATCAATGGGATTCTACACATTCCCAAAAATTCAGCTTTGCCTGTTAACATGTGGTAATTCCTAAACCCATACCATCTCCACATTTCCCTCTGATGCTACCTTTATAAGGCACTATTTTAGCTGTGCCAAGTCAGGAAAGCGGCTGCCCATTTATATGGACTCAACCTTTCCTCACATCTTCCCCATCTATGACAAAATCAAAATAAGTAAGCTATACAATTTTACATATATATTGTTTCTCACATACAAGCAAACACTATTATGAGAATCAGAACCTAACTTTAATTCTAGATAGACCATAGGATGTCAATGTAATGAAACACTATGTTACTTGTGCCTTGGTTCTGCAAGCACAATACAATTTCACACCCTGCTTCTGTATGGAAAACCCTGTTTCTTCACAAATAAAATTGTTCAACAGGATGTCATTAGTAAAGGCATATTCTATTTCCAATTCAATGTATTATTCTCAAATAATCTTTTTTAACTCACTTATCAGCTCTACTTGTCCTATTTCTTCTCCTACCAAATGTCAATTAAGATTAAACTAAGTGAGCTATGATCACCTTTAACCTAAACTTCCATTATTGTAATATGCCAACCGTAATATGAAATAATTGAAAGCCATAGAGGCATGAACACATCACGCTTATCACAAAATCATATATAAAAGCAAAATATTTCAAAGTGTTACATTAGATCCATAATCTTGTTCAAAGTAATCTCATTAACCTTTTTAGTCCAGAATTGACATTTCATCACTTGCAATCACTAGCAGTGCTTCCATCCCCACTAGACTTGTAATACTCCTGCATATGAATTATACAATAATTTAGTACCATTTATAAATAAAAATATCATATGATGAACTTATTATTTACTAACCATTTCATCAAATGGATGATCTGGAGAAAAATTTATATCATCACCGCCTGATGTAGCCTAGCCATTATTAGAATCCATTTGGTATCTTAGTTGTGGATGATATATGCAGTTGTGACCTTCTTGCCTACAATGACCACATTTAGTATATTGCTTAGTCATCCTACCAATTGAAGAGCCAGATGCTCCACAACCTTTGCTCCAAACCACTATCAGGCCCTTAACAAACCCATCCCCATTCTGTACATCCTCATTAAACAAATTCATATCTTCACCATGCTTCTTTGCAAGTTGTTCAGTGTTAGTAGCAAGTTTCTCCCTCATATCATTAAAATCTTCCTTAGACCGAGCTACTAAACTACACATTCATTGACAAGTATAAAGTAGTGATCCATAGTGACTAATGTACAATGTGGTTGACCCAGTCAAACTAGCTTGGGAATTTGTCCCTTCAACTATCTCATTCGCTTTCTTCATACATCTATTTAGAACAAGACATCTTGGCAATTCTTATATATCTAAATAGACCATAACCACAATGATATGAACACATGGAATTCTAAAAGATTCCATGCATAGACATGAACATCTTAGCTCTATCTCATGTGGATAATATGAAACATGTCATGTGACTAGTGGCTTATAATACTTCCTCGCATTAAAAATATGTGAGCTTACCATCTCTCTACTCCCCACGACCTTCGCAATAGAAGACTTTAAAAGTAAATCGCAATAAATGTGAAAAACATCTCTTGTAAACACTAGTGAACTAGACCTCTCCAAAGATTTAAAAGGAGTTTGGATCATCAGAAACCCATATGATGATTTAAAGTCTGTATCAAGCTCATTTATGCGCATATTCTCAACACATCGTGGGAAACCTTTAACGAACTCACTCAAACAAGACCAAGAATGGACAAATCTCCTCAATTGTGAATGCAAGGCTTCACACCTAGAAGTTGTTTTTAAACCTACAAGGAACTTCCCCCGTATGTAAGTTGTAGGCTATATATTCTTCTCCAAATACAATTCTTAGACCCATTCATGCTCATTCATACCACCTGCATCCACCATAGAGTTCCATTATTGATCAATTCATCAATATCATAGTCTCCAACATACATCTCTGAAATAACTTAGTGAACCTAGGAATACCAACATTCGAGGTTGCATTTCTTAGTAGACGCCAAGCACACAATCTATGATGTGCCTGTGGAAAAACTTCTCTAATAGCATTCCTCATTGCAAAGTCACCATCAGTGATCACTGATTTAGGACATTTTCCCTTCATTGTTTCCACAAATTAGTTCAAAACCTAAACAAATGTCTTCTTCATTTCGTCTAAGACTTGCGCACAGGCAAAAATATAAGTCTTGTTGTGATTATTCACGCCAGAAAATACAACCACTAGGAACTTGTATTTGTTTTTTTTCATAAGTTGCATCAAATGCCAAAATATCTCCAAATACTGCATAATCAACTTGACTATTTCCATCACACTAAGACAAGCATGCCAACTGGTTGTTCCCATTAACTTTAAACCTATAGAACATCAAAGGATCTATACTCCCCAACCAACAAAGTTACTTGAGTGCACAACTAGCATCCCCACCTTCCAATCTATGTTACTTTTCAACTTGATTGTATATTTCTCTTTTCTGAAAACCAATGAAATTAAAGCCACTTGACCAAGTAGCAAAAGAACCGTAAATTATTGGTATACTGATACCACAGTCTCTCATACTGATACCACAGTCTCTTATGCTATTCATTTGAGTTATGTCAGAATCTAACAACCTTTTATAGGACTATAGCAATCCAATATACTTCTTCCTAACTGGTTGATGATTGTGCTCATCAATAAATTACATCACATACCATAGCCTTGTCTCTAAACTAAGGTGGAGACACAGTTCAGCTAAACAACCAAACCTGATCAATGTTCTATGCTCCTTCTTACGATTAGAGTTGTTTAAATATTTATGCTGCCTAAATCCATGACTAGAACATACAAACGAGTATCACACCATTTAGCCCTTTCTATTTTTCCTATTCTTGTCTCTCTTTATACTGAACCCATTAATCAGCCCATACTTATTATAGAAAGCATAGGCAACATCAAGATTTCCAAACTCAAGACTCGTTATATCTGCAACAGTTAAATTATCCACCTTTATCTCCTCATACCTACTATCAACATCAATGCAATTTTCCATAGGTTGACACCTGACTGTTCATCATCATTGTCCATGGAAATCTGTTCATCTAATAGCATTTCTTGAATTCCAAACATTACATAATAGCAAGTAGTTCTTAAGCAACACTCAAACCAGCAACAAAAGTTGTAGACTTCAATAAAGTCTACTATTTTTTTTAAAAATCCTAAACCTTTATTTACAATAAACTAGCTACCACCAAATGCTATAACACATTTGAACCCTCAAAAAAAAGTTTTTTGTTACCTCCATTGTGCCACTTGCAATGTTGTCCAGCGATGACCCTTCCTAATAATCAAAGAAGTCACCATCACCACTTCCCACTTGCGAACTTTGAAAATTACTTCAACTCATTCCTTTCCTTAACATCATAATCTTCCTTTTTTTTCACATTACTGATTTGTATACAACAACACCTGAAAAACAATGCCACACTTCAGTTTAAACAAATGCCAAATTCTAACCCTATCAAACACTATCCATACAAGCTGCCAACCAAATCTATTTTCAACTTGTTATTTTTCAACTTACTTGTTGCTTTTGTACAAACCATTTGTATACTCAACTATGATATTTTACATTATCTATATCCATAACACACACTCCATATTTTAAAGGACCCACTTCTGAAACAAAATGACTACTCTAGCAGAAAAATACTGTAACAAGCATCTCTCATAAATATTACACAACAATATTTATCTTCATTTAGACACCACAACAATCACATTAAAACTAACAAATTCACATTGCAATAAACTCAACATCATCCAATAATGACCCACAACTTTTGAAACCTCAAATTTAGCATCAAGATGTTTAGACTTTCTCCCACACAGAAGTTGCAGCCCTTCTCGTAGCTCAATTCGCCAATCTAAAGTTGGATCTTACCTTCTAAATACAACCCATTCAAACACTGTACTCACCAATCAAACCCTCGCCCTAGGTGGAACTTATGCAGTACTGACCTCAAATGCTCGTTGTCGCCTTCCAAAGGATGCCTCTACCACCAATTGATCGTTGTTGGCTTCTAACGGAAAGCTCTAACCTCACCTCAACCATTGCCCATCCACACCGTCGATTATAGGATTCGCTTAGGCAAAAAATTTCAATTGCTCATGTCACTTTTCTTTAGGACAGAGTTGCTCGAAAAAACAAAAGGAGGTATGAGGTTAATAATATAATTTCAATTACACTTAAAAGGTTTAAAAGAAAAAAATTGAATCAACGTTAAATTTTGTTACTGGTTATTCCAGGTCCCTCACTTAAGAGCATCCATGCTCCAATTGTATTTAAGAGTACATTAAACGCCGCCTGTATGATGGTGACGTTTACTGTGCACCATGAAATAAAATTAACAATACATATTGAGTACCTTTTACCTAGTGAATCAGTCATCTTTTCATAGTTAGTCTTTTCAAATTGGAAAAGTATTTACAAATACGACTCGATAGTTAGAGAAATTATTGCATGTTTTTAGAGCACAATAAATGCATATTTTATGATAAATCTCTATCATTATTCTCTATCATTAATTTTAAATTAGTAACTTAAATTTTATGTTAATTTGTATAAATTCAATAATGGAGATCCATTCTATAGCATGCATTTATTGTACTTTATGAGCATACTAAAAATTCTCCTAATAGTCATGAGTAATACAAGTGAGGAGATGTCTCTTTATCGTGTTATCTATTTTTCGGGAAAAAAAAACTTCTTTAAAGTGAGTTTGTCTATAAAATGAGAAAGTAAATGTGTATCTACTTGTTGAACATTTAATGAATTAAGATCTCGATATACTTTGTTAAATCTCACTAATAATATTATCTATTTTTTCATTTATATTTTATATGTTTTATGTAGTTCTATATTTGTATGTTAGTATAATTTTAACTATACACTTCATACATATTTATATAATGTCTTAGATAATCTTGTTTTTCAAAAAGTACCAGTAAAAAAACACAAAAATAAACTACTTAACACTATATATAAAAATTGCTTAAATTGCTAGGTAGGTTCTTGTGCTTTTTAGAAAAATTCAAATAGGTTTTTACAATTTAAAATTTGTAATTGGATCTCTATAATTTAAAAAAGAAAATTAATTTTAAATGTTAGGTCAAGAGCTAGGTAAATAGGTCACAGTTTGCATGCCGACCTGTTTAACCCATAATATGCGCAAGTTAGGATTAGGCATTTTGTAAGCCTATTTAAATGCAGGCCTATGAGTCTAGTCCGTTTAAACTGCGAGTTAAATGGGTTGTGACTTGCCAACCTATGGACCAACTCACCAACCTGTTCAATATTATTTTTTTAAAAAAATATTATTTTAACACTTTTTTCCAAATAGTTTTCTTGCCCAATGATATAAATGAAATTCTCTCAAATCCAAATAACTCTAATGGCCCAAATATCTAAATAAGGTTAAAAAGCAAACTATAAAAGAAAATAAAAAAAATAAAAATAACAGGTGTATGCTACACCTTTGACTTTACCTGCAATAGCAGGTTTTTTTTTTTTACAGGTTTCTTTTTTTATTTTTTTACACATTGCAATTGTTGCCCGCCGCTCATCGCTCACTTTCGGCAAACCATCGTCAGCCGCCCACGGCAGGCAATCGCCTACCGCCGGCAACCGTCCACTGTCGGCAACCACCCATCGCCGAAAAATCGCCTGCCTCTGGCATTCCTTGGCGTCGGCAACTACCTTCCGCCGATAATCGCCCACTAGTAATCGCCGCCAGCAGTCATCGCCGGAAATGGTCCACGCTGTCGGCCACCATCAGCTGCTGCCGACAACTCCGGCATAACCGTCGGCCACCCTCTATCACCGCATCGCCACCGGCCACCGTCAACCACCACCCCCGCCGACAACCCCGGCAACTGCCATTGCGACCGCTGCCACCACTACCTCCACAACCACTGTGGCTGCTGCCACCACCACCTCCACAACCACCACCGCCGGTCACCACTGCTGTGGCTGCCACCGACTGTTGCCCTTGGATCAAACCTCCATAACCTGCTTAGCAGGTTTCTTGTGCTTGATGTAAATCATTGATATTTTTTATGATTAAATCAATGACTTAGATAGCAAGGTATACCATACACCCTCCTTTCGAGGGTGTGTATTAGAATTGGCCTTGTATCCGGTTAGGTCAATGGACCACATTAAAAGCCGCAATATTTGATAATTATCATTATCTTTTCTTTTCTTTGTGTTTTTGTTCATTCATTTACTTTTCTTTTGATTTTTTTTTAATGAATACTTTTCTTTTGATTATGCTAATTGCTTTTCTTCATTGAAAACAAAAAAGCTTTTTACTTCATTCATACTTATAAAATTGTTATTGGACTGTCATAAAATGTATAAATTGACTAACAAAATTTAAGTTGAAATTTATTTTTATCCAACTCAAAGACAGACCCATATTATGGAAAGTGTGAGCATGTTGCCGCATGCACCCCCAATGAGTTTTGAGGTTTTTTTTCTGATATTATACTACAAGTTTTTTAATTTTGCTTCCAAAGTTTATAATTTGCCTTCACTCGTAAAGTTTATTAAGTAACTTTGACCCGAAATCTAGTTCATTTTTTCATTAAACAATCAATTATCTAAAAATATACCACTATTTTTTATTTAAAAAAATCAAAACCTTATTGACAACTAGACGAGCTCTCTAATTTGTTTGTTATTGGCCCAAAACCACGTTGTCCAAATTTCTTAATTTTCATCCATTCAATTTTTTTAAAATTAAATTCATTACATTTTTTATAAAGGAAAAATCAAAGTTGGTCGGTTGGTGTGTTGACCCGCTCAACTTGCAACCTGCAATGGATTAGACTAAATTAACAAAATATTAGCCCAAAACATACTAAACTTGATTTGGCCCAAAACTTACTAAACAATGATTTGATCCAACTTAAAAATAACTCAACACATTTTAACAACTCTACATACCTACATATATTCTTGAGTAATGCACTAATATTAATTGCACCAAATGTGCAATCCACACAACTTACATAGGAATTGTGTAATATTGATGTCGAAGAATTAAAGAATTAAAAAGAGAGTGAAGGAAGGAGAAATAGATGAGAGTGGCTAAAGACATATAAGATATATTTTTTTAAAAAATTGCATAAGTAACTATTTACTATGAATTTTGTCAAATGACAAATTTGATTTATGTTATCACTCTTGAAAGGGAATCTCTTTCTCTTAATGACTTTCATGTACTTGGTAATTTGTGAATCGAAAGAATATTAAAAAATTATTTCGATTTTAAAACAAAAGAACTAGTGAAATGCTTATGTAAAGAGTAAAAATTAATGAATCAATAATCGAAAAGTAGATTGATACTTGAAATTAAGAATGAAAGTAAACTGATAAATGCAAGTAATGTAAACAGTAATAAAAAATGACAAGTAAGCAAGTCAAAGCAATAAAACAAAAGGAACTGATAATTTAACTTGCGGAATAATAAACTTAATTGGAAAAGTGATGCAATCAAATAAAAGAAAGCAAGTAAATAACATAACTTAACTTGTACAGAGATAAATTCAACAAGAATTTAAACGAAAGCAAGAAAAAGCAATTATTTAAAAGCAATAAAAGAAAAGCAATAAAGATGCAGATAAATAAACTTGTAAGAAATCAACAAAAGCAAATAAAAGAAATCAAATGACTCAAAGAATCACTTGATCAAAAGATAAAGAAAATTGTAGAAAATGTAAATAAATTGCTTTAAACTTGCATTGATTGGTAAATATTATAGAAAAAAAAAGTATGATATAAGGCATAATTGACAAATTCCTTTGATATCCGTGAGCGTTATAGTGACTTATAAGATGCGTGAGAGATATGTGCTACTGTTTCCAACCAACTTAAATGCCTCCACCCCCTTGGTATTTATAGACAAGGGTGTCAACCATTATTTTGACAAGATTATGACAAGTGTCCTTGTCAGAAATATTTTTTTAAATTAATAGCAATGATTATCTTGCCTTAATATTATAGACTCAACTGCTTTCCTAAATTTAAATTCGAACACTTGAATTTGAATTTTGAATTAAGTGTAACTACCTTGAATCTACCTCGAAATATCTATGATCTTGAAGGCGTCTTTTACCATTTTTGAAAATTTGTTAAGTGTTGTCTTCATTATTGTTTCGATCTTTATCACGTCTCTGAAAAGTCTTTTTTCCCTTTATCTTGTCAAAATGGATCTTCAAAAATTCATTCCCTGCCTTTGAAAAGCTTTTGACCTATAAAACTAGTTAAAACATTTTAATCGAATTAACAATCTTTGATTGAATTAATTAAAATTTAACTTAATTAGTTAAATTAACCAACAGATGTTTTAAATGCTAAAGTACTTCTTTTATGAATTGACAAGCTTATTTTTATACCAACAGTAACATTACTGCATATTTATATATCCACACACAAAAAACCAAGAAAAAAGACATAACACAACTTTTCCATTCATCTAATTTAAAAATTGTGTTAAATGTCAATTTTTTAGAAATTAAGTATTAATGATAAATACATCTTTATTTATTCACCTACAATACAAATTCACATTAAAAAAAACTTTTTCCAAGTGGTTAAATGTCAATTTTATTAGGACCCATGTAACAAAAAATTAATAAAACTGTTATGAGTCCGAATTTAAGCTTACATTTAACACAAGTAACTTTTTTAATTCGACAGTGCAATAGCCACATGTTTATGTTTGGTTCATCCAAGAATTTCTTTACATATTAACACTGTCCTCTGCATATTTTCCTATTTCATTTGACTTTTGTTCTTTTATTTTATTTCTTTTGCAAAACATTACATTCACCATCTTTGTTGAACAATCAAAAGAATAAAATGGAACCGTGGGAGTTACCTTATAGGATCCTTGATTTAATGAACCAAAAGAACGGAAAATAATCAAACGAAGACGTTATTTGGGATAAAGCATAGACATAGAATTTGTGTCTTTTTGTGATAAGAAAAGGCTACGACTGCCAAGGTTGCCATTAATTTTGAACATGTGAAACAGGGATAGCCGCCTCCTATCCCCAAAAGCAATGGCTAACCAAAATCCTTTAATGCATTGATATGATATTGTTATAATATTAAAACTGTTGTTCGTGTGGGCGTACTCTATTGACGGTTTTAATAGTTTGGAAGCAATAGACAAGATAAAAAAAGGAAAGAAAAGACGAGAGGGGGAGAGTAACTAAAGAATCTGTTTGAAAGAAGCAAAGAAAAGGAAAGTGGTATGGCAAGGGGGAGGACTGAGGAGCCTAGACATATTTTTTGGCCTAGTAACCCATATGCACCATATATTCAAGATCATCATTCACATCACAATATCCAATATTCAAATTATTCAATATAACACAACTCACAAGACATACTAGAAAAGGCCTTAACTGCCATCACATGCATATGACTAATAAACAGTAACCACCAAAATATAACGAGAAGATTTCAGGCTTTAAAGCAGACTTTTCCATCACAAACCCATCCATCTTTGGACTTCTCTTCTTCCTTGGCATCATCTTTGCTTCCTTTGTCCTCCAATGCACATTTTGGATGGAGATCAAAGTCACACTCATCACAGTAGTATGACCATATATGTCCCTTATCAGCACAACCATCACAGTTATAAATACTACGGCGAGTCAACACAAGCTCATGCTCATGTGTTTCATGCGTCACCTTCTTAGGCCACCCCTTTGCAGTCTCTTCATATTCTGCCTCTATTTCTTTTATTCTCTCCTCAGTGAAAGGATAAGCATCTGCCCCATGAAGCACAACCAGATCACGAGCTTCTTTTGTGACAGTCCGGCCATTAGATCCAATGGCCACAAGCATAGGGATGCCAAATACCTTGAATTTGCTACTCAGGAATGCCTTCCTTGAGTCACCAAAGGGAAGTGCCAACCATGGCATTTCTGCAAAGTATTCATCAAAGGAGGCTTGATCCTTGTCGCTTGAGATGAAAATGACTTCAAATGCATTATCCTTTGCCTTAATCTTATTATATACTTCAATGAGTTTTGGAAGGAATGCACGGCATGGAGGACACCAGTGGGCTGAGAAGTAGAGGAGGATGCTCTTACCCACTAATTCTGACACTGGAATCTGAAATGGGAATAAATGCTAAGTTGTTATTATCACAGCAAAGAGAGAGAAGGAAAAGAAAGAGGGAAGGTAGCATGCTACAAATGAAGGAAGAGGGGGCGGGGGGATGAACTCAACAGAACATATTGTTAATTTGTTTAACAAATTTTACCTTCACCCCATCTTTCCCAATGACAAAATTCCGATCTCCAGACACCAAAATTGACTCAAGGGTTTGAGCTGCCTCCTTGGCATTTTCTATGTCAACGAGCTCAGCAAACTTTTCAGGAGTGAAAGGATATGCAGCAATCCCATGCTCCTCAATAGCCTCGGCAACATTAGAATGAAAAGTTTTCCCATCTGGCCCAATAATAACCAAACTGGGTAGAGCTGAGAGCTCAAAGTACTGAACCAGCTTCTCACAGTTCTTGTCCTTGAAAGGCAAGGATAACCAAGGTACAGTTTCTAATCCTTCCTTGAATGATTCTTCATCATCATCTAGGGGTATCACCACAACCTCAAAGTTCTCCCCCTTTTCCTTCAGCTTCTCATAAACCTCCACAAGCTGTGAAGTAAAGTCACTGCATGCTTTGTCTGAAGTCATTGAGAAATACAGACCAACCATCTTGCCCTCAAGCTCAGATACAAGTATCTGCATGTACATAAAAGCAGAACTAAGATTTGGAAATGAACAATATGTTTTGAGGTAAACAACCAGACATTAACTAAAGGAAACTGCTATCTCATACAAAGAGAGAAAAGTTTCTAACTTACTTTCTTTCCATCAGAAGATATCACAAAGTCACGGGAACGAGAGGCCAAGATAGATCTCAAGGACTGGTTCCTCCTAGCTTCCTCTTCTTGATATTTCAACTCTTGGATCCTTGCTGATGTAAAGGGGTATCCTTCAACTCCATATTCACGGATAACCTCAGTTCCACTTTCAGTGACAACTTTCCCAGTTTCATCAAGTAATGCAAGATGGGGAATCCCCATCACATGAAACAATTCATCAAGGCGACTACGTGTCTCTGAATCAGAAAATGGGATAGCAAGCCATGGCATCTTGGAAAAGTACCCCTTAAAGGACTCATCATCTTCATCAGCTGAGACAAAAATGATCTCAAAGTCACCTTTTGAAGCGACTTCATTGTACACCTCCACCAGAGTGGGGGTGAATTTTCGACATGGACCGCACCAGGATGCCGAAAAATATAAACCAAGTTTCTTTCCCTTCAAGCTTTCAATTTTAACCTGCAAATTTCAAAATATAAGAAATAACACCACAAATTTCCACCAGTATGAGCATAAATATGATTCTTCATTCAATAAAGCCACCACTTGATATACAATAAAACAGCACATTCACACTAAGTTCATTGGAATGACTTTTGATTCGAATGAAAGGGAATGAAATGGAATCACCTTTACTTTTATCATATTTCATATGATCAAGAATGAAACGACCAATGAATATTCCATTCAACAAAATTCCCATTTTTAGTCCCAGAACCCTAATTGCCAACCCATCTTTCTACCCCCACACCCTCCCTATAGATAGAGGATTCAATTTAACCCAAAAATCACTATTTTGTTTAATCCAGCAGCCTATCTGACTCCAGATTAGCTGTTAGTTACACAGGCCTTGAACATAAACTGATCTGTTCCAATTACAATCTTCACACTTCAGTGAACCATTCTTAACAGAAAGAGTATAAGCAGAGTCAACATCAGAATCAGATACAACGCAAGAACATGTCAATCATTTCCGCCTTCCCTCCTCTCCTAAGAAAATACCAAATTAATAAAATCTAAAAAAAACTACAAAAAAATCTCAGTATCAAAGCCATGAAAGATCAACAAATTCGAGTCTTATGAACCTTTGGCAAAATGGGTTCACCAAATCACACCATAAATGAACTAATTTTAGTTATTTCCAATAAAAAAGACAAATAAAACCAAAGCAGAAACGATCAAAAACAAAGAAAAGAATAGTGATTGAATAAAATATGAATAGTTTTTAAGTAGTAGTACCTGATCGTCGTTGTTGCGAATAAGAAAGTCCCTCTCGGGAGAAGAGAGTAGGGATTGAACATCGTGGGCGACATCTGCAGAATCTGCCATCGTAGTCACTGCTTAAGCACACACAAATACGGAAATGGAAATTGAGTTAACTTAGCGTGGAATAAAACAGGACTAGCAGGCCTATTTATAAGGGTTAAGATAAGAGAAAAAGCATCATCAAGCTAAAAAAATTTCTTGGTGGCTAAGAAAATCATATTCTCTCTTATTCACTTGGTCCATTTTTTGTTTTATTTGCTAAATACCCTGATTAATTAAAGTGTTGCCAAAGCTAGAACGAATTGCACCATAAATTGGAACTTTAATTGGTTATGACTGACTTTCTTAATTGAATTATTAATAGTTAAAATTATTTTGGATAGTTTAAAATCAGTCAAAACTCAATTGAACTAAGGGATTTACGACTTCGGTTAAATCAACAAATTTTTAATTATGTTTTTAAAAGAACAAATTCAATATTATTTCCTTTAATTATTATTTTAGAAAAACAAATTCAATATTATTTTGTATTTCATAAATGCTTGATATATTTTATAAGTTGTATATAAATTAATGTTATGATGTCTTTTGAATTGATTAGTCGATTTAAACGTTTAAATTGATTAGATTTAAACTAAAAGTTTTACCAATTTCATATTAAGTTTGATTAAATTATTACTAATTAATTATTAAATATTTTATTAGTTATTATTTATTTTCTTTATATTACTCTCATAGTATACCAATCTAATTAAAATGAGTAATGGTGCTCAATAGCTTTATTTCCAGTGTTAGTGTGATTGATTCTGATTGATTACAATTAATCATGATTGAGATTATGATTGATCACGATTAATTTTATAGATGATTGTAATTGATTTAGAACATGATTATACTTTATTATTTTTATTTTTTGTACAACAGTCTTTTTATATAAATATAAGTTAATCCTTCTGTATACATTCATTCATAAATATACACAAATTTATCAATATTTGTCTCCTTATTTCTGTTTTTAACTTGGTATTAGAAAGACTAGACTATCAGTTCAATCCTAGATTCCAGACACCAAACTCCAGATTCCATACTCTAGATTTCAAACTCCGTCCTAGATTCTAGATTTCGTTTCAGATTCTATCCTAGATTTCAGACTTAGTTTCAGACACCGTTCTTGATCTTCGTTCAGACATTACTCTAAACTTCTGCGCAGACACTGTTCTAAACCTCCAGACACTGTTTCAATCTTCATTTAGACACTGTTCTAGATCCCCGAAATGCCTCACTGCACGTGTCGTCACGCGCTACCTTCTCCTTCTGGGTGTGTGTCTCACGCGTCAAATCCAACAGAAGTGATCTGTTGACCCACGACCTGGTTCCGTTGACCTGCTGACGTGAAGGTGCTGACATGGCCTGTTGGCCTGGTTCATCTAGCTGACGTGTCATCCAACGTGCTAACGTGACAATGCTGATGTGGCACCAGACCCTTCCAAAGATTTTTCGGTGAGATCTTTCCATTTTTTAGGTTCTTTTCTGTCAATTCAGCTCAGAAAGTTTAATTTTTTCATTCTTCCTTAGTATAATGGAGAAACGAAACATTGCTCAATCTCTTTTAGTTGTGTTCACTGATAATCATATATTTTATACATTAATAAACCCTCATTATTAGTCATTTACACTCTTCACGTACTTAATTGATTGAATTTGATTATGTTTTGTAAGTTTAACTCGAATCGGACTTAATTGATTTTTTTCAAAGATTATTCGAGTCTTTACATTATTTCGTATTTTAGCCATATCTTGAGTTCTAAATGTCTGATAATTATGAATTTTACCTTGTAGGAAAGATAAGAGAGAGCTCTACAACTTTGATGAAGAGCTCAAAGTCAATTTCAGACATCTAGTGGAGCTAATTGGGCATGGAAATCAGAATACGGGATTTGTGATTTGGAACCCGAACAGTGTGTAGTAACCAGAACATAATTCGAGTTTGGGCATATAAAATGGGCTGAAAATTTGTAATCTGAAAGTTAAGACCCATATGTACAACTTTCATGTCAAGCACAAAACTTGATTCGGGCTCCTTGATGGAGATATTGGGTCTGAAAGTCAAAACAGAGGTGCTGAAACTGGTCCTGAACAGTCTGTAGTAATTGAGTCATATCTTGGGCTGTAGGACGAATTTTTGGGTGTTTCCAGAGTCATTGGAAAGCTTAGACAATTTCCTAGAACTTTCATGAAGACCACTTGGCTCAAAAATGACGAAATCAATGAGTTCAGTAATAAAGAATTTCGGAGACAAGGTAGCTCACCTACTCACCCACCTACTCATCCACCTACTCATCCACCTACTAATCCCATCTACCCATCTACTACTACTCTGAATCCTTTATAAAAGGAAGTATGTGGAGAGCTCTAGGAACACACACACTTGGTGTTAGAGATAGCTTTTCATAGTTCTTTTGAATTCCTTCATTGTAATGGAGAGCTAAGTCACTTCTAGTCAATTCGGGACTCTTGAAGAGATTGTGGTTTGGATTCTTGAGACTTTGGTTATGTAATGTATTTGATTTATATTTGAATTCCTCTTCTCTTCTTCTTCTTCTTCTTCTTCTTCTGTTTTCTTGATCTTGAATACATGAATGGTGATTCTGTTTTATGTTTGATCCGATTTGATCTTGGTTTAAGATTAAGTATTGTGATGAAACTTAGAACTGATTGATCTGAATTAATCACATAACTGAAGATTGAAATTTGTGATGAAACTTAGAACTGATTGATCTAAACTAATCACATAATTGAAGAGGTTAGGTTACTTGATTGGTGCCTAGGTTAATTGAATTCGGTGCTTAAATTGACATATATCTACATGAATGGTGCGATTGCAGATTTGTTTATCACTTGTCAATTGAATTCGGACGATTGTCTAGTGTGAATTCTAGACCTAATGTTGAGATTTCGGTTAGATCCAAGTTAATCATTCAAATGTGCTTCAAATGTTTGTTGAAAGGTTTATGATTGAATCCACCCAATCTCGGATAGATTTTGAATTGATTGTTCTTCTAATTGTTATTTCTCTTTAAATCTCGTCATTGCGATCCTTGAACCATCAAAACTCCTATTTTTCTAACTTTCACTTGATTTGATCAAATTGCATCTATGATCCTTGAGGAGACGATCCGGTGTTGTTCACTATACTACAAGTTTAGGTAATAACCGGTTATAATTTTGATCGAGTTCGGCGCCGTCAATTTTGGCGCCGTTCTTAGGGGATCCGTAAGTGTGATATGAACTTTTAAGTTATCATCTAACTCTTTCTTTTTCTTTTTCTTTCATTATCATTTTGTTGCATTCGTTGCATTTTAAGGATACAATGGACCATGCATTGGAGTCAAAACTTGAGGAATTGACTTCTTTGGTAAGACATATAGTAGTGAGACAACAATTACCTGTGTAGGAAGCTACACTTGTGTGTAACATTTGTTTTTGTTCATCTCACCCTACATATGCATGCCCTACACTTCAGTATGGTAGTTCTGTTTTTCCAGATCAATTTGTTGCAGCACTGGTTATTTTCCTGATGAACTACAGCCCAAAAAGACAAGAAGAAGAAGAACAACAAGTTATGACCCCTTCTTCAACACATACAACCCTAGCCGGGAATACTATCCGGATCGGGATATGGCAATATGGCATCACTACAAAGCAACAATCATTTCAATATGAGCAGCCATTCCAAGCAGATAACAAGTCCATCAACCACAAAACTTGAGCCTTCATGGGAGGACTTGATGAAAACCCAAATTGAGTTCCAAAGCAGAATTTCACCGCCACTATTCAGATTTAACAACCCAAATTGACCAGGTTGACAACCACCGTTAATGAACCGAGATGTCAAGAGTCAGTCAACTCTTTCCCCAAACAATTCCCAACTCCCTCGCATTCTAATTGTCATATTGATTTACATGCATACTTAGTTGAGGAAACTCATGATGAGTTGTGTGCTGAATTTCCTGATTTAATTAGTTTTGATGATTCTATCAATTGCAACTCATGTGCTGATCATGATGGTGATATAAAATGTGTTGTGTGTGCTGAAATTTCTGCATATTTGAAAACTAATGATTCTGTTTACGCAGGATCTAATGATATAGAAGAATCTATCAACAATGTAGTTGCACAATCTGAAACATATAGGGAGGTGGAGTTGAAGGCCAATGAGGAATTTTCAAAGAAAGAGGAAAGTCAGCAGATGCTAGTAACTACTGAAGTGGATTTTGTTTTTAGGCCATGGTCCAGCATTATCAATGAAAGCAAGATTGCAAAATTACACGTGTTGCATGCCATTGGTGAAGTCAAGGAAATTAAGAAAGACCAATGGGACCCCAATGGGAGCCCTCATGCTTCAAGCTTAACTTGGTCATTACACTTCAACCAATAGGACCCTAGTGAAAGCTATCATGTTGTGTCAATCATAACTTGGTCATCACGTTTCAACCAAAAGGATCCTGGTGGAGTCTTTTCACCAACCTCTCTTAATAAGACCAATGGACATCATCTCAAGCCGAAAAATGTAGAAGTGAAAGTGATGGGCTTTTACCATCCACATTATAAAGATCACTAAGAAGTGTCCCAACGTCGAGCTAATGACGTTAAACAAGCGCTTATTGGGAGGCAACCCAACTAGATTTGTTTTCAAGATCTTTGGGGATGGTTTTCGCAATCTGAGAAGATAAAAACATACTTCACTTTAAATGGCTGAGTAAGGAGTCAGTAAGTTATACCTTATTGACTCTTGAGACACATTCTTGTGGCCTGGTACATCATGAACTTCTTAATTGTGGAATCTCTTCAAAGATGAACAGAAGTGTTACAGTCTTGGGAATCTGACTCTAAAAGACCCCCATTTCCTCTTTAATTTTATATTATTCCAGTCATGTTATTTTGGTTTTACATTTTACTCATTTGTTTTGTGAGTTTTCAGGTTCTGTTGCAGCTTTGATTCTTACGCATCTTTTCGCTTGCCATTATCTATCTCCCCCTCAAGGTTGTGTTGCTCTTTTCTTTCCGTTTTATTTATCACTTTCACATTGAGGACAATGTTTATATTAAGTGTGGGGGAGAGATTTTAGCATGTTTCTTTTTTGTTAAAAAAAAAAAAGGGGTTCATTGCATGATTGAATAACTTTTCTCCCTTCTTGAACTGATATGCTTGGTGATGGATGATTGAATTGATGAATTGAGTTTGATGGATGCATACCTTGTGAGATTTTGAGCCTAATGGATGGATTCAACATTTATGTCATTCTCTTCTTTCTTGTGTGATTTTCACTCATGTTAATGACCACTCTAGAACTTGCTTTGATTCTTTTTTAGGTTACATTTCACTTGCATGCATGAACATGATTGAGACCCTCTTTCTTAATTAGCTAGTTTAACCAAATAGCCAACTTTGTTTTCAATATGATATCAAGCACTCTTTTGACTTCTTGAAAATTCTCTGATTGCTGCCAACCTTGTATATTTTCCTTTACTTAACCCCTTTGAGCTTATTTGACCATTCCTTGTTTCTATCTCATTATGTGCCTTAAATGAAAAATCGTGTTCCTACTTTACCTTAGGGAATAAAAGAACATTAGCTTGGTTAATGGATGAGTTTTTGAACAACTGTGGGGGTGTGTGTACAAAATGGTTGTTGAAAAAGAAAAAAGTGCCAAAAAATAAAATAAAATAAAATAAAAATAGAAAAAAAAGAAAAGAATTGGGAAATGAATATGTAAAGGGATATACATTAGAGTTGTGATGAACTTTTATGCTTGTTATTTGAACTCAGCTCTCATTTGCTTTTATTCTCTTTGGTATTTATCCTCTCATATCCATTTTATCCTCTTCTGTTTCCTTGACCTCACTACAACCTTAAATAAAGTCCTCATGATTTGTGTGTGCATGTGTTTTTAGTAGTGGAGAAGTAGAAGATAAGCAAGCTTATGGTAGTGCAATTTTCATGGGTTGAATTGAGTGAAATACCTACCTTTTAAACACTTGAGAGATTAAGAGGGAATCTTGTGAGGATCTATCATTCTTAATTCATTCTTTTCAACGGAAGTTTCCTTGCTTGTTGGTTTGAGATGTAAACAAATGTTACCTCATTTATGCTTTGATCCCTTGAATTTCTTGTTGAGTCCTTTAAAGTTTTTAGCTTTTAAGTTTGTGTCGTTTGTCCTTGTCTTCTAACTTTAGTTTTATATGTTTTGCCTAGGAGTGCAAAAAGCTAAGTATGGGAGAATCTGATAATCATATATTTTATACATTAATAAACTCTCATTATTAGTCATTTACACTCTTCATGTACTTAATTGATTGAATTTGATTATGTTTTGTAAGTTTGAACTCGAATCGGACTTAATTGATTTTTTCAGCATTATTCGAGTCTTACATTATTTCTGTATTTTAGCCATATCTTGAGTTCTAAATGTCTGATAATTATGAATTTTACCTTGTAGGAAAGATAAGAGAGAGCTCTACAACTTTGATGAAGAGCTCAAAGTCAATTTCAGACATCTAGTGGAGCTAATTGGGCATGGAAATCAGAATACGGGATTTGTGATTTGGAACCCGAACAGTGTGTAGTAACCAGAACATAATTCGAGTTTGGGCATATAAAATGGGCTGAAAATTTGTAATCTGAAAGTTAAGACCCATATGTACAACTTTCATGTCAAGCACAAAACTTGATTCGGGCTCCTTGATGGAGATATTGGGTCTGAAAGTCAAAACAGAGGTGCTGAAACTGGTCCTGAACAGTTTGTAGTAATTGAGTCATATCTTGGGCTGTAGGACGAATTTTTGGGTGTTTCCAGAGCCATTGGAAAGCTTAGACAATTTCCTAGAACTTTCATGAAGACCACTTGGCTCAAAAATGACGAAATCAATGAGTTCAGCAATAAAGAATTTCGGAGACAAGGTAGCTCACCTACTCACCCACCTACTCATCCACCTACTCATCCACCTACTCATCCACCTACTAATCCCATCTACCCATCTACTACTACTCCGAATCCTCTATAAAAGGAAGCATGTGGAGAGCTCTAGGAACACACACACTTGGTGTTAGAGATAGCTTTTCATAGTTCTTTTGAATTCCTTCATTGTAATGGAGAGCTTAGTCACTTCTAGTCAATTCGGGACTCTTGAAGAGATTGTGGTTTGGATTCTTGAGACCTTGGTTATGTAATGTATTTGATTTATATTTGAATTCCTCTTCTCTTCTTCTTCTTCTTCTGTTTTCTTGATCTTGAATACATGAATGGTGATTTGTTTATGTTTGATCTGATTTGATCTTGGTTTAAGATTAAGTATTGTGATGAAACTTAGAACCGATTGATCCGAATTAATCACATAATGAAGATTGAAATTTGTGATGAAACTTAGAACTGATTGATCTAAACTAATCACATAATTGAAGAGGTTAGGTTACTGATTGGTACCTAGGTTAATTGAATTCGATGCTTAAATTGACATATATCTACATGAATGGTGCGATTGCAGATTTGTGTTTATCACTTGTCAATTGAATTTTGGACGATTGTCTAGTGTGAATTCGGACCTAATCTTTGAGATTTCGGTTAGATCCAAGTTAACCATTCAAATGTGCTTCAAATGTTTGTTGAAAGGTTTATGATTGAATCCACCCAATCTCGGATAGATTTCTGAATTGACTGTTCTTCTAATTGTTATTTCTCTTTAAATCCTGTCACTGCGATCCTTGAACCATCAAAACTCCCATTTTTATAACTTTCACTTGATTTGATCAAATTGCATCTATGATCCTTGAGGAGACGATCCGGTGTTGTTCACTATACTACAAGTTTAGGTAATAACTTCGGTTATAATTTTGACTGATTTCGACGCTCATCATTCACTGCCCTCAGATGTTGCAGATATTGTAGAGACCCAGGACACTTGATTGAGAATTGTCTCACATGTCCTCCAAAGTCTTATCAGAACAAGTTTCAACCTCGTCTCAATTCTTTTAAGTTTGTGCTTGTTGCTACTGCTGCTAATGGATCTCCAAGTTCTTTAGCCATGCCCCAAGCTACCTTTTCTACTAATGATCTCGTGTCCCTCCTTAAGTGTCTACTATCTAATTCAAGTAATACTTCTTCTGCTTTGTCAACCACACTAAGTAATACTAGATGATACTTTGACTCTACTTGCTGTAGAGGTGGCAAAATGGGCCAACTCGTCCCTCCCCCCCCAGCATTCAACCCATAAAAATGCGGGGTGGGCTAAGGGGTTTGCCTGTTTTGAAAAATGGGTTAGAAGAGTTAACCCACCCCGCTTTAGTGCGGGTTGGCGTTGACCCGCATAAAGAAAAAAATAAAAAAAAAAAAAGTGAGTTGATCCTAAAAAACAAAACAAAATGTATAAAAAAAAAAAAAAAATCATAAAAATTAAAAAATAGAAAAATTATAATTTATAGAGGTTAAAAAAATAAAATAAATAAAATAAATTTAGTATCATACTCATAAAAATATCATAAACACAAATAATAAGACTAATTTGTAACACTTTTTTTAAAAAACTCAACTCCCGCCAGAACCAACTCCGCCCGCTTAACCCGCGGGTTATGCGGGGCGGGTTATGCGGGTTGGAAATCAAAAATGGGTTGAAATCTTGAACCCAACCCGCAAAAAAATTGCGGGTTGGCGGGCCAACCCAACGGGTTGAACCCGTTTTGCCACCTCTAACTTGCTGTAATCACATGACGTCCACATCTCAGTCCTTTTCATCCTTATATGTTAATGACATTGCACATTCTATAGATGCAGTCGATGGATCTCTTATAAATGTTAGTTATAAGGGTTCTGTCTTTCTGCCCACTCTTAGCTTACCTGATGCATATCTCATTTCCAAATTAAACTTCAATATCATTTCATTTAGTCAATTATGTGACCTTGGTTATGAAGTCATATTTTTTCTTCTGGTTGTCGTGCGTAGGATCCACGGACAGGACAAGTCATAGGGACTGGATGTAAAGTTGAAAAGCTATTTGAGCTCACCAAATTTCATGTTCCTCCTGCCTCAAATCGTTGTTCGGCATCCACCACGTTCTCCATTCAAATGTAGCACCAATGTCTTGTTCATAGTTCTCTAAGGAAGACGTGTCCCCTCTTATCTCAATAGGCTCTAGGTTCAATTAATAATGAGTTTTTTCACTGCACTTCTTATTAAACTGTTAAACAATTTGCACTTTCCTTCAGTACACGTATCTATATTTCTAAATCTTATTTTGACCTTGTGCATTATGATGTCTGGGAGACTACCCCACACTAACTATGAGAGGTAATCATTATTTTATGATATTTATTGATGATTTTTCTTATTTTACTTTGATATATTTAATGAAAAATCGTTCAAAACTTCCTCAAATTTACATTGATTTTGCTACTATGATCAAAACTCATTTCTCAAAATTAATTAAAGTTTTTTGTTGTGATAATGCTTTTGAATATCATGATTCAAAACTTCTCACCTTTCTAGCTGAACAGGGTATACTCTCTGAGTTTTCTTATCCAAGTACCTCTAACCAAAATGGTCGTGTTGAAAGAAAACACTATCATATTCTTGACTTTGTTTGAGTTATGCTCATCTCCTCCTCTTATCCTGAATGTGTTTGGGGTGATGACGCTCTCACCGCTATCTATGTCATTAAATGTCTTCCTTCTTTTATTCTGGGTAATGTATCTCCTTTTGAACGTCTCTACCATTCTTTTCCAGATTACAACTCTCTTAAAGTTTTTGGTTATGCTTGTTTTGTTCTCCTTTAACCCCATGAGTACACTAAACTTGAACCTTGAGCACATCTTTGTTGTTTTTTTTGTTACGACACTGAACATAAGGGCTATCGTTGTTGGGATCAAATCTCTTAACTCATCTATATCTCCCGTCATGTCGTCTTCTAGGAAAACACCATGTTCTCCTCACTCTCGAAGTTCAAGTCCTTCTCTTCCACTTCGACTCTTCTTTTCATTAACCTCTTTGTTAATCTCTTTCATAGTGATTCTGATGCAGGTTCCTCTAGTGAGCATCTAATTACTTCCAATGTTCCAGCCACTCCTGATAACGTTGTTCCAGACGTAGATCCTGCACCTGTCATTACACCTCATCTTCCTTCTGAGCGTCCAACTAGGGTAAGAACTCAGCCTACCTATCTCCGTGATTATCATTGTTTTTCTATCATGTTTCATTTACATGAACCTTAATCTTATCAAGAAGCCTCCACAAATCCTCATTGGTAGCATGCTATGCAAGAAGAGTTACAGGCTTTGGAGAACAGTAATACTTGGAACCTTGTTGATTCTCTTTCTGGTAAGGAACTTATGCAATGTAAATGAGTGTTCAGGATCAAGACTCGTTCTGATGGCTCTATTGAGCGCTATAAGGCTCGTTTGGTTGCCATAGGTTTTACTCAAAAATATGGTATTGATTATGAGGAGACCTTTGCACCTATTGCTTGCATCCCCTCAGTTTGTACTCTTCTTGTTATTGCAGTCACTCAGAAATGGACTCTAAATCAAATGGATGTGAAGAATGTCTTTTTTAACGGTGATTTAGAAGAAGTTTATATGCATCCATCTCCTAGTTATACTTGTCCACCAAATAAGGTTTGTTGTCTTCGAAAGGCTTTATATGATTTCAAACATGCACCTCGAGCCTGGTTTGCCAAGTTTCATAGCACTATCAGTCAGTTTGTTTTTCATCTAGTACCTATGATTCTGCTCTATTTACTCGCAAAACTGATAGAGGTATTGTTATATTGCTTCCCTATGTTGATGATATGATTATTACTGGTGATAATACTACTGATATTACTAAGCTTAAATAGTTCTTGAGTCAACATTTTGAGATGCAAGATCCTGGACCTCTAAGTTACTTTCTGGGTCTTGAAATCATTTCTTCTACTGATGGCATTTATCTGTCTCAAGCTAAATATATCCCAGATCTTATTTTTTTAGTCGATCTCACTGACAATCGCACTGAGTCCACTCCTCTAGAGCCTAATGTCAAGTTTACAGTTCTAAATGGTACTATACTTGATGATCCTACTCTTTATCAACAGTTGGTTGGCAGTTTGATTTATCTTACTGTTACTCATCCACACATTTCATATGTTATTCATTTAGTTAGTCAGTTTATGTCAGCTCCGCACATTACTCATTATGTTGTTATTCTTCGTATTATTCAGTATATAAAAAAAACTTTGTTTCATGGGCTCCATTTCTCAGTTAACTCCTCCTCGGTCATCTAGGCTTATTCTGATGCTGATTGGGGTGAAGATCCCACTAATCGCCGATCCACCACTACTACTGTATCTATGTTGGTGATGCATTTATTTCATGGCAAAACAAGAAACAAACTTTAACTGCACACTCTAGTACTGAAGCAAAGTATCAGGCACTTGCTGACACCACATCTGAAATACTTTGGTTACGTTGGCTTCTTGAAGACTTGTGCATTTCTCAGTACTCTTCCACTACTCTGTATTGTGATAATTGGAGTGCTATTCAAATTGCTCACAATGATATTTTTTATGAGCATATCAAGCATATTGAGATTGACTGCCACTTCATTCGTCAACACATTCTTCGTGGTGCTCTTTGTTTCATTTCCATTGGCACTCTTGACCAACCTGCTGATATGTTCACCAAAGCTCATCATCTTGGACGGTTCTGCACTCTGGTTTCCAAACTCAAGTTGATTTCTTCTATACCTACTTGAGTTTGAAGGGAGATGTTAGCGTAATTGACTATGATTGATCACAATTGATCATGATTGAGATTATGATTGATCACAGTTATTTTTTTAGGGATGATTGTAATTGATTTAGTACATAATTATACTTTCTTATTTTCCTTTCCTGTACAGCAACTTTCTTGTATAAATAGAGACTAATCCTTATGTATACATTTATTTAGAAATATACACAAATTTATCAATATTTGTCCTCCTGTTTCTATTTCTAACTTCCAGCAACATCAAATTAGAATAAGATTTGTGTGGAAGAAAGTTTGAAAACGTGCATAATCTCTACCTTTCCCTTATCTTTAAATAATATAATATATAAAAGAAATCAACAAGAAAACAAATGGATTTTGGGCCTGTGTTATTCTAATCTTAAAGAGGCAATACATATCCTTTGGTCCAAAAGTGAAATAATATATTTTTTATACTAAAAGGCAAGTTAATTTTTATATTTATTTTTGTATAACTTTTTTATATTAAATATTATATATTTATTTTATTTTATGTGATTTGATCAGTAACTCAACAGTTAAATTAGTGACTCATTAACTTCGTACCTCAATCAAGTCAATGATCGGTCCAAGTTTAATAACTATAAAAATTATACTGCTTATCATAAAATTTAATGTTTCAAATTTAATTTTATCTAGTAAGTAATAACTAATTTTCTCTATTTCTAGTTTTCAAAAAAATTTGCATTTATAATTTTGTGACACACAAATCCCAAAAAAAAAAAGTTTGGATTTGGTTCTTCTAAAGTGCAAGCTGCATTTTAGAGGATAAAGTGCACACATCCTAATCCTTAAAAGTAATAGAGGGTGTTGATGAATCCACCACACTATTTTAATAAAATCATATATATATATATATATATATATATATATATATATATATATATATATATATATATATATATATATATATATTTAAAAAACTAACACTTTACTAGTTCATCGTTCCCGCCATTTCCACCGGCCTCAACAACAAACTCTTTCTGACGGTGCTACTACAGTCAGTTACTGCCACTGCAATCTCGACTGATTTTGATGTTGTTGTCGCCTTAGTCGTAGCTAATGTCGGCGTTGCCACCACCAGCGCTGCCAACAAGGATCCCTTGGTATGATTTGATGGTGATACCAGGGTTGCTAGAGCCATCGCTGCCTACAATCTCGGGGTATGATTTGTTGTCTATGCTAGCGTTTCCCCAGTCATCGTCGCCGCCTAGAATCTCGAGTCATGATTTATTTCCGATACTAATGTACTCGCAGGCAATGGCGCCGACGAGAATCCCTGGGTATCCATTGCTGCCGATACCTGACATGTCGTCGCCACGGTAATTGAGGAGAATCGAGCTGCTAATGTCAAAGATGCCATTGCCACCAACAAGTTTCCAGGTACCAATGACCGAATAGAAACGAGCTGATGGGTTTATATTGAGAACAACATTACCACTACCACCGTTGCGGCAAGCACGACCCTTGGCGATAGTCCAGCTCAACGTGAAAATCCCTTTGGCATATGTCATGACTAATATTGCAACGGGGGCGATGAAAAATAAAATTTAAAAAAAAATATGAAAACGGAGTTGCCACCAATTTTATTTTAAGGAAAAATGGGAAAACCTTTTTAAAGAAAATGCGGCCTTTGAAACTAGGTTAAGTTTAGGAGTCGATTATGTACAGGGAAGGATAGAAACTGAATCCCACAACACCCATGATACAACCGTCTTATGACGATTACCTTAAGTTAATTGTGCAAATTTAATTAATAGCTTTAAAAATATTTGTTTCACCCCTTTTAACAAACAAAGCAAACTAATTTACAAAAAATTGCATTTTGGCTTGACTTGCGACCTACGTATTTCTCGAGTGCAATGAAAAGCTCAAAATCAATGTAGTTTTTAAGAGAATAATTGTGAGTTGGTTGATTTTAATTTTGAAAAAGATGTTTTTTTTTAAAAAAAAAAATCACTCTTGCACAGAATTTAAGTTAGCAACAGATTACTCAATAAAATTTTTATGATTCAAATAACCTTGAAGATAGAACCAATCATTTAATCATTATTATTGGTCATTGTGTGGATTAAAAGATTTTTCTTTTCTTTTCAGTAGCCAAAGATCAAGAAACATGCATTATGATGACACTTTAAAGTTATTACAAAATCATGTCATTGAGTACAATAAACATAATAAAACAAGAACCAAGCTAATTTTAAACAACTTAAACAAGACAACTCAAAGGTATTTCTCATATTATTATTTTGGTATTATTATTTATTTAATTGTTTATTTTATTATTTATTTATTTTTTTAATTTAAGTGATTTATCTATTCTTATCTACTCAATTATTTTCTTATTTTTTATTTTTTTCATTTTTATTATTTATTATTATTATTTTAAAATTAATTTTATCCTCTTTTTTTTACTAGAGAATTCAAGAAAAAATAGCCAACTCTTCTTAAAACAAAACTTAACCACACTTTCAAAAAAAGAAACAAATTTCCTAACATTCACAATAAACTAATGACCCATTTGCCATTCTTAACCCACAAAATCACAAAATTGATTTATCTCTCCCCAAGGCCCAAAACTCAACATTACCCAAACATCTCTAAGAATTGGCCCAAAAAAGTGATCAACCTAAACTAAGGCAGCGTCTAATATACACCCTCCTAAAGAGGGTGTATTGTACACTCTGACTGGATTCCCATTGATTTAGTATTATATTAATTCAATGGTAGAGATGAATTACATGAAACCTGAGAAACCGGTTAATATTAAACTAGGTAATTTCGATCGAATTACTTTGCTCCTTCCCGTCTCCCCCTTTGTCTCCTTTTTGGTCCTTCATCAGCTCCTTCCCGTGTCCCCCTTTTTCCCAGAACCTATAGATCGATGGGATTACTCTCCTCCTTCCCGTCTCCCCCTCCATCTGAGAACTTGGTCTTTCCTTTGCTCCTTCTCGTGTCCCCCTTTCTCTCAGAACCTGTAGATCGATGAGATTCTTCTGCTCGTTCCCGTATCTCCCTTTCTCTCAGGACTTGCAGATCGGTGAGAAAAAAAAGCCAATCTCATTCTCTTTTTCTTGTCGTCATTCTCGTCCTCCGTCTGTTCATTTATGTCGCCCTGTTTCTCTCACAAGTTGCAGATTGATGATGAGGGATTCAGGCTTGAAGGGAAGGGGATAGATGGGGATACGGTTAAAGGTGGAGTGAAGAGAAAGAGGAAGAGAAACCACGGTGGCAGCGAAGAAGAAATTGCGAATGGGTGGACAAAGGAACAAGAATTGGTGCTACGAAGATCGTATATTGCTGCAAAGCCCATCCCCCACTCGTGGAAGAACGTGTCTGAACTGGTAATTTTTTACCTTAACGTTGTAGTTCTTCTTGAAGTCCTCTGTTATATCATCCTCTGTTTATCTATATGACTATTAATCTATCAATTTTACGGGACGATATCTTGATATAGCTGCACATGTAGGCTGTAGTTGAAAAAGATTGAGTTATTTTGACTTCAAATCGAGAGCTAAGTTTGTTTTTGTTATTGCAATTGTTGTGAATTTTGGAAACTTGATTTTTCAGATTGGCTTATGCAATCTTTGAATTGATAGTTAAGTGATTTACATGTTGAAAAGTTAGTTAAGTTGTGGAAGTGAGTTTGGCTTATCATTGTAGCTCTTCTAGTAGCTCCTTGTTATATCATCCTCTGTTTATCTATATGACCATTAATCTATCAATTTTATGAGACAATGCGTTGATAGAGCTAAGTTTGTGTTTGTTATTGGAATTTTAGTGTATGTTGGAACCTTGATATTTCAGATTGGCTTATGCAATTTTTGATTTGAGAGTTAAGTGATTTGCATATTGAAGAGTTAGTTAATTTTTGGGAGTGAGGACGATAGAATAATGACACATAATGGAGTCCAAACAAAGGCTTAAACCAATATAGAAAGCGAATCAGAATGATTTTACTTTGAAACCCATCAAGGATGATGAACTTGGTTGATGATTGTCTTGTTGTTGCCTTCATTAATGTTACAAAACAAATATAATGTTAGAAGTCTTATATAAGAACTTACATAAGCTGAGGACTGAAGCACATAAATGTTTGTGTAATTTTTTAATTCAAACATATATATGACTCTGTAAAATGTTGATTTTGGTTTCTAAGATTGAGTTGTTAGTGACAAGTCTTGTGTATGTATATGTTTTGTAAAACTGAAGGTATTCATTACAAAGAAGAAATACAAATTTTTAATGTGTTGGTAGTTAATAGCAAGTCTGATAATGCAAATCATTCTCGTCAACTAAGCTAACTCATATCCATTTGCTTTCCTTGTTGCACTCGTTGAATCATTCTATTTCAAAATCTGTTGTAGGAGCATGGAAACTGTCTACAAGAATGGTTTGATAGTATTTACTGCGACCATATAACACTGCCTCAATGTCAGCCTCGTGCAAGGGCATAGACAATTATGTCATAACCCTTGCATCAATGCTCAATATCTGCAACTAAGCTGCTCAAACCCTTTGATGACATGGTTAGATGATAAAATGTTGTCAAATAGAAGAAATACATTACCCCGAAGTCTGTTGAGAAGATGTTAGAAGGGGCACGTTCAAGTTGAGGAAGACCATGAATGGGATATATTTTCTGTTCTAGAAACCCAATGTTGAAATTTCTACAAATGCTTTTCAGCTTAGTGAAGCACTTTCTACTCCGACGCAGGTAAAAAAAAACCATGGGTTGCTGCAAAGTTGCACTGAAACATCATCTTCCATGCAGTCGAAAATCCTCTTTTTATTTAGCAGATCGTGCATTACAGATCTTGTTAGTCTCCCTGTACTGAAGGAAGTAAAGAATAAGGATCTGCGTGAGAAATGAGAAATCGAAGTGACGATATCGTTGTCTGAAAATGTGGTTGTCTCTTGTGGTGCCATTGATTCATTTTTTTTATTTTAATAACGTTGAAGGAGTGAAGTCCATCCGGATATGGGTTGGAGGAATAGGAGAGGAAAAAATGTAAAGTTGTTGCTAATTTAGCGTGACTGATTAGTGGCTGAGATAAATTGAACAGAGAATTTGAGTAATAGTTGATTTTAGCGATAAGTTAAATTTTGAGTAAATTATTTTCTGTTAAACAACAGAAGGAAAGAAGTGGCAAAGTTATGCTTAGATAATTTTTTTTTTGGCATGTAAAGTGTATTTTTTTCATTACGGTTAGCTAGCAAAGTTCGTAGAGGCATACAGGTACAACATGGGTGTGCATTGTTAGGCTTGGTTTGCAAAACCATGATAATAATTTATTTTTGCAAAAAAAATGACAATTTAAATAATTTATTTATGTACATTTAAAAATAATAAAAATAAAATAAAAAATAATATTAATATTATAATATAAACTTATATCTTTTTAATAATTACATATTTAAAAATAATTTTAATTATTTTTATCTAAATAATATTCATTTTATCAAATTCACTTTTTTAAAAAAAATTTAAACATAAATTATGTTATTACAAATTCACTTTCAACAAAATTTAAATTTTTAAAATCAAATTAGTTTAAACTTAAGTTTACAAATTTCAATCCAAACAAACGCGTAGTAGATGAGTTTCATGAGGGCAATAACTCAAAAAAAAAGAAAAAGAAAAGGATAGACAGAATATACATATAATGCAACTACTTGAGCATGTCCTTGCAGAGAAGACTTGGTGAGTATTTTTCATGGGGTTGTCGCACTCCCAACCTTAGAGGCTTCCTGCCCTTGTATTATATAATTGAGCCTTTTATTTGCTATAGACCATAAAGACATTCTACAGAGTACAACAATTGCATTGATGACTTATCATTGTCATCCAGTAAAATTTAATAAATCATGTGAACCAATTGATTCATATTGGGTACAAATTTGTGGTCATGTTAAAATTAGTGTAAAATACAAGTCAAAGGTAAAGTGCATCACTGAAGAATCAATCATTTATGTTTTCTATTCTGTATTCTCATCTTTCCTGTTTGGTCTCAAAGCAACCTCGGGTGTCAACTGGACATGGCAATTGTTTGCTTCTTGTTGTTGGGTGATGGAAAAGCAAAATGGAGCATGGTAGGTGTTTCGATCCTGGGTGTCAAGAACACTGCTTTGTTTGAAGTGGAGGTCATGGTTCACAGTAGTGTTATGAAACTCCTCAGCGTTGCATATGACTCTGAAAATACCCTTCAGGGGAAGATAGAACGTTGGCATAATACATCAAGACTATTCTAGGCTAGTTATCCCATCCCCATAAACAGTATTCAACAAATTGGCGAGAGAGCATCATCCAGGCAGAACCTGAGCAAAATGAAGTAGCAAAATAAAACTCAGATGGCATAGAGCTAGGACTAATGATTTCAAGTTAATTTCTCCAAATTTTACTTCTTCCGGTTATAGGCAGCTATCGAAAAAGCTTGATTGATGATAAGATGTTGTATCTCTCAGATTCAAGTAAACTGGGTGATCTCATGCGGCAGTTTAGCTGCAAATGGCATCTTAAAATTAAGAGAAAGGACACCAGAATGAGCATATGCCAATTAGACCCAATGTATGAATGAAATGAATTTACAGGGAAGGGATACACAGCTAACGAGGAAAGGCTTTCCAAAGGCTGTATTAGTATTAGGATTACCAACCAGTACTGGAGACATATAGACTATTGAGTTCAAGACAAATGTGAAATATTGTAGCCAAAAAGAAAAAGAAAGAGAGAGAGGAAAGAAAAGCAAAGAATGGACGAGTGAGAAGGTGTTGTAATTTTGAGTAATCATCCTCAAAACCAATGGCTACTGAACTCGTTAGATTTATATATTGGATTCACAACACTATCATTGTTCTCTCTCTTTTTTTTATCTCTTTTTCATTATGAGTGTTTGACTTTAATTGAGAGTTTTTGTTTTTTTTTTAACACTGTTGTTTGGGTTTTCGTAATTTCTTCAATCTATTCAAGGGTTAGATGTCTCATATACTACTGAAACATTCTAAAAATTTTAAAGAGCCAAATAATTAAGCAGGTATGAGGAAAATAGAGATTGAATTAAGGGTTAGATGTCTCATATACTACTGAAACATTCTAAAAATTTGAAAGAGCCAAATAATTAAGCAAGTATAAGGAAAATAGAGATTGAATTAAAATAAGTGGCAACAGATACCAGGTTTCTCACCTGTAAATAGCCTATACGCAGTGGGCATATTTCTCTTCTCTGTCACCCAGAATACATCAGATTTATTGACACTATAACGACCTGGATCAATTCTAGTGTGTGGGTATGTAGGCACACATGCAAAATGTTAAAAGATCAAAATTTTCAAAAAAAAATTCGGGTTATCAAGGTGCTAAACAAATGACAATGACACGGTTTAAGTTTCAGCTACAAGCATATTCTAATCCAAATTAAGCTAAAAGAAGAAGTAAAAAAAAACACAGAAAAAATTAAAAGAAATACTGACCAGAAATGAAGATAACTTAGATAGCATCTCCAGCATGAGACTCAAGGAATGGAATCTGCTACAGCACTCAAAAGAAGAACTCTAGAATAAGCAAGACCCAGAGAGTTATTTATTAGGAAGCAAGAAGATTCGAACAATGAAAAGCTTAAACAGAAATCTCAAAAGGGTGTCTCTATTTGCCAAAGACAAACAGCTATAAATCTAAAGCATTTCTCTCAAAGTGAATTCAATTTGGTTATTTCATGTTGACTTGTTACAATCCCCACAATTGTTAACAAGAAGCTCAAAAGCTCCTTAGAAAACAAAGAAATTGATTATCATCCACGCATACCATTGATTAATTCCCTTATTTATCATTTGCTATTCTTTTCAATTCATTAGCAACCAAAATCCAAATTTTACGGTGAATAGATAAAGTTGGTGGACCACATATCATCTCGCTATAAGGATATCCTCAATACAAGAAGTACTATTTTGCATTTCATCAAATATCATGCAGCAGACATCATTCCATTTTTTTTTTTTTCAAAAGGCCTTTTTCTCATAAAAATTTCCAAATCACTTCTTCACAAATTTTCAAGCCTTCTGGAACTAGTTCACCACTCATACAACCAAAAGCAATATTAAATATCAATTAACATTAAGAATATCATATAACAAAGTTATCAAAGAAAAACATGAGGCAAGATATATAACTTAAATCTAAAATAAGCAACACCCACATAGTTATTTATTGGGAAGCAGGAACATTCGATCAATGAAAAACTCAAACAGAAATTTCAAAAGGCAAGAAAAAAAATTATGATCTGAAAAAGAAGAAGGAATACCCAGATGATGATGATGATGAAACGCTGAGATTCAATGGATTGGATTCACCGCTACGAGTTTCACCGGGCTTTTACGATCAAACGCCCAAATGAAATAGACGCGAACTGTACGGATATAAATAGACAGATATTGCCATTTTCAGATCCCCAATCTACAAACCCTAAATCGATGTTAAACACAGATAATGGAAGGAATGACATACCAAACTCAGCTGCAGGCAGGATGACGCACAGCAAGAACCGCTTCACAATCGTCTCTGCTATTCATTCGATTGGAGGAGCTTTCACCACCATCACTCACGCACAGCTTCCTTCGTTCAAGCTTCGAATGGCAAAGGATACATATGCCCTGTTCTCATAATTTTTTTCTTCGATTCACTTTTTTAACCACGGGTTTTCCTTCACGGTAACACTTGTTAGTAACTAGAGCAATGGCCGGCTGGAACAAAAAATTCCTGGCAATCGTCGGTAATGTCAACGGTGTACTATACACTATAACATGAACCGGTGTATAGTAGCAAGCGCCCCTAAACTAAATCAAACTATCAAAGATTTCAACAAATCAAACCACATAAACCAATAAAAAAAACATAGAAATGTAAAGAAGGCTTTCAGACTTGGAACGCAGAAACAGAGCCTGGGTTTTAGGAGAGGAGGGCCACAGTGATGGGTGAAAATGGTGGCTGGGTGTGCGACGGCGACGCTAACCGACAGCTCCGGCGATTGGGAAGCGACGGTCTAAGATCTTGGTTGCTGGGGCTTAGGGGTTCTGATGGTTCGGGTTGGTGGCGGTGAGAGAGGTCGCGGCTGGCACAGGGTGGCGCGATCTGACTTCTGTTTCAGTGGTTTTTCGATTCATGGTGGTTCTGTGGTGGGGCGACAATATGGGTTACTGGGTTGGGACGACGGATCTGTGCAACGGCTAAATTGCGTTGTGGTGGTTGGGGCTCTGGTTCGCGGCGGTGCGTGGCAGTCCGGCGTGGTAGTGGAGGTGGCGGCTGGGAGTTGATTCAGAACAATGGCAGGGATGGGATGACACTACCTTAGGTTGGATGAGTTACTGGAGTTTGCTTAGCCATGGACTTAGTTTTAGTTTTGTCTTGTTTCAATGGTTTTTTTGCTATTGAGGGTGAATGTGGCTCCCTGGTCATAGTGGCTACTGTTTGGTGGTATTGTCTTTTGCTTGGGGTCACTGACAAAGTGTTACTTTGAATTGTTGTTTTTGTTTATGGTGAAGTTTGTGTTGTTTCTTCATTGAGTTTCATTTTGAAAAGGATGTTGATATAGATTGGTTTTGCTCCATTCTTGTTGGAGCCTGTTTTGGTGGGTCAAGGGGATGTACAAAGTGTTGTACAGGCGCCTTTGTGTGTGATTTAACAGAGTGTCAATTAACCAAAATCAAATGAAAACAGAGTCCATCTCATGTTGAAGCTAAAAGCAGAAGGGGATAAAAGATATTCTTACCTTTGAAGCTTAAAGGAAATGAGGAAAAGTCAGGTTGTATGCCTCTGTTTCTGACTTCAACTCAAGTTCTTATTTTTTTTCCCTCTCAACACTCTTTTATTTTTATCAAGAACAAAAAGCTACCCAGAAAGTGTCCCTTTTTCATTATTCTGTAATATTTTATAAATCCCAGATAAGCTCCAATTGCACCGAGCCAGTGGGAACAAGGGTTGAAATTCGAATCCGAATTTTCTCCATGTTGTCTAGCACCATTTGGATCTTTTATTTTTTATCCAACAATCAATATTAAAAAACATTAATTTAATATTAAAAAATAAAAATAAAAATATTGACCGTTGAATAAAAAATAAAGAATCCAAATGCTACTACAGAATGCTACTGAATAGCACTTGCTAGAGAGAACTCGGATTCGTGAAATTCATCTCATAGGGTGGCTGGTTGCAGGTGTAGCTCCCCTACATCAAGACTTTTGTGAGATTTTTCTAATATTTTGCAGCTAACCCTTGTCTACAAATTTGCACTTTGATTTTGCAGTACATTGAAAGCTTTCAGACACTCACTCTTTTTCCTTACGATGGAAAATCTTATAACATTTCTCCTTTTTTTTTTTTGCCAAATTGCTATTAGCTTGTGGCAATTAGATATTGGGTCATATTCAAATGCACCTGTATATCATTTTGTAATTTTTTTTAATCTTCAATTTTTAGAAATTTTATTTAATATTTAACATAATTTAACATTGTTAATTTTTTAAATTTTTCTTGAAACGAGGGCAAAATGGGATGTTCACAGTTGGATATGCCTGGATTGGATCTAGCGATAACATCGCATAAAATTCCATTATATCCAGATGCCGAAGCAAAGAAGCAGAAACTAAGAAGGATGCGTCTTAATATGTCATTGAAGATTAAGGAAGAGATGACTAAGCAATTGAAAGTTAGATTTTTGGAGGTGTCAAGACACCCAGACTATGTAGCTAACATTGTTCATGTGCCTAAAAAGGATGGAAAAGTCTAAATGTATGTACACCACAAAGATTTGAACAAAGCCAGTTTGAAGGATGATTTTCCACTTTTTCATATTGATATTCTTGTTGATAATACTACCAAGAATCACATGTTTTTATTTATGGATTGATCCTCTAGATATAACTAAATTTCCATGGATGTTATTAACAAAGAGAAAACTATTTTTATCATTCCTTGGGAAACATTTTCCTACACAGTCATGTCATTCAAACTAAAAAATGTTGGAGACAACTATCAGCATCTTATGGTTGCTCTATTTCATGACATGATGCATAAGAATATTGAAGTATATGTGAATGATATGGTTACAAAATCCAAAGAAAGAGAAAGTAATGCGGCGGTGTTGGAAAAACTATTCAAAAGGCTCAGAAAGTACAAGTTGAGGTTGAATCCAACAAAGTGCATCTTTGGAGCATTGAATGAGAAGCTACTCAATTTTATTGTTAGCAAGGAAGGAATCAAAGTCAACCCCAAAAAACTCAAAGCAATACAGGAAATGCTTACTCCCATAATAGAAAAAGAAGTCAGAAATTTTCTTGAGAGGCTTAATTACATTGCAAGGTTCATAGCCAATTTGACTATCACGTGTGAGCCAATCTTCAAGTTGCTAAAGAAGCATTAGCTGGGCAAATGAGACGAGGAGTGTCAGGAAGCTTTTGATAAAATAAAGTCTTATCTAATGAATACTTTTGTCTTGGTACCACTAACATCGGGTCGTCCTTTGATAATATACGTTATTGTGCTGCCAACCTTTATGGGAGTAATGCTAGGGCAACATGACGAATCTAGAAAGAAGAAATAGGCAATTTACTATTTGAGTAAGAAATTTAATGACTGCGAAGCTCATTACATGGTAATAGAGAAGACTTGGTGTGCTTTAGTGTGGACCAAAAAAAGGTTAATGCAGTATGTGTTGTATTACACCACGTGGTTGATCTCTTGAATGGACCCTACGAAGTACATTTTTTAAAGTCCTCATGTCTCATTAAGGGTATCAAAATGGAAAGTGATATTGTTAAAATTTGACATTAAGTATGTAACCTCGAAATCCATAAAAAGAAGTGCAATTGCAGATCATTTAGTTGAAAACTCTCTTGAGGGTGGACAACCATTAACATCTGAGTTTCCTGATGGAGAAATATTGACAGTAGAAGGGGAAGAAGAAAAAGATGATGAGCCTGTCTAGAAGATATTTTTTGATGGGGCAGTCAACATGTATGACAATGGCACAGAAATTGTAGTTGTTTCACAAACTGGAAAATAATACTTAGTCGCCATCAAGCTGAACTTTGAATGCACCAACAACATTGCAGAATATAAAGTCTGTGCGAGTGGTTTGCAAGTTGTAATCAATTTGGGAATCAAGCAGTTAAATGTATTTGTGGATTCAACGCCCATCATTTATCAGGTGAATGGTGAGTGGAAAACCAAAGATTTGAAGTTAGTGCCACACTAAAAATACCTAACTTAGCCAATTGAGAAGCTTGAGCAGGTGACTTTCTCACATCTAACTCGAGACAAAAATCAATTTGTGGATGCTTTGGCCACGTTGGCTGTAATGACCAAGTTGGATATCCACACTAATGTCTAACCCATCCAAGTGAAGATACAAGGTGAGTCAATATATTGTGCTAATGTTGAAGGCGAGCTAGATGGTAAATCTTGGTATTATGATATCAAGCATTCAATACAAATAGTATCCAATTTGGTAACATAGGGTGAATAAGAAGACTATTCGTCAAATGTCCATAACTTTCTTCTTGAGTGGAGAAGTTTTATACAAAAAGAGTAATAATGGCATTCTCCTTAGATATGTGGATGCTCGTGAAGTTCGCTTAATCATGACTAAAATCCATGAAGGAATCTGTAGAACTCATGCTAATGGCCACATGATGGCACGTAAAATTCTGAGGAGTGGTTACTATTGGTCAACCATGGAAACATAATGCATAAAGTATGTTTGAAAGTGCTTTAAATGCCAAATATATGTAGATCGAGTCAATGCACCCCATTCCTACTACATAATTTGGTAGCTCCTTAGCCTTTCTCAATGTGGGGAATAGATGTCATAGGGCCCATTAATCCTAAGGTTTCTAATGGTCATCGCTTCATCTTAGTGACAATAGATTAGTTCACCAAATAGGTAGAAGTTTCTTCATATGCCAACATTTCCCAGAAAGTTTTTCTTAGGTTCCTTAAAAGGGATATACTCTGTAGATATTGGATTCTGGAAAGGATAATTACTGATAATGCTCTCAATCTCAATGGTGCCAAAATTCAGAAGTTTTGTGAAAAATTCAACATCAAGCATCGCAATTCAGCTCCCTATAAGGCTAAGATGAATGGTGCAGTCGAAGCAGCAAATAAGAATATTAAGAAAATTGCTACCAATATAGTAGTGAATTATAAGGACTAGCATGAAATGTTATCATATGCTTTGCATACGTATCGCACTAATATATGATCAAGCATTGAGGCAACACATTTCTCTTTAGTGTATGGAATGGAGGTTGTTTATCCCATAGAAGTTTAATAAGAGTTCTAATTGAAGTATAGTTAGAAGAATTTGAATGGGTGAAGACCCGATATAAGTAGTTAAATATGATAGAGGAAGAAAGACTAGCAGCTTTTTGTCATGGATAATTGTATAGAAGCATAATGACCAGAGCCTTTAATAAGAAAGTTTGTCCTAGAGATTTCGATGCGGGAAATTTCGTTTTAAAGAAGATTCTGCCTAATCAAGAGGATGCCCAAGAAAAATGTACTCTGAGTTATGAAGGCCCTTGTATTGTTAAACAAGTATTTTCAAGATGAGCTTTAATTTTGAAACACATGGATGGGCAAGAGCTGCCAAGGCTAGTAAACATTGATTCTGTTAAGAGATTCTATACCTAAAAAAAAGACAGAGTAAAAAGCCTGTTAGGCCGAAAACTCAAAAAGGGCAGTCTAAAAAAATTTAGGACAAGAAAAAAAAAAGAAAGAAAAAGAGTTTGTTAGACTAAAAACCGAAAAAGGCAATCTAAGCAAAAGTTAGGACAAGCAAAAAAAAATGGCTCGTTAAGTTGAAAACTCGTAAGAGCGGTCTAAGCAAAAGTTAAGGTAAATAAATGGACAAGATATCAAGGAAAGTTGGTCCATGACTCTTGGAAAGATCTATATGCATTGGGGTAATTTTGTTTGCGTTCAATTAGTTACAGAGAGACAAATTTCCAAGGATTAAGAAGAAAGAGATGTGTTGAAAGAACTAGCAATAGAGACAGTGGTTGTATTATCAAACAATCACAGGGAATTGATTCAATGAGGGACAAGGAACCAATATTGGAGCAAAATTTTTTATGTTTCTTTATTTTTCTTCATATCATAGTTTTGTTGTTTCTCGTTTAACAAAACTCCATAGAGAGTCAAATTCTCATATCATAAAAGAAGTGTGTTCATTCAATAAGTTTCTTTCCATTTATGGATGTATGTTTATTCATCAAGTAATGTCTCAAGTAAAATAAATTTAAGTTCAAAAATATAACTTGACAATTCTCGTAGTCATCCTTCAATGATTGGATCGAACTAAAGGAACTCAGTGGTTCCAAATAGATGTTGCAATTGGGCATTGATTTGAAATGATTTATACTGGATACGTGAGCTTTCATTGTCAAGACAAAAATGGTTGAAGTAAGAATGTGGATAATGAGTAAATGAGGACAATGCAAATTAAGCCCAAAGGTTTTATGGAAAATGCGAGCAAAGGTTTGATTGGCCAATACTTTTTCGGGAAGAATTTTGATTCCACATTTTCAAAAAAAAAAGAAGAAAAGAAAAAAAAAATCCTCCATTTAGTTTTCATGCTCCAGACCCATTGCATTTAGTTTTATGGCTCAAAGCATATTGCAATTAGTTTTCAAGCTCAAGGCCTATTGCATAGATTTTTGACTCTTGGCCTAATGCATTTAGATTTTGTCTCATAACCAGTCGCATTTAGTCTTTAGGCTTATGGCTCAATGCTTGTAGATGTTTCTTAATTGTGAACCCATATCCAGTTGGTTCGCAATGTTGTCTTTTCATTTTCAAAATTGTGAGTCCATATTCAGTAGGTTTACAATTGACTTTTCTTTTCACAATTATGAGTCATATCTAGTTGTCATGCAATTCATCTTTTCTTTTAAAAATTGCGAGTCATATCCAGTTGCCACACAATTTGTCTTTCGCAATGTTGTTAGACCATTTTCATTTTCAAACGGGTCGTTCAAGTAATACCATATAAGTAAAAGTTCGTTCCGAGGACAAGGTTTCCATTACTAAGTAGCAACCAATAGCTCGGCTAGATTTAGTCAAGGACATATAAAATAAAGGAAAGCAATTAATCTAAATCTAAACATAACATATGGGTTTGGAAATCTAGGAAATTCATATGATATGCAATCCTTACAAGTAATATCAATGTCATTTCTAGTCTAGGTCGTCATGGTGTCATTTACCAATTATGGTTCTTATTTTCTTTTACTAATGAATGATCTATTCTCAAAGTCATAGGTATATTTCTATCCAGTTAGCGAATTAACTCATCCAAGCCAATTGAACTTGTCTTCAACCATACCATGTTTCCACAAATTCCTATGTCTAGTTCATTTGTCAATTAAGATCATCAATTGTTGATCAAACGAAGCAAGCATTAAGCATTCATGGAAGAACAAAGCTAAACATTTCAAATTCATTTCAATAATCATATAAAGATCCAAAGTATTTCCTAAATATGTCTTCTAATCAATTGCCATGCAATTAGAATCTTTTCTTTTTAAAAAGATAAAGGAGAAGTCATATCGGGGAGAAGAGGAAGGATGCCATTGATGAGATCCTTGAAGCTTAAATCCTCTTTTAAGGAAGAAGACCTCCAACCTAGCCTCCCTAGGCCTCCAATCAGCCCGAGAGAAATGAAGCACAAAGCCGTAGGTCATATCTACAAAAGTTGTCATTGAATTTAGGTCGGGGACGCCGCGGCATTGACATTTCACGCCGCGGCGTTCAATATTTCGTAGCCTCGACTTTGGATCGCAGGGATCTCCACGCCGCGGCATTGAACAAGACACGTCGCGGCATTGTATCTTTGAAATGATGATTTTATCTTCCAATTTCACTCAATTGCTCCACATATCATGTTGTTTGGAGCCCTTCTATGATGAGAAAACACCAAATCAAGAACACATATAAATTCACTTAATCACATATCAAATATGCACAAATTGCTCAAATACATACTGGAAAGGTATCAGAATTAGATATAACAAATATAAGCATAAAACCTTCCAAATATGCATGAATACAAGGACTTAAGCAATCAATAAAACACAGATATGGGACATAAATAACTACACTTTGTGTAGTTATCACAGGTCATATTCAATTGTCGTGCAATTCATCTTTTCTTTTCAAAATTGCGGGTCATATCCAGTTGCCATGCAATTAGTCTTTTCTTTTTAATTATGGGTCATATTCAGTTGTCGCGCAATTCATTTTTTTTTTTCACAATTGCGGGTCATATCTAGTTGTCATGCAATTTATATTTTCTTTTCAATATTGCAGGTCATATCTTACTGCACAATTTGTCTTTTCGTTTCCCAATTGTGGATCATATCCAGTTGCCATGCAACTTATCTTTTCTTTTTCACAATTGCGAGTCATATCCAGTTGCTGTGCAATTCGTCTTTTCTTTTCACAATTGTGGGTCATATCTAGTTGCCACACAATTTATCTTTTCCTTTTCCTATTGTATGACATATCTAGTTGCTGCGCAATTCGTCTTTTCTTTTCACAATTGTAGATAATATGCAATTGCCACGCAATTGTCTTTTCTTTTCCAATTGCCTCACGATTCATCTTTTCATTTTCAAATGTGTGAGTCCATATCCAGTTAGCTTGCAAACCTTTCTCATCAATTAATTCCTTGTCATTTACATTTGTAAAGCATTTTGTTCACTTAATTGCATGGCATCCTTGTATTCTTGGGCAAAATGTGATTTTCATGTCTTTACTAGTTTCTTATCACAATAGCATGAGAAATTATGATTTTACATGCTATCTAGTACGAAACAAGTAAAAAGGACAATTGTAAACACCCCATTTTACCAAAGCTTCAAGAAATTTTTTTAAAAAAAATTAACAATGTTAAATGATATTAAATATTAAATGAAATTTCTAAAAATTAAAAATTAAAAAAAATGAAATAATGATATCCAATTCCATTTAAATATGGCCCAATATCTAAAAGCCACGAGCTAATAGCAATTTGGCAAGAAAAAAAAAACAGATGTTGTAAGATTTTCCACCGTGAGGAAAAAGAGTAAGAGTGTGTGAAAGCTTTCAATGCACTGCAAAATCAAAGTGCAATTTGGAGACCAGGATCAGCTGCAAAATCTTGAAAAAATCTCACAAAAGTCTTGATGTAGGAGGAGCTACACCTGCAACCAACTAACCTATGAGGTGAATTTCTCCCCTTGTTCCCACTGACTTGGTGTAATTGGAGCTTCTCATGTGTTTATAGAATATGACATAATGAAAAAGGGGCACTTTCTGGGTAGCTTTTCATTCTTGATAAAATAAAAGAGAGTGTTGAGAGGGAAAAAAAGAAGAGCTTGAGTTGAAGTCAGAAACAGAGGGCATTCAACCTGACTTTTCCTTATTTCCTTTAAGCTTCAAAGGTAAGAATATCTTTTAACCCCTTCTACTTTTATCTTCACATGAGATGGATTCTGCTTTCATTTGGTTTTGTTTAATTGATACTTTGTTTAATCACACACAAAGGCACCTATATAACACTTTGTAAATCCCCTTCACCCACCTAATCAAGCTCCAACAAGAATGGAGCAAAACTAATCTATATTAGCATCCTTTCCAAAATGAAACTCAGTTAAGAAACAACACAAACTTTACCATAAACAAAAACAACCATTCAAAACAACACATTATCAGTGACCCCAAGCAATAGGCCAATACCACCAAATAGTAGCCACTATGATCAGAGAGCTACAATCACCCTCAAACATTGAAACAAGAAAAAAACTAAAACCAAGCCCATGGCTAAGCAAACTCCAGTAACTCATCCAACCCAAGGTAGTGTCATCCCTGCCATTGCTCTGAATCAACTCCCAGCCACCACCTCCGCTACCACGTCGGACTGCCACGCACTGTCGCGAACCAGAGCCCCGACCACCACGGCGTCCTTTTGCCGCTGCATAGATCCGTCGTCCCTAACCCAGCAGACCATCCGCAAGTCGCCAGCTACCACCGCGTCCCAGATCGTCGTCCCACCACAAAACCACCACGAATTACCAACCATCGAAATAGAAGTCAGATCGCGCCACTCTCTGGCAGCCGCGACCTCTCCCACTGCCGCTAACCCGAACCATTAGAAACCCCAATCCCCAGCCACCACGATCTCAGACCGTTGCTTCCTATTCTCCAGAGCCGCCGACAGCTTCGCCGTCGCACACCTAGCTACCATTTTCACCCATCACCACCGGACGACGTCGCCTTCTTTATTTCTATTTTTTTATTTATTTTTTATTGGTTTATGTGGTTGGACTTGTTGGAATCTTTGATAGTTTGATTTAGTTTAGGTTGATCACTTTTTTGGGTCAATTCTTAGAGATGTTTGGGTGGGAGGAGGATATTCTAAAGTAACTTTAGAGCAAGTAAGTATCTATCAATCATTGATAGGTAGACCCACTCATCTATCAATAGTTGATAAATGTTTACTTACTCTAAAATTACTTTAGAAGATGCAAATCCGTTTAGGCGATGTTGAGTTTTGGGCCTTGGGGAGATCTAAATCAGTTTTTTTTTGTTTTTCTAGACCAAGAATTGCTAATGAGTCATAACTTTATTGTGAATGTTAGGAAATTTGTTTCTTTTTTTTAGTTTGGTTAAGTTTTGTTTTAAGAAGAGTTCGGCACTTTTTTTTTGGTTAGAATTCTCTAGTAAAAAAAAAAGAAAAATAATTTAAAAATAATAATAGAAGATAATAAAAATAAAAAAATAAAAAAAAACGACATAAGAAAAATAATTGAGTAGATAAGAATAGATAAATCACTTAAATTAAAATAAATAAATAAAAATTAAATTAGACAATTAAAAACATAATAATACCCAAAAGAAAAAAATGAATGAGAAATATCTTTGAGTTTTCTTGTTTAAGTTGTTTAAAATTAACTTGCTTCTTGTTTAGGTATGTTATTGTTCATTGTACTCAATGGCATGATTTTGTGATAATTTTAAAGTGTCACTGAAGTGCATGTTTTTTGATATTTGGTTGTTAAAAATAATATTTTAATTCACGTAATGATTATTGATAATGATTAAATGATGAGTAGTATGATGTTAACTTACATTCTATACAAGAGTGAAGTTTTATTTTTTAAAAAATTTAAAATTAAAATCAACAAATCACAATCATTTTTTAAAAAATTACGTTAAATTTAAGTTTCTCATTATATTCAGAAAATACATAAACAACAAGTGAAGCAAAAATGTAATTTTTTTTTGTAAATTAGTTTACTTTGTTTGTTAAAAGAGGTAAAACAAATATTTTTAAAACTATTAATAAATTTATACAATTAACTTAAAGTAATCATCATAAGATGAATATATCAAAAATGTTATATGATTCAATTTTTATTATTTTTTATACATAATCGATTTTAAAATTCAACTTGATTTTTAAAATCACATTTTATTTAAAAAGATTTTCTAATTTTCTAATAAAATAAATTTAATTACAACTTTATTTTTATTTTTTAAAATTTTTATTTTTCATCATCTCAGAGCGATAACAATCGCAACAACGTAAAGTGTTAGGTGGCAATGACCGTGAAAGTACCTGCCCATGGCAATGGTAGGAACGGTGGTTGTAACAACAGCATAGAAAAGGTCAACGGGAAGGGGATGTACATTTTAGAAGAGGAAGTGTTAAGTTTTTTTAATTTTTAAAAATGTAATTCCAATGTGACACTTCAGTCACTCATTTCACATCACACATTCTCACATGTATTACTCTAACACTACCAAGTGGAATGGAGTATCAGGATCTCATTCTACTATTAAAAACTTGAGTTTTATGTAATAAAAAAAAAATTTGAGCTTTTAGGTGAAAGGCCACGAAGGGAATATGCGGCAAGAATCAAACTCTTGGATCGATGACCATCAGAGTTCAGAGGATAGGAGGACGCCATTTATAACAATTCTAATATTTTTATCATAAATCATATATATATATATATATATTTATAGACGCCATTTATAACAATTTAATATTTTTATCATAAATATATATATATATATATATATATATATATTTATATTTTATTTAATATTATTTATTATATTTATTTTATTTTATTATTATTTTTTAATTATATATTTTTAAAAAAGATATATATAATATCTATATCTCTTATTTATATCTTTAAAAAAACATAAAATGATTTTTTTTTCATTTATAATAAAAAATGTTAATCATATATTTTTTAAGAAATGGTGCATGATTATTCATTTTTTTAAAATATATGTAATTTAATTTAATAAAAATAATATTAAAAAATAAATAAAAATATCATTGTTATTTATAATGGTGCTACAGGTTTTATAGCAAGTGGAGCAGACCACGTTTTTAACGAGTGTAAGTTTTCTAGCCGCACATTCTTATATGCCATAAATACAACAGATAAAACATATGCCAGTGTTACGACGATTAATGAAAGACGATCGATCTCCACCCTCCATTATTTTTAAGGATTAAAATATCTGTATTTTGTTTGGTAGTTGATCTAATGTTTACAAAAATATATATCACTAATGACATTTCACAATCTTTTAATACTATTTTATCACGTAAACAAATAAGTTAAAGTCATCAATTCATGTAACAAGGCATTTTATAAATTTTTATTTACTGAATTTTTCTCTGGGTTCTTTTACAAATTTATAAAAAAAATGATATTCGTATATGTAATTATAATTTAAAAATAAATGTGATATTCTTGATATGTCTTCCCAATTACTTTATTTGCCTTAACTTCAAAAATCAGAAAACCTTAAACTCTATGTCTGACCCCGAATTGAAAGAACACTAAATTAAAAGAACTCCAAATTAAATCACCGCACATTTACATCTTGAAAGAACCTCAAATTAAACTCTCAAACTGCGTCCTGCGCCTACCACATAGTAGTGGAAGAGCTTTTCGTGGAAAGGAAATGGGCATAGGCCTACAATAGAGACTTGATACCACGTTGTTAATCATCCATTCAGCTTATAACCTTAACAGGACGCTAAAGGTCCCAAAATGGTTTCTATATATATTTAGGTGGTTCTTCTGGTATATATAAAAAATGTGTACCATTAATAGCATCTCATAATTTCTTAATGTTGTTTGATTGTGAGAGGTTATTAGAGATATCATATTTTATTTTTTATAAATTTGTAAAATAATCCTTAAAGAAAGTTTAACAAATTAAAATTTGTAAAACACTCCTCTTACAATTGATGACTTAGGCTTATTTATTTATATGTTAAAATAGTAAAAAGAGATTGTAAAATGCTACTGACAGCACATACTTTTTATAGACATGAAAAAACACCATTTTATCTTTTAAAATTTATCTCTAAAGTACAAGTAACCCTTTATAAAAGTCAAATCCAAAAAGCTAATCTACATTCATTAAATATTAACAAAAGTTAACGTTATTTACCTTTAAATGAAATTATTTTTGCCCTTGAAATTATTCCATCAAGATGAGGGAAGGAAAGAACTAGACAAATTTGGCCTTACCTTTATTCTTTCCTTGGTAAGGGCCAAAGCAGTAACTAGCCAAATACGAAATCGCCGCTTGTCGCTTTCTTACATTCTGGAGAAATCTTTGCATAAGCGTGAAACTAAATTTGATATATTAAACAAATTATATCATTAATTAATATATATTATTATTAATTAATAATTAATTATTATAATTTATTATAATGAATAATGTGAATGGTCTGATATACAATTCTAAATGTTCATAGTTTATGAAAAAATTTATTTATATTTCATATTTTTATTTTTGATTTGGACCAATGAGTTAATGATGCGTTACCGAACGTTGTTGGCAGATGAAAGTCGGTGTTCATTGGGCCGACGAAATGCGTTCCCTATGACGTAAGATGTTGTGACGTTGTCCATGAAAATTGTTATGGTACACTCATTGTTGTCACAAATAAATATTTGAATAATTTTTTTATAATTTAAATGAATAATTTTAAGATAATTCAAATAAATAATAAATATTTTTAAGATAAATAATAATTTTAATTATTTGTGTTAATTTTTTCTAGTATATATAATTAGTTAAAATTTGAATTCACTATATATGTAATAAAAATTATTATTTATTGCTTCATTTAATTATCACATAATAATTTTTGTGTAATATATAATAAATTTTAATTTTAATTCGTTATGTATAAAAAAAATTATCACACAAATAATTAAAATAATTATTTATCTTAAAAATATTCACTATTAATTTGAAAAGAATTACAAAGAAATATAATCTTATTTAATGACTTCTAAGAAAATATATAAAGTGCATTCATATAAGTTTGTGTAACTATAATTACTCTATTTAAGATTCATTAAATTCTTGCAAACATCCAATTTTTATATTAATGTAGTATAAGACTTTATATAGAGAAGAAAAAAAAGCTAAAATAAAAGCAAAATAATTCGTCATAATTATACATCAACTTTTGAGAAGAATCAAACATAAATTCTATTAGTGAAGTACTTCAATCCTTAAAACTTGAATTAAGCGACTTAAGTGAAATTTGTAATCCTTTGCTAAATTAATAGCCCTAGACATATCTATAATAATATTATTAGTGAATTTATTACATAAGAATTTATAGACATAATTTAAAATAAAATATATATATATAATAAGAAATAAGTATTGATACAAGACAATAAAAAATTGTAACACACATTTATAATTTTTCAAATTAAAATCTCACACAAGTAATAATGTTTACTCAAGAATACATATACACATATTTCTAATAATTATATTTTTCTCCTTTGAACAAGAGTCTATGCTTAGTCGACCTGAATGGTGATGATTATAATATATCTTATGCTAGTCTAAAAACATCATAAATAGAATAAGAATTGAAAATTATCAGTAAGAAATTAACAGTTATAAAAATATTCGAAAATACATGATGAATTTCAGCTGTGTAAAATACACAGAAAATCACATGGCAACTAACGCATGACAAGAACAACACAATTCCAACATAGCATAACAAATGCTAAATAAATCACGCAATATAGTCTTATGTATTAACATCAACAAATTTCTCAAATATCAGCAAACAAGTACCAATCATCAACAATATTAGCAAACAAGTTTCTCATCACAAGAAATCTACTCTTTACTTTACTTTTTCTTTCCATGTCTACTTGTCTCACATTTTACTCAAAGGCCTTCACTCCCATAGGGAATCCACCCTATCTCTAGTATTACTTTAACATCGTGACAACAAAGTCAGACATACTAACACTAACCAGACAGGTAATATAAAAGGAATTCTATCCCTCTGCCTCTCAATGGTTAAGTGTAAATTTTTCCATGAATCTCTTGCTTGTCATTACACACAAACATAAGCAATACAAACCACCAATGTGTCACAAATAAATTCATCATATACAAGTCTATAAATAAATCATGACAATAAAATAAAATTCACAAAACTTAGACTTATTAAATTTAAATGTCAATTCTTCAAGAGACCAACTATGATTTAAAATTAATTTAATAATTCTCTTAATAGTTTATATCACAGTCCATAGTTCGTCATAGTCCATATTTTGTTCGGTCCTCATCATAGTTCATATTTTGTCAGGTCCTTATCATAGTTCATAATTTGTCCAAGTCCTAATAGTATAATCATTGCACAAAAGTTCTTTTTGCAAAGGTCAAAATAAATGTCAAAAAATCGCTTCTAAGCTAAGGTAAATATAAGTCAGAATAAAAGTCATAAAATTGCTCCAAAGCCAAAATAAATATAAGAAAGTTCATGTAAATCAAGTACGTAAATTTATTACCCAATATAATTAAAATATTTATTTAACTTAAGCCTTATTTAATTTATTATATTGATCCCAAGAAAAAGTCAACATTCAAATTACAATAATTTTTAATTCTGTCAAATATCATAAATATTTCAAAGTTAAGCAAATATCAAACTTTTATAATATTACGTATGTATAAAAATTTAACAAGAATAAAAATATGCACAAAATATTAAAATAATAAATTAATCGATAAAATATATAATCATCTTGGAAGCCATGATTTTATTTTTAAAAAGAGAATTCAGATCCTACCTCGTAAAGACTTTTCTTCTTTTTCTTCTATTTTCTCTTCTTTCTTCTTCTTTTCTTTCTTTCTCTCTCTCTCTTTTTTTCTTTTTTTTCCTTGCTCGGTTCCACTCTCTCTTTTCTTTCTCTCTCATTCTTTCTCTATCTCTATTTCCACTTTCACTCTTTCTTTTTTCTCTCTCTCTCTACTTCACGTTTTCTATTTCATTTATTGCCTATTTATAGCCAAATTCGTTTGGCTTCCTTAGGCGGGTCCAATGAGTCGGGTCGACCAACGAATTTGCGGGTTTCGACCTAACTCAACCCATAAAATTCGAATTGGGTTGGGTAGCGTGTTGGAACACTTCTAACCCAACCCAACCCAACCCACCTTTTTTTTTAAAAAAAAATGGCTTAGACAAAGTGTGCGTTTTGCTTGAAAAATGTCTTTAAGGTTCGTAAATATCATCTCTGATATAGTTAGGAATAACGTTAGACCATGTAAATATGCTAACAAATAGAGGCCAAAGTGGGAAAAGAAAAATTGATGTGTGTGAAATAACACTATATTTTATTCTTATTTTGCATGCATTTTTAGGCATTTTAGTTTCCCTTTTTATTTGTAGTTTGGATAACTGCGGTGTTTTGTGGTGTTGTTGTACAGGATTGGTGCTAAATTGACTTAGAAATGGGTGGAAAGCTTGCATGATTGAAGTTGGAGCTTAAATGATAACAAATTAGGACAAAAGGATCATTCCAGAAGAGTCCACGACCTGGCCGTGGAATTGTCCATGGACGTGGATCGAGCAACTGTGCAAAAGAAGCAAACACAATTTGGCAGAAGAGTCCACGGCCTGGCCGTGGAATTGTCCACGGTCTGACATAATTTTCAAAATTCGTTTTTCTTTCTTTTTATGGGCTTGGACCAGTTTAGACCCTTGGGGTGTATATAGTTGTTCTGAATACAATATTAGGATTTGGAATTCTGTTTGAAGGAGGCACGTTTGGAGGCTCTAGATCTTCATCTTCCTCCTCTCTTCTCCCTTCGCTACGAGTTTAGATGTTCTTTATTATGTTTTCTTATTTCTTCTTCTCCATGTCTGAGTAGTTCCCTTCGTTTCTAGGTTTGGGCAATGCCAATTGATACATTGATGATGATTTAATTGACTTAGTTTACCTCTTTTATCAATTTTGAATGGTCTTTGATTCAATCCTTATCACGCTTATTCATGTGAATTTACTGGCCACATATTTGCATATCATAGATATTTATGGACGTATTGAGAGGTGAACCTAGGTGTTTGAACCATAAGAATTGAACTTAAGGATTAAATCATGAGAGTAGGTTTAGCCTTTCAAGGACTTAATGAATTACTACAAAGCGTAAAAGGTTCAATTTAAATTCAATTACCACGAGAGTAGGAATTGGTTTAATTAGACATGGTTCTTGTCTCTTGAGAAAGAACATTAACTAATTTAGAGGAATTTACTTTCATTTGAATTTCAATTTTAATAAAAGGGTTATCAATTAGGATTTGTCTTGTATCATTGTGGTTACCCCCCAATCCTAGAAGCTTTCTTGAATTTAAAAACCTTTCTTAACAACTTGCTATTTTTGTTCTCAACTTTGCACTTTAATATTTATTTATTTAATTACTTGGTTACTACGTCCTTATCACTCAACAATTATATTCCTTTTGTTTAATTGAATTGAATTAATTAATTAATTAGTATTCATAGACATAGTCCATGTGGATTTGATCTTTTTATTAATTGATGATGAAACCGTACACTTATGGATTTCACATATAAAAAATGCATCAAATCCTATTTATCTACTCCCTCTCCACTGGCCCCAGCACAACTAGTAGTTCTCTCTTCTTTGTAACTAGTTCTCCGCAGTACAACCGTTCTCCCAAGCTCCCAATGTTTGTGCCTTGAGTTTGTGACCATTGTTTTTTCTCCCACCCAATCTCCCAGTCCCAATGATTGCGCTGTCGCTGTGAGTCCGTGACCATTGCTTCTTCTCCCACCCGGTCACTCAGTCATTCTCTACAACTAGTCACGCCACCACACAGCCATGCGTCCCTCTTCCATCTTGCAGCTTTTTCAATTTTCTACACCATGTAGCTCCCAGCAGGTAAGCCTTCTTCCTCTGCTCTTTTCATGCAAATCTAGAATATAAGAGGGAGTGTAGTTGGGTACAGTGCAATTGCACCGTACGTGCAAGGAAGCTACAGGGGGCAGAGTGGGTAGCAGAGCTATTGGTGCAAGCATAGTGGGCAGATAATGAATGTAGTATCGCTGGAGAAGAAGAAGAGCAAGCTTGGAGGGTTGGGGGCTGGATTGGCTATCGGCGTCATAGCAAGTGGGCTTGGTGCACTCGTATTAGGTGAATGCATTAACATTCTGGAGGACAAGATTGCTGATTGTGAAGGCATTTTGCATCCTTTCCCCTTCATGTTGCTAGTGTTCTAGTTGGATTTCCTGAGTCTTTTTCGAATGTGGAATATTTTTTTTAAAAAAAAAATTTCAAGTTTATATGTCAGTACTGGAAAGGGAAATAGAACAGTGCTAATGAAATTTGCATTTGAATTTTCAAGTTAATTCTTTCTAATGTCTCTTTCGTGATAAGTATATTTATAAATATTAACTAATACTTTATTACATGGTTGGGTTGATATTTATTTACTTATTGATGATAGAAAATGGCTGATGAATGATAACTAAATCTTGAACATTCACTAACTGGAGAAGAACAAATTGGAAGTACTTCTACACCCCAAGTTGTGTGCAACCTTCCCAACATGTTGAGCATTTAGCTACTGAACAAGGAGGAGGATCATCTACTGGTAAAAGGATATTCATACTTCCGAAAAAGCCTTCAAGAACAAGTTCACATGTGTAGGAACATTTTACCAAAAAAGATAATGGTGAAAAAGCTGAATGCAATTATTGGGGGAAAATATATACATGTGGTTCTAAAAATCATGACACAACTAATTTGTCTAGGCACTTGTTAACGTGTAAGAAAAGCCTCAATATACATGTTAGCAAGAGGTAAAAAAACTCTTGGATTTCTAAAGAAATGTGAAGAAGAAAATGATGGTAATGAAAAAATCAAGGTGTTGTCTTTTAATTAAGAAGAATGTATGATTGCACTTGCTAAAATGATTATCATTGATGAGCTTCCATTTAAATTTATTGAAAATGAAGGCTTTAAAAGTTTTGCTCAAGTTATGCAACCTCAATTCCAAGTTCCTTCTAGACAAAATGTTACAGAGATGTTATGCAATTGTATGTGTTCGAGACTAATTTGTTATTTGAGTTATGACTAATTTTGTTTAATTTATTCAAGACTTAGTAAGACTTATTAGTTGTTAGTTTGTTATGCACTTATTAACTTGTGATGTTTAGTTTATTTGAGATTGAGACTTATGGTATTAATTTGTTAGATTTTGTATTTTGATTTTTTTAGTAAAATTTCTTTTTTTTAAAAAAAAACATGTCGAACCAACGGATTCGACCCAACCTAACCTAATCTTGAGCGGGTTGGGTCGAGTGAAAAAATATCTTCAACCCAACCCAACTCACTACTTTAGTGAGCGGGTCGGGTCCAAAAACACTGCAGAACTCATCCAACCCAATCCACGGACACCCCTAAGCTTCCTATGTACATTGCAACTTAGATATTTTTTCTAAGTAATAAATTGGCTTCTTGTGCACGTTACATATAATTACTTTTTATATTTTTTATAGGTAGTAATGATGACGTGTAGATTTTTATATTAAAATAATAATTAATTCATAAATATCTTCTTATAAATATCTTCTCATAAATATTTGCTTATAAGTATATGTATTAAAAATTTTCTAATCACTTCTTATTAGTAATAACTATTGTAAAACTAAATAGAATATTCAAGTTGAAGAAATTAAAAATTTATTCTTTACAAAATATTTTATGAAAAATATGATGTTACATTTCTCTCATCCTTTTAGGAATTCTGTCTCCAAAATTCACTAACCTGATTGAAATAATTCTGGATAGGACTTCTGGATGTCATATTCTAATTCTCATATTGCCACTTTTGGTGATAGTCTTTCCCAAATCACTTTAACTAAAAGAATTTATTTTCCTCTCAAGTATTTGACAAATCTATCCATGATTCGTACAGGTTTTGCGCTATAAGTAAAATAATCTCTTACTTGCATTGTTTCATGTTTTATGATGTGTGAATGGTCAAAATAGTATTTTTTGAGTTTGGATATATGAAAGACATCATGAAGATTTGAAAGATTTAAGGGAAGTGCAATTTGATAGGCAACAGGTCCTACCTTTTTAAGAATTTGGAATAGGCCAATGAATCTGGAATTTAACTTTTTGGTTTTAAGGGTTCTGTCAATCCCAGCAGTAGGAGTGACTTTGAGGAAAACATGTTCTCCTTCTTCAAATTCTAGAGATCTTCTTCTTTGATCAGCATAACTTTTCTGTCTACTCTGAGCAACAAGTAATTTTTATTTGATAAATTTGATCTTTTCTGTGGTTAGCTGCACTATATCAAGTCCTAATAAACTCTTTACTCCTGTTTCTAACTAACACAAAGGTGATCTATACTTTCTACCATAGAGAGCTTCAAATGGTGACATTCCTATGCTAGAATGGTAATTATTGTTATAGGCAAATTCTATTAATGGTAGATAGGTATTCCAACTTCCTTGAAATTTTAACACACAGACTTTAAGCATATCTTCTAGGGTCTGAATGATTCTTTCAGTTTGACCATCTGTTTGAGGGTGGTAAGATGTACTAAAACGGAGTTTAGTGCCTAAAGCCTCTTGTAAGGCTACCCGGAATTTTGATGTAAATCTTTGGTCTTTGTCTAAAACTATGCTAGTTGGTACATCATGTAACCTTATAATTTCTCGATTGTAATCCTGAGCCAACTTGTACAATGGGCAACTGATCCTAATAGGAAAAATGTGAGCAGACTTAGTTAACATATCAATAATTACCCATGCTGCCTCATAACTTGATGGAGTCCTAGATAATCCTAACACAAAATCCATTGATATGCTCTCTCATTTCTATTGAGGGATATTCAAAGGTTGCAATAATCTAGCAGACTTCTGGTGTTCTATTTTAACCTTTTGGCAAACTAGACATTTAGCTACAAAACTAGCTATGTCTCTTTTCATCCCATTCCACCAAAACAATTTCCTGAGATCTTGATACATTTTTGTTGTACCAGGATGTATAATGTACTCACTACAATGTGCCTCTAATAAAATTTTCTTTCTCAATTCTTTATCATTGGGCACACATAATCTTCCTTTGTACATCATAGCCCATTTTTCATCAACATGAAAATGTTCAAGTTATTCTACTAGAATTCTCCTTTTTAGAGACTACAAAAACTCATCATTTTCTTGGGCTTGTCTTACTTGGTCTCTTAAATTACACTCTATTCTTAGTTCACTGACATACACGCAATGAGGTAGCAAGGACACTGAAATATTCAAATCCCTGAATTCTTCTAACAACTTTTGTTCCCTTATCACCATTGAGGACATGTGCAAGGACTTCCTACTCAAGGCATCGACCATTACATTGGCTTTACCAGCATGGTATTTCAATTCAAAATCATAGTCCTTTGAGAATTCAATCCATTTACATTGTCTCATATTTAACTCCTTTTGGTCAAAAAGATACTTTAAACTCTTATGATCACTATATACCTCAAACTTGATTCCATATAGATAATGCCTCCAAATTTTCAAAGCAAAGACTGTTGCTGCTAATTCTAAGTCATGAGTTAGGTAATTTTCTTCATATGATCTAAGTTGTCTAGATGCATAGACTACAACTCTACCGTGTTGCATCAAAACACATCCCAAACCCTTCTTAGATGCATCACAATACACTACAAAGCTTTGTCTAGGAACAAGAATTATTAAGACTGGGGTGGAGGTAAATTTGTTCTTTAACTCCTGAAAACTTGCTTCACAAGCTGAATCCCACTCGAAAGGGTGATTCTTTCTGGTTAACCTAGTCAGAGGTAAAACTAGCTGGGAGAATCCTTTAATGAATCTTCTATAATATGCGGCTAATCCCAGAAAACTCCTAATCTCAGTAATTGTCTTTAGCCTCTCCTAGTAAACTACTGCTTCAACTTTACTAAGATCCACAACTACGCCTTCCTAAGTAATCACATGACCTAAGAATTTTAATTCACTCAACCAAAATTCACACTTTTTCTAACTTGGCATACAACTACTTCTCCTTTAAGATTTGTAATACTATTCTAAGGTGCTGTTCATACTCCTTCTTAGTCTTAGAATAGATGAGTATGTCATCTATAAAGACTACCACAAACTGGTCAAGGTAAGGTCTAAAAATCCTATTCATGAAATCCATGAATATTGCAGGAGCATTAGTAAGTCCAAAGGGTATCACAAGGTGTTGAATTTCATGGTTTCAGAGTAAAAGGAGAAGAGAAAGTTGAGAGAAATGGAGAAAACTGTATATTGATAGAATGGAAAGTAAAAAATAAAATAGGTAATCTTGGCTTATATAACCAACTAATCCAAGTAAACTAACTAACCATTAAAACTAATTCTAACTAACTCTAACCAATTCTAACTATCTTAACAGCCCCCCGCAAGCTGGAAGGTGTACATAACACTTCCAGCTTGGGATGATCAATACAAATGCATATCCAGAAATACAATGATAATGCCAAGAACTGATAAGGCATGCAAGCCAATAAATGCTTAACCACCAAAAAAGGCAGAAGCTCCAAATGCTTAACCACCATACAAGGCAGAAGCTAAAATCATCAAAGCCAACAAAGGGAAAAAGCTTAACCATTAAGCAGAAGCCACAACTTAAGGCTTAACCACTTAACAGAAGCAAGAACATCCATCAATGCTTAACCACCACCATGGGCAGAAGCTTACAAAAAAAAAATATCAATGCTTAACCATCCATGACAGAAGCTCACATCAACACTTAACCATCATGGACAGAAGCTTACAACAACAAAAAAAATATCAAATAAGCAAATCACCAAACAGTTGGTGTACACAGAACTTTGATGAACGCATTCTCTTAGATGACGCTTTTATGTTTTCTTCTGTAGCAACACTTCGCTCATAGTGAACATCATTATAACCAGCCAATATTTTTGCTAGTTAAGCACGGACAATGCCTTCATCCTTCCGAAAAGTCCTCCCTCGGAAGAAAAGCAGCGTGGAGCCAGACTCGTATGGATCTTGAGTCTCATCATCTGAATTTCTCTTTGGATTTATGTTCTGCACATCGATTCTCTGCCATACCTCTGTTGTGTAGATCTGAGGCATCAAGATTCAGATCTATAGAACAACTGAACAAAACCACCATCGTCTTATTGATCTCGATCAGATCCATATGGATCTGGTAACAGGAAGTGTAACAGAGATAAAACGAGAACAAGATCTAGATTTCTAGGAGGAGATTGAGGACCGAACAAGAGAAGCAACTGCGGAGGGAGGCATCGGAGGGAGCGAATATGGTGGAAAGACCGGTGACGGAGCTGCTGTGAGTAGTAGTGAATATAGTGGAAGGACCGGTGACGGAGCCGCCGTGGCTAGCTCGTGGAAACCGAGATAAGATAAGATCGGAGGGAGAAGTGCGGTGTGAGAGAAGAACGAGTGTTCTTGGAGATCTTATGGAGTTGGTGGTGGTGCTGAGGGCGTTGAAGGCGTGAAGGATGCTTCGAATCCTTCAGTGGCGGTGACGTTGAGGTCGCAGAGCATGGCAGCGAAGAAAATGGCGAAGAGCAGTGAGAATCACAGGGAGGAGTTTTCCATGGCAGAGAGAGAAGAAGTGATGATCCAAGTGATGATTCAGATTTCAGAGTATTTTCTCGGGAAAGTGTAAAATGGAAAAGAAAAATAAACTAAGAAAGAGAAAAAGAAAAGAAAATGCAGCAGAAGAGTGTTCAAGGTGGGTGGAATGTCTCTGATACCATGTTGAATTTCATGGTTTCAGAGTAAAGGGAGAAGAGAAAGTTGAGAGAAATGGAGAAAACTGTATATTGATAGAATGGAAAGTAAAAAATACAATAGGTAATCTTGGCTTATATAACCAACTAATCCAAGTAAACTAACTAACCATTAAAACTAATTCTAACTAACTCTAACCAATTCTAACTATCTTAACACAAGGCATTCATAATGTCCATATCTGGTCCTAAAGGTTATCTTGGGTATATTTTCTGGTTTTACTCTTATCTGATGATACCCTGATCTCAATCTTATCTTTGAGAAGACTGTGGCTCATAATAGTTAATCCAACAAGTCATCTATCCTAGGAAGTGGATACTTATTTTTAATTGTGACTTTATTCAATTGCCTATAATCTACCATAACTTTATGGTCCCATCTTTCTTCTTGACTAATAGAACAAGTGCACCCTACAGTGATACACTGGGTCTGATAAAACTTTTGGCTAATAGTTCATCTATTTGTTTCTTAAGTTCACTTAGTTCCAAAGGAGACATTCTATAAGGTGCAAAAGATAAAGGTCCTGGTCCTAAAACTAGGTCAATGGAAAATTCAACTTCCCTTTCAGGTGGTAGGCTCACTATCTCTTTGGAAAACACTTCTGAAAATTCTCTTACTATAGGTATGCTGTTTATTTCTTACTTAACCTCTGAATTTGAAGAAAACAAAAGAAGAAACCCTTGATCTCCTTCTAAGAGACACTTCTCTGCCTAAGTGGCATTAAGGAATATGGTATTGGTAGATTTTGGTTCCTTGGGTGGATCATTGGGAAAGTAGGCAAGTTTTCTAGAACAATCTAAGATAATATTAGTAGACAACCACTCCATTCCAATTATGATATCAATACCAATCAAAGGTAAACAAATAAGGTTCAAAGTAGAAACTTTTCTTTCAATTAAAATAGGACATTTTAAACAAGCTTGGGAAATAGAAACTTTTCCTCCAGTGGGAGTTGAAACTAACAGATTATAAGACAATGAAGTTATATGCATATTCAACTTCTTCACACAATCAATAGATATAAAGGAGTGTGTAGCTCCTGAATCAAACAATACAATTAAGAGAGTATTTTTAAGAAAACATTTACCTTGAATCATGTTAGGGGAACGATTTGCCTCTTCTCCACTTTGAGAGAAAACTCTTCCTTTAGTCTGTGGTTTGGGTACAGGGTTGTTCACCATCTTCTCGGTGGTACAATCCTTGGTAAAATGTCGTGGTTTTTCGCATTGGAAGCACATATAGCAAGGTCTAGAGTCATGGGATTTCCCACACTTATTACACACAAGTAGAAGTCTGTCAATCTTCACTTGCTTATCCTTTATATGGTTTACTCCATTCTTAAAATTATTTTTCTTTTGAGCTTCTGCCACTCCTTTTCTTTTTAGAAAATTTTGACGTTCTCTTCAAATTCCATCTCTAGATAGCCTTTCTCTGCTATCCTACATTTATTTACTAGAGTGACATAATCTTTTATTTCCAAAGTTGACACTTTTCCCCTTATCTCAGACCTCAAACCCCACTCAAATTTTGTGATTTTCTGGTGTGGTGTGGATTATGAATTAAATTTGATATCAGAAACAGTTGCTAAGTCCCACCAAAATTATAAAAACCTTGCAACTAGTTGTAGTAGCAAGGGTCAATCCACAGAGAACTAACTCAATTTAACACTATTAATTGAATCCTAATTTAAACTATAAGTGACAATAAACAGTAAAAAAGGAGTTTGTTAATTCAAGCTAAAACAGAAACTAAAGATAAAATAATAGCAAAACAAGTATGATTTGAATTTTCATTTTGAGAATATTGGTTAAGAGATAGAATCCACTACTAGGTTTATATGATTATGTAAATCCTTATAACCTTTATCTCAATATAATCAATTATGTTTTTATGCAATTGTGACATTAATCTCTGTTTTCCTTAAGTATTGATTAATTTAGCAACCGCTCAAATCAATGTCTAATCAATAGTTATTTGTAAAGCAACCGCTCTTACACCTACCTATTAATTGTATTAAGATTTAGAAAACTAATCACACTAAGATTTAACCAAACACCAATATTAAATTACTTAGTTCATTTGTTCCGCTAGTTCTACCACCGCAACCGCACATAATAATCCTAGTTTTTACCACTTTCTAAATTGGCAAGAATATAAAAACCTTTATATTGAATTGAGATTAGAAACATATGAATGAAAACACAATTGTATTGAAATAAAAGAATATGCAAAATTTACATAACCAAAACTAGAGTTTCATCCTCCCTTAACAAAACAGGAGTTTAGCCGCACATGGCGAATTCAAAATCAGAATTAAAATGAAATAGAAACATAGTTAAGAATGAAAGAACGAAAGAAAATTGAAGATCAAACTAGTTTTCAATAAGTAAGGTTGATCGATCTCCAATTTCTCGAATCCGAATGTCTAATCTTTGATCGAATCTTCCTACTTCTTGTCCCTTGAATCCTCTTCTTTTCTCTATCGGCTTCCAGTTTAGAACTGCCTTATGAGTCCTAGCCAATCCTATTTATACCTTTGGACCCCTAATTTTGCCTCAAAATATGAAGTTAAGTTTCTGATTCGCAGACACGGGCTATGTTATTTGACACGACCTACCCCGTGTCTGACTCTGCCTTCACTAACTCAGGCATTTTGATACTTAGAGAACCACATGGCACACCCCGTGTCATATGGCACGGGCCATGTTGTCGAATTGCTCAGAATTAAACCCATTTTGAGATACCAGAGATATACACGACCAACCCCGTGTCAGATGACACGGGCCATGTTGTCATTCAAAGATCAAAACTAGATTCCCTTAGTCATATCAGAGACGTACACGGCCTACCCGGTGTCATATGACACGGGCCGTGGTAGGCAAATTTATGGCTGGACATTTCTTGTGGCACCAGAGTAGTACACGGGATACCCCGTGTCTGATGACATGGGCCGTGTTACTGACTTTCTTCATCTTTAGATGAGATTCTCAATAAACATTCTTCTTCCTTTGCTTCAAGAAGTGATATTGATCTTCATGAATCATTGGCTCTCCCTTCACATAGATAGCAAGCCTAGTTTAAGGCTAATGGACCCTAACACTCAAGGGTTTCCTGAAACGCACAATTCAATCATGAGTGTTTATGAACATATTTAAGCAAAGTTTCACAATAAGGTTTCAATTAAGGTAAATGTCATAAACTTATGCAAATGTTATCAATTGAGCGCATATGGAATCCAATTAGATCAAATGTAAGACATTCAAAATACTGAAATTATCAACAGATCAAACACCTCCACACTTAGCCTTTTGCACCCCTGAGCAAAAATATAGAATCATGCACATGCTTTCCAATAGGTAATGAAAGTATTAAGCAATGAGCAAAGACCTATATACTTTAATCCTTTCAAGGAGTCTAAGCAATCAGGAATTTCCTTTCTTATCAATCCAAACCAGCTAGCAAAATCTATCAAATCTCAAGGTTAAATCAGCATGATAAACCTTCACTGATATACTCTCTTTCACTCAAGTGCTTTGGGTTTGTATTTACTCTCAACCAACTCATGAAAACATGCCCTATCATAGGCTTGACAAGCCTCTACTTCTCTACCACTTAAGACACTTGCACACAAAGATCAAAAGGTCTTTGATTAGGTTAAAATGGGGTCAAGGTCAAGGTAGAATATATCAAGGATGAGTAGGGTTAAACCATAGTAAATAGAAGAGCAATGGGAATAGAAAATTCAAACATATTTGTAATATCACCCTAGTGCTTTTCAATCTCAGATTTCATTTTGGTATCCTCACTCTTTTTCTTACCTTTTTCCATTCAACAAATAACTTTTCCTTTTTTTTTTGAATAAAAACACATCTTGCGTCATATTATCAAATACCCCTACACTTATTCAAATCTAATTCCTAAACAATTACTAAGCTCTTCTGCTCCCTAAGGTAAGGTATAAATAGTTTTTCACTTTTAGGCTTGTATTGAGCTATGATAGAAAGAAATGAAGTCATTCAGGCTCAAAGATGGGTAAATAATGGATTAATTTGCAAGGATGACTATTTGGCCAGTAGCTGTAAGAAAGAAATGCCTTTATCATGTCCAAACTGTGTAGTGGCCATTTGCAACTTAAAAGAGAGTCAAATCCAGTTCTAAAGAACATATAACCATGAGTGGAATTACACAACCAAGAACTGAAATGACCTAAATTAGTCATTCACATTAAGGCCCAAAAACTCACTAGGTCACAATTTATCAGTTTTGATTAACCCTTTCAATTTTTCAAAAATCTTATTTGACCGATTTAGAAGCAAGAAAATCAATTCCTTTAGTTTAGAGACCTTTCAAGATAAAGCGGAAACTCGTTCACAGTTCAAATCACTTTAAAGATCAATTTGGAAAAGCATGTATCATCAGTATTGAGTCAATTGATATCAGTATCCCCCCACACTTGAACCAGACATTGTCTGCAATGGCAAAATGGCAAAACAGATATAAATGGACACAATAAAACTAACGAGACAAAAGTAATGATATTAAGGAATCCAAGTCATCATCATTAACCAATAGTCAACAAGCAAGTCCAAAATAGATTCAAAATATCCCATGAAAAGCAAAACAAAGTCCCAATACAATAATGATATATATCAAGATGGGGGAGGGGGATAAGTAAATCTCTGAAGCAAGGCATCCAATTTGCCATCAATGCTATCCAATCGCTGAACAGAAGAGTCAACTAGCGCTTGGAGGCTCTGTAAACGGTCATCAAAGTTCTAAAAACAAGCAGTCTGATCCATCTCCAGGTGATCAAGACGAGCCAGAAGATCATCATAAGAAGCAGCTCGGGGCTGAGTGGAGGGGCCAGCATCATTAGCAAAAGGAGCAGTATACTCTGGATGTGGTAGCTTTGTATCATCCTCCGGGGAGTCAGGTATCGGGGCTGGTCCAGGTAAGATCTCTCCATCAGTGTCAGGTAAATGTAGTGCGCCATTCTGATGGACTCACAACTTCATAGCCACCAGAATAGAGCCACTGATAGCAGTGGAACCACGGACAGGGTCCTCCTCCAGGAGGTCTAAATAATCATAATACTCAGCAATAGTAGAAACAAAACCCCCAAGCATGATGCTGCTGGCTAGAGTGGCCCCAACATGCTTAAATTGATTGCACAGCCAATACCCCCCATTGACGGGTTCCCCATAGATCATGCAATATAAAAAAAATAACTCATGGCGACTAATGGTCCCCTGACTTTCCCTCCTACCACAGATGGTGTTAGTTAACCATTTCTGAATATATCTATGAGCAGGGGATCTAAGTTTGGAAGCCTTGGATTTCGAAGGGTCATAGGGACCTGACCCAGCAACAATCAGAGCGATCCAAATGCGATCAGGATTAAACTCACGGGGAAGACAATTGTGTCTGACTGGGAAACCAAAAATGGCACTGAATTGATGGATATCGAAGGTGCGAGGGGAGCCTAAAAGCTTAAAGGTGATCTCACCTGGCCACTGGGCTTCGTCACTCAAGGGGTATAGTTTGCAAGAAAAAGGGGAAATAACTTCCCTAGTCAACTCGGCATAAGTGGGTTTGTGTAATTTTGCAAATCCTACCCAGCCTATCCTGTCCAGCAGTGTAAAAACTTCCTCATATAACCCTATGGCTCTCAAAGTATCCTCATTTAGGAATCTAGTGGCAATAACTTCCTTCCTATCAATAGGGTTAATGGGTACCTGGGGTGGAGATGGAGCCCGTGGTGGAGGGGGAGGTGGAACCTCTTTCCTTGCTTGCATCTTCGTGCGCTTGCGAGGAGGCATTGTGCAGGGATGGAGTAGGTGAGGTAGAAAGAAGGAAATGAAGAGAGATAGAGGAAGGTGGTATGCGTAGGAAATGGTAAAGAGTTGGGAAACGGTGGTAATGGAAGGGAGAATGAAGGGAGAAAAAGGGGGAAGGGGGGTGCGTAAGGGGGAAAGAGGAAGAAGGGCTGAAATTGCCCAAATAGAACCCTAAGTGGGATTTTAGGAGTGCTGATGCGTGGACACGAGCCATGTCATATGACACGGCCCACCCTGTATTTGGCTTTGTGAGCCACTGAACCTGCAGAAAGGTCCTCTGATATGAGGACACGGGCCGTGTCATTTGACACGACCCACCCCGTGTTGTCTTCAGTAACAACTGGGGTCTAAACAAACTAGAAAAATCGTATCAAAAACCCAAGAGATCATCACTTCACAAAGATATCAACCATTCAAACACTTATATAGACCCCAATTACACAGAAAACAAGTACTTATGCATTCAATTTTAAGTCCAGTGTGGCAAAACACAAATAATTGCAACGATGCAAGAATCAATAGGCATAGAATAAAGCAAAATGGGCCAAACTATGAAGCTAAACAAGAATAACATGAAAATAACATAAAATAGAAAGGGAAAAGAAAGCAAATTTGTTTGGGTTGCCTCCTAATAAGCGCTTGGTTTAATGTCCGCAGCCTGACATTGTAACACTCCTCAGTGTTCAACATAACCAGGACGGAGAAAGGTCATTGCTTCGACTTCTGCATGCTCTGGAAGCTCATGATAGGGCTTGAGACGATGTCTATTGACCTTGAATGTCTTTCTAGATGCCTCGTTCATGATCTCTACTACACTAGAAGAAGAAACAACTGTCACTACAAATGGTCCAATCCATATAGAACGTAGCTTGCCTGGAAACGATTTAAGTTTGGATTGGTATAGCAACACTCTTTGGCCTTTGTTGAAACTCTTCCTGGAGATCATATGATCATGGAATGTTTTGGTCTTGGCCTTGTAAGTGAGGGTACTCTCAAAGGCTTTATTCCTCAACTCTTCCAATTCCTGCAATTGGAGTTTCCTATGCTTTCCAGTACCTTCCAAATCCATGTTAACTTGCTTAACAACCCAGTAAGATCGATGTTCTAACTCCACTGGCAAGTGACAAGGCTTCCCATACACCAATCGGAATGGTGACATGCTAATCGGGGTCTTGTATGCAGTCCGACAGGCCCATAATGCATCATCAAGTCTAATACTCCAATCCTTGCGCATTAGATTCACAGCCTTTTCAAGGATGGACTTGATTTCCCAATTGGACACTTCAACTTGTCCATTCATCTGTGGATGGTAGGGAGTAGAAGTCTGGTGCACCACACCATATTTCTTCAAAAGGGCCTCAAATGTTCTGTTGCAGAAATGAGTCCCTTGATCACTAATAATGACCCTTGGAGTTCCAAATCTGGAAAAGATGGTACACTTCACAAAATCCACGATAATTTTAGAATCATCAGCTTTGGTGGCCTTAGCTTCCACTCATTTAGACACATAATCAACAGCTAAAAGAATGTATGAGAGGCCAAATGAAGGAGGGAATGGTCCCAGGAAGTCAATGCCCCAGACATCAAATATTTCCACAAAGATTATTGGAGTTTGAGGCATTTGGTTCCGTAGACCAATATTACCTGTCCTTTGATAGCGGTCACATGACTTGTAGAAGTTATAAGCATCCTTAAAAATTGTGGGCCAATAGAAACCATTGTCAAGCATTTTGTTGGTTGTCCTCTTCATGCCAAAATGTTCTCCACATGCATAGGTATAACAAAAATAGAGTATGGAGTGAGTTTCTGAATCCAGAATACATCTCCGAATTACTTGATCTGCACAATGCTTCTAAAGGTAAGGATCATCCCAGATGTAGTACTTGCACTCACTCTACAGCTTATCTCGCTGTGCTTTGGTCAGGCCCTCCGGAAAATCCTCAGTAGCCAAATAGTTAGCAATATTAGCATACCAAGGTGTTGTAAGCTCGATGGCCATTAATTGCTTATTCGGAAAACTCGCTTGGATAGGTATCTCCTCCTCTTCAGTCACCAACCAACTCAAATGGTCTGCTATCAAGTTTTCGCTCCCGTTCTTATCTCTAATCTCTAAATCAAACTCTTGGAACAATAGAATCCATTGAAGCAATCTGGGTTTCACATCCTTCTTTGCTAAAAGATACTTCAAGGCTGCGTGATTAGAAAATACAATCACTTTGGAACCAATTAGATACGATCTGAATTTTTCCAAAGCAAAAACCACAACTAAAAGTTCTTTCTCAGTTGTAGAGTAATTCAATTGAACGTCATTTAGGGTTCTTGAAGCATAGTAAATGGCATATGGTACCCTATCAACTCGCTGTCCTAGGACAGCACTAACTGCGAAGTCACTGACATCACACATTATCTCAAATGGTAGCTCCCAATTAGGTGGCCTAATGATAGGCGCTGTCGTCATCAACTCTTTGAGTTTGATGAAAGCTTCCATACACCTATCATCAAAATAAAACGGGACATTTTTCTGTAGTAGTGTGCAAAAAGGTAAAGATATCTTGGAGAAGTCCTTGATGAATCTCCGATAAAACCCTGCATGACCAATAAATGAGCGAATCTCCCTCACACTGGTGGGCAAGGGCAAGGAGCGCACAAGTTCTACCTTAGCTTTATCCACCTCGATTCCCCTAGCAGTGATTACATGACCTAACACTATACCATCTTCCACCATGAAGTGGCATTTTTCCCAATTCAACACAAGGTTAGTGTCAATGCATCTTTTGAGAACCAATTGCAAATGCTCCAAACAACTTTCAAAGCCAGTCCCAAACACACTAAAATCATCCATGAAAACCTCAATAATATTCTCTATGTAATCAGAAAATATACTCATCATTCATCTCTGAAATGTCCCGAGTGCATTGCACAATCCAAAAGGCATTCGTCGATATGCAAAAGTGCCAAAGGGACAAGTAAAAGTGGTCTTATCCTAGTCTTTTAGAGCAATGACAATCTGATTATAGCCTAAAAATCCATCCAGAAAGTAATAGTGAGTATGACCAGCTAATCTTTCTAACATTTGATCAATAAAAGGCAAAGAGAAGTGGTCTTTTCTGAGGGCTGCATTTAATTTTCTGTAATCTATGCAAACACGCCACCCTGTTTGTAGCCAAGTAGGAATAAGCTCATTCTCAGCATTTCGTACCACAGTAATTCGGGATGTCTTTGGCACTAATTGAACCAGACTCACCCACTTACTATAAAAAATGGGGTAAATCACCCCCATACTTAGGAGCTTCAGTATCTCCTTCTTCATGACTTCCATCATAGGAGGATTCAACCTCCTCTGGGGATCTCTTACTGGTTTAACCCCATCCTCCATTAAGATTCTATGCATGCAAATGGAGGGGTTAATCCCTTTGATATCCACTATAGTCCAACCAATGGCTGTCTTATGCACCTTCAAAATAGCCACCAATTTCTTTTCTTGCTCTTGGGTGAGTGACTTAGCAATGATCACTGGCAATGTGTCCTTTTCACCCAAGAATACATATTTAAGATGAGCTGGCAACTTCTTGAGTTTCAACTCCGGTGCTTGCACAACAGAAGGTTTAGGTGTATCATTAGTAACGGGTAGCTCAACATATGAAACATTATATTCTTCTGAAGTGGAAGGGAGCACATGCATAGCTGCTACCAACTCTTGAACATCTTCATTCTATAGCTTGCTTGCATCAACTTTCTTTTCTCCTTGTAAATCTAAGCTGTGAGTCAAAACAGTATCAAGAGCATCAAAATGATTAGACTCAAAAGCTACAAAAATTAAAGAATCAAAAGCATCAATCAAACAAGCAGATTGCACATCACTTGGGTATCTCATGGCCTCAAAAATATTGAATCTGATTAATTCTCCATCAAATTCCATGGTCAGGGTCCCTGAGTGCACATCAATCTTTGTTCGCGCAGTCTTCAAGAAAGGTCTCCCCAACAAGATAGGAGTAGAGTTGGGGGATTTATCTTCCGCCATGTCTAGCACATAGAAGTCTGTCGGGAACACTAATTCATTCACCTGCACTAAAACATCCTCAACAACACCCTTCAGGTATGCGTTAGATCTATCAGCCAATTGAATGATAACATCAGTTGGTTCTAAAGGACCAAGATATAAGGATGCATAAATAGAATAAGGCATGACATTTATAGATGCACCTAAATCTAACATTGCCCCTTTCAACCCTTTTGTTACCTATTGTGCAGGGTATAGTGAATGTGCTAGGATCTTTACACTTGGCTGGGAGTTTCTTATTAAAAACAGCTGAAACATTCGCTCCCACTTGGACCCTCTCATTACCTTTTAACTTCTTTTTGTTAGTGTATAATTCTTTTAAGAACTTAGCATATCTAGGCACTTGCTTAATGGCGTCTAACAAAGGGATGTTAACTTCCACTTTCCTAAAAGTCTCTAAAATCTCTTTATTCACCTCTTCTTTCTTATTTTTAACCAATCAACTAGGAAAATGGGCTTTAGTGACATATTTAGGGAGTGGTTCAGAAATACTTACCTTAGGGGCCTCAGAGTTGGGTCCCTCATCTTCTACCTCCGTAGGCTTTTAAGCTTTGTCTTCAGTGACTTGTGGAGGAGATGTGGGTTCGTCCAATGTCTTCCCACTTCGCAAGGTTACAGCGCTAGCGTTTTCCCTCGGATTCATCTTCGACTGTGAGGGAAGTTTTCTAAAAAGTTGACTCTGAATCTTGTTGATCTCGATGGCTAACTACCCCACCTGATTCTGCAAGTTACTGATGGTGGCTCTTGTTTCTAGTTGAAACTGAATGTTATTGGTGGTCATCTGTCTCATTAGCTCCTTCAATGAAGGTTCAGGTTGTCTAGGAGCTGGGGCTTATTGTTGCCTCGGAGGGAACGGTGCTTGCCTTTGTTAAAACCCTGGAGGTCCTTGAGTCGGAGGTTGACTCTGGGGTTGTGTGCCATAGCTGAAGTTAAGATGATCTTTCCACCCCGGATTGTATGTGTTGGAGTAGGGGTTGTAATTTTTAGAAGTGCCAAAATATCCCCCTACTGCCTTTGTTTCCTCATTTGTGTCCTCATGTAGAGTGAGACACATATCAGAAGGGTATCCAGGAGAGTAACAAATCCCACAAGCATTGACTGATGCTTTTCCACTATCCATTAGTTTCTGAACCATGGTGGTCAATTGGGTCATTTGCTGCTACAAGCTAACTGTATGAGCGTCTTTTACTGCTCGCACTCTAATGTCATTCCTGGTAAAGAATTGTTGGGTGTTTGTAGTCATTCTTGCAATCAAGTTTCTAGCTTTTTGAGGAGTCTTATCAACCAACGCTCCTCCACTAGCAGCATCAATCATGTTGAAATCCATCACTAGTAAGCTCTCATAAAAATACTGAATCAGTAGTTGCTCACTAATTTGATGTTGGGGGCAGCTAGCGCATAACCTCTTAAACCTCTCCCAGTAATCATAAAGTGATTCCCTATGCCTTTGTTGGATACCACAAATTTATTTTCGAATGGTAGTGGCCTTAGAGGCAGGGAAGTACCGATCTAGAAAAGCTTGAGCCATGTCTTGCCAAGAATTGATCGATCCGGGTGGCAAATAGTACAGTCATTCCTTTGCAGCATCCTTTAACAAGAATGGAAAAGCCATGAGCTTGACTTGTTCTACTAAAACCCCTGCAGGCTTCATGCTAGAACAAACCACATGTATCTCCTTCAAATGCTTGTTAGGATCCTCTTCAACTAATCCATTGAAGGATGGTAGAAGGTGGATTAAACCAAACTTCAACTCAAAAGCCCCTTCAATGTCTGGAATTTCTATACAAAGAGGTTATTAGTCTAAGTCTGGAGCACCCAACGCCCTTAAGGTATTCTCTGCCATCACCACTTCTTGAGATGTTTCAGAAAATGTCTCAAAACTGGATAAATCTATATGGCGAGCAGCTTCGACGTCAGTAGGTGTGAATTGAAGAGGAAACACATTTACGTCATCATATTCAAAGTAATACCTTAAATTCCTCAATTGCTCATTTACGTCACCACTGGACATGAACGCCTGCAAAACAGTCGGAAAAGAGGAAGAAAAGAATTAAAAACTGAAATAAAAACAGAGTGAAAAATAGGAAATAAGCTAATAGCGTAATTGAACAATTAGGTTCCTCGACAATGGCGCCAAAATTTGGTGTGTGTGGATTGTAATTTAAATTTGATATCAGAAACAGTTGTCAAGTCCCACCAAAATTATAAAAACCTTGTAACCAGTTGTAGTTAGCAAGGGTCGATCCACAGAGAACTAACTCAATTTAACACTATTAATTGAATCCTAATTTAAACTCTAAGTGACAATAAATAGTAAAAATGGGGTTTGTTAATTCAAGCTAAAACAGAAACTAAAGATAAAACAATAGCAAAACAAGTATGATTTGAATTTCCAATTTGAGAATATTGGTTAAGAGATAGAATCCACTACTAGGTTTATATGATTATGTAAATCCACATAACCTTTATCTCAATATGATCAATTATATTTTTACGCAATTGTGACATTAATCTCTATTTTTTTTAAGTATTGATTAATTTAGCAACTGCTCAAATCAATGCCTAATCAATAGTTATTTGTAAAGCAACCGCTCTTATACCTACCTATTAATTGTATTAAGATTTAGAAAACTAATCACACTAAGATTCAATCACACACCGAGATTAAATTACTTGGTTCATATATTCCACTAGTTCTACCACCGCAACCGTGTATAGTAATCCTAGTTTTTACCACTTTCTAAATTGGCAAGAATATAAAAACCTTTATATTGAATTAAGATTAGAAACATATGAATAAAAACACAATTGCATTGAAATAAAGGAATATACAAAATTTACATAACCAAAACTAGAATTTCATCCTCCCTTAACCAAATAGGAGTTTAGCCGCATATGGCGAATTCAAAATCAGAATTAAAACGAAATAGAAGCATAGTTAAGAATGAAAGAACGAAAGAAAATTGAAGATCAAACTAGTTTTTAATAAGTAAGGCTGATCGATCTCCGATTGCTCGAGCCTATATCTCTAATCTTCGATCGAATCTTCCCCCTTCTTATCCCTTGAATCCTCTTCTTTTCTCTGCTGGCTTCCAGTTCAGAACTGCCTTATGAGTCATAGCCAATCCTATTTATACCTTTGGACCCCTAATTTTGCCTCAAAATACGAAGTGAAGTTTCTGATTCGCAGACACGGGCCGTGTCATTTGACACGGCCTACCCCATGTTTGACTCTGCCTTTACTAACTCACGCATTTTGATACTCAGAGAACCACATGGCACACCCTGTGTCATATGACACAGGCTATGTTGTCGAATTGCTCAAAATTAAACCCATTTTGAGATACCAGAGATATACACGGCCAACCTCATGTCAGATGACATGACCATGTTGTCATTCAAAGATCAAAACTGGATTCCCTTAGTCATGTCAGAGACGTACACGGCCTACCCCGTGTCATATGACACGAGCCATTTTGGGTAAATTTATGGTTGGACACTTCTTGTGGCACTAAAGTAGTACATGGGGTACCCCGTGTCTGATGACACAGGTCGTGTTGTTGACTTTCTTCATCTTTAGCTGGAATTCCTAACAAACATTCTTCTTCCCTTGCTTCAAGAAGTGGTATTGATCTTCATGAATCCTTGGCTCTTCCTTCACATGGATAGCAAGCCTAGTTTAAGGCTAATGGACCCTAACACTCAAAGGTTTCCTGAAAAGCACAATTCAATCATGAGTGTTTATGAACATATTTAAGCAAAGTTTCATAATAAGGTTTTAATTAAGGTAAATGTCAGAAACTTATACAAATGTTATCAATTGAGCGCATATGGAATCTAATTAGATTAAATGTAAGGCATTCAAAATACTGAAATTATCAACAGATCACTTTCCAGTGGCCATCGGGATTATTTTTCAAGTAGGAAGAAAATTTGGAAAGCTCTTCGAATTTGGTCACATATTGTCCTATAGTTATGTTTCCCTGTCTAAGTTGTATGAATTATGCCTCATTTTCATTTTTTACATTATCAGGGAAGTATTTATCAATGAATATGGCTAAAAAATACCCCCCAAGTGATCTCAGTTCCTCTAGATTCTAGTAAGTGCCTAGCACTTTTTCACTAATGCTCTGCCTCCCCTTCTAGCATATAGGTGGCGAAGACTACCTTTTGTGCGTTTGTGCTTCCTATAACTGTAAAAATCTTTTCTAGTTGCATGACCTGTTTTTCAGCTAGTGTTGGGTCATAATCTCCATGAAAAGATGACTGTTTTGCTTTCCTAAATTCTGAAAGACCTTGATAATTTAAGTTAGTTACAGGAGTTTTCCCGGTAGAATTTCCACTACCTTCGCCAGGATGATTATGGTTGTGATTATTATTCCTATCTTGACTTTCTTGTATGCGTTGTAAAATCAAGTTGGTTGACTCTGTCTGGGCCCTGATAGCGTCAGGCAATCCTTTCATGACTCCCAATATCCCTATTAGAGTATCATTTTTATAAACTATGTACTTCTGCGTGTTCTGATGCCATATAATCCTACACAGTCATGAAAAATTCAATATTGACGTGATCAATCTCAATATTGCAAGTTTAATGAAGTTATAATTCTATATGACATGTATAAAATAATAAGAGCAACCATCATATAGAAACTCAACATAGACAAAAATTCACGTAGAAATAATATTTTAGTGCCAGAAATCGATGTTCTGATACAAAAAATGTAACCCCCTTACTAAATTAATAGCTCTAAACATATCCATAATAATATTATTAGTGAATTTACTACATAAAAATTTACAGACATAATTTAAAATCGAAAAAAATATATAACAGGAAATAAGTATTAATACAAGACAACCCAAAGTTGTAATACACATATATAACTTTTCAAATTAAAATCTCACGCCAGTCATAATGTTTACTCAGAATATACACATATTTCTAATATTTATATCATCCTCCTTTGAACAAGAGTCTATGCTTAGTCGACCTGAATGAAGATGACCATAAAACATCTTGTGCTAGTCTGAAAACACCATGAATAGAGTGAGAATTGAAAATTCTCAGTAGGAAATGAACAGTTATAAAAATATTCAAAAATACATGGTGAATTTCAGCTATGTAAAATATACAAAAAATCACATGGTAACCAAAGCATGACAAGAACAACACAATTCCAACATAGCAGAATGAATGCTAAATAAATCACGCAATACAACCTTATGTATTAACATCAACAAGTTCCTCAAATATCAGCAAACAAGTGCCAATCATCAATAATATTAGCAAGCAAGTTCCTCATCACAAGGAATCCATTCTTTACTTTACTCTTTCTTTTCATGTCTACTTGTCTCACATTTTACTCGAAGGCCTTCACTCCCATAAGGAATCCACCCTACCTCTGGTGTTACTTTAACATCGTGACACAAAGCCAGACATACCCACACTAACCAGACAAGTGAGATAAAAGGAATTCTATCCCTCTACCTCTCAACAGTTAGGTGCAAACTTTTCCATGAATCTCTTACTTGCCATCACACACAAACATAACCAATACAAACTACTAATGTATCACAAATAAATTCATCATATATAAGTCTATAAATAAATTATGACAATAAAATAAAATTCACAAAATTTAGAATCATTAAATTTAAATATCAATTCTTCAAGGGACCAACTATGATTTAAAATTAATTTAATAATTCTCTTAATAAATTCATATCACAAATTCATACGTTATAGTTACATATTTTTGTCGGCCTTCATCATAGTTCATATTTTTCACGTTCTCATCATTATCCATAATCATGTCCTACTTCGATAACGATTCATCACACAAAAATTCTTTTATTGCAAAGGTCAAAATAAATGTCATAAAATTGCTTCAAGTCAATGTAAATATAAATCAGAATAAAAGTTATAAAATTATTTTAAAATCAAGGTATATATAAGAAAGTCTATATAAATTAAATACATATATTTATTACCTAATATAATTAAAATATTTATTTAATATAAACTCTTGAATGATATTTTAATTTATTATATTTGTCTTAAAAAAATCAACATTCAAATTACAATAATTTTAAATTCTCACAAATATCATAAATATTTTAAAGTTAAACAAATATCAAACTTTTATAATATTACGTATATATAATAAATTTAACAAAAAAATAATATGAATAAAATATTAAAATAATAAATTAATTAATAAAATGTATAAATATATTAAAAATTATTTGTTTTTTAAAAAAATTAGATCCTTCGTAAAAAATTTTCTTTTTTACTACTATTTATGGATAAGTTCTAAATTTTCTATCTCATTCTTTCTCTATCTCTATTAAATTTCACTCTAGAAACTTCACGTTTTCTGCCAAATTCGTTTGGCTTCCGTCTACGTTGCAAAGATATTTTTTTTAAGTAATAAATTTGGCTTACTGTACGCATTACATTTGATTACTTTTTAGATTTTTTATTTGTAGTAACGATGATGCATAAATTTTTATATTAAAATAATAATTAATTTATAAATATTATTATATAAATATTTTTTATAAACATATTTATTAAATTTTTTAATTATTTTTTATTAGTAACAATTATTATAAAATTAAATAAAATATTTAAATTGAAAAAATTAAAAATTTATTTTTCACAGAATATTTTATAAAAAATAAAAAGTTACAAAATTCATATCAAATAATTTTTAAAAGAATTTGATGTCGCTGGAAATAAAGCTGTTGAGCATCATTATTCATTTTAATTAGATTGGTATACTATGATAGTAATATAAAGAATTTATTTAAAAAATAAATAATAATTAATAAAATATCTAATAATTAATTAGTAATATTTTAATCAAACGTGATATAAAATTGGTAATACAAAATAATATTGAATTTGTTCTTCTAAAATAATAATTAAAGAAAATAATATTGAATTTGTTATTTTCAAAAAATAATTAAAGTTCCAATTTATGGTCTAATTCGTTCTAGCTTTGGCAACACTTTAATTAATCAGGGTATTTAGCAAATAAAACAAAAATTGGATAACCGAGTGAATGAGAGAGAATATGATTTTCTTAGCCACCAAGAAAGTTTTCTAGCTTGATGATGCTTTTTCTCTTATCTTATCCCCTATATATAGGCCTGCTAGTCCTTTTTTATTCCTCGCTAAGTTAACTCAATTTCCATTTCCGTACTAGTGTGTGCTTAAGCAGTGACTACGATGGCAGATTCTGCAGATGTCGCCCACGATGTTCAATCCCTACTCTCTTCTCCCGAGAGGGACTTTCTTATTCGCAACAACGACGATCAGGTACTACTACTTAAAAACTATTCATATTTTATTCAATCACTATTCTTTTCTTTGTTTTTGATCGTTTCTGCTTTGGTTTTATTTGTCTCTTTTATTGGAAATAGCTAAAGTTAGTTCATTTATGGTGTGATTTGGTGAACCCATTTTTCCAAAGGTTCATAAGACTCGAATTTGTTGATCTTTCATGGCTTTGATACTGAGATTTTTTTGTAGTTTTTTTTTTAGATTTTATTAATTTGGTATTTTCTTAGGAGAGCAGGGAAGGCGGAAATGATTGACATGTTCTAGTTTTGTGTCTGATTCTGATGTTGACTCTGCTAATGCTCTTTCTTTTAAAGAATGGTTCACTGAAGTGGGAAAATTGTAATTGGAATAGATCAGTTTATGTTCAAGGCCTGTGTAACTAACAGCTAATCTGGAGTCAGATAGGCTGCTGGATTAAACAAAATAGTGATTTTCGGGTTAAATTGAATCCTCTATCTATGGGGAGGGTGTGGGGGTAGAAAGATGGGTTGGCAATTAGGGTTCTGGGACTAAAAATGGGAATTTTGTTGAATGGAATATTCATTGGTCGTTTTATTCTTGATCATATGAAATATGAGAAAAGTAATGGTGATTCCATTTCATTCCCTTTCATTCGAATCAAAAGTCATTCCAATGAACTAAGAGTGAATGTGACCTAAGTTTGCCTATGATTGAATGTGCTGTTTTATTGGATATCGCAGCTCGTAACAATTGTTTCAAGTGGTGCCTTTATTGAATGAAGAATCATATTTATGCTCATATTGGTGGAAATTTGTACTGTTATTTCTTATATTTTGAAATTTGCAGGTTAAAATTGAAAGCTTGACGGGAAAGAAACTTGGTTTATATTTTTCGGCATCCTGGTGCGGTCCATGTCGAAGATTCACCCCAACTCTGGTGGAGGTGTACAATGAAGTTGCTTCAAAAGGTGATTTTGAGATCATTTTTGTCACAGCTGATGAAGATGATGAGTCCTTTAAGGGGTACTTTTCCAAGATGCCATGGCTTGCTATCCCATTTTCTGATTCGGAGACACGTAGTCGCCTTGATGAATTGTTTCATGTGAGGGGGATTCCCCATCTTGCATTACTTGATGAAACTGGGAAAGTTGTCACTTTAAGTGGAACTGAGGTCATCCGTGAATATGGAGTTGAAGGATACCCCTTTACATCAGCAAGGATCCAAGAGTTGGAATATCAAGAAGAGGAAGCTAGGAGGAACCAGTCCTTGAGATCTATCTTGGCCTCTCGATCCCGTGACTTTGTGATATCTTCTGATGGAAAGAAAGTAAGCTAGAAACTTTTCTCTCTTTGTATGAGATAGCAGTTTCCTTTAGTTAATGTCTGGTTGTTTACCTCAAAACATATTGTTCATTTCCAAATCTTAGTTCTGCTTTTATGTACATGCAGATACTTGTCTCTGAGCTTGAGGGCAAGATGGTTGGTCTGTATTTCTCAATAACTTCATTCAAAGCATGCAGTGACTTTACTTCACAGCTTGTGGAGGTTTATGAGAAGCTGAAGGCAAAGGGGGAAAACTTTGAGGTTGTGGTGATACCCCTAGATGATAATGAAGAATCATTCAAGGAAGGATTAGAAAGTGTGCCTTGGTTATCCTTGCCTTTCAAGGACAAGAGCTGTGAGAGGCTGGTTCGGTACTTTGAGCTCTCAGCTCTTCCCACTTTGGTTATTATTGGGCCCGATGGGAAAACTCTTCATTCTAATGTTGCCGAGGCTATTGAGGAGCATGGGATTGCTGCATACCCTTTCACTCCTGAAAAGTTTGCTGAGCTCGTTGAGATAGAAAAGGCCAAGGAGGCAGCTCAAACCCTTGAGTCTATTTTGGTGTCTGGAGATCGGGATTTTGTCATTGGGAAAGATGGGGTGAAGGTAAAATTTGTTAAACAAATTAACAATATGTTCTGTTGAGTTCATCCCCCCGCCCCATCTTCCTTCATTTGTAGCATGCTACCTTCCCTCTTTCTTTTCCTTCTCTCTCTTTGCTGTGATAATAACAACTTAACATTTATTCCCATTTCAGATTCCAGTGTCAGAATTAGTGGGTAAGAACATCCTCCTCTACTTCTCTGCCCACTGGTGTCCTCCATGCCGTGCATTCCTTCCAAAACTCATTGAAGTATATAATAAGATTAAGGCAAAGGATAATGCATTTGAAGTCATTTTCATCTCAAGCGACAAGGGTCAAGCCTTCTTTGATGAATACTTTGCAGAAATGCCATGGTTGGCACTGCCCTTTGGTGACTCAAGGAAGGCATTCCTGAGTAGAAAATTCAGGGTATCTGGCATCCCTATGCTTGTGGCCATTGGATCCAATGGCCGGACTGTCGCAAAAGAAGCTCGTGATCTGGTTGTGCTTTATGGGGCAGATGCTTATCCTTTCACTGAGGAGAGAATAAAAGAAATAGAGGCAGAATATGAAGAGACTGCAAAGGGGTGGCCTAAGAAGGTGACGCATGAAACACATGAGCATGAGCTGGTGTTGACTCGCCGTAGGAGTTATAACTGTGATGGTTGTGCTGATGAGGGACATATATGGTCATACTACTGTGATGAGTGTGACTTTGATCTCCATCCAAAATGTGCATTGGAGGACCAAGGAAGCAAAGATGGTGCCAAGGAAGAAGAGAAGTCCAAAGATGGATGGGTTTGTGATGGAGAAGTCTGCTTTAAAGCCTGAAATCTACTTGTTATATTTTGGTGATTACTGTTTATTAGTCATATGCATTTGATGCCAGTTAAGGCCTTTTCTAGTATGTCTTGTGAGTTGTCTGTTATATGGAATAATTTGAATATTGGATATTGTGATGTGAATGGTGATCTTGAATATATGGTGCATATGGGTTACTAGGCCAAAAATTATGTCTAGGCTCCTCAATCCTCTCCCTTGCCATGCCGCTTTCCTTTTCTTTGCTTCTTTCAAACAGATTCTTTAGTTACTCTCCCCCTCTCGTCTTTTCTTTCCTTTTTTATCTTTGCTATTGCTTCCAAACTATTAAAACCGTCAATAGAGTAAGCCCACATGAACAACGGTTTTAATTTTATAACAATATCATATCAATGCATTAAAGGATCTTGGTTAGCCATTCCTTATGTGGACAAGAGGAGGCTATCTCTGTTTTACATGTTCAAAAATTAATGGCAACCTTGGCAGTCATAGCCTATTCTTATCACAAAAAGATACAATTCTATGCCTGTGCTTTATCCCAAATAACGTCTTCGTTTTATTCTTTTCCGTTCTTTTGGTTCATTAAATCAAGGATCCTATAAGGTAACTCCCACGGTCCCATTTTATTCTTTTGATTGTTCAACAAAGATGGTGAATGTAATGTTTAGCGAAATCAATAAAATAAAAGAACAAGAGATAGTTAAATGAAATAGGAAAATATGCAGAGGACTGTGTGGATAGTAAAGAAATTCTTGTATGAACCAAACATAAACATGTGGCTATTCCAGGGTCCAATTAAAAAAGTTACATTTGTTAAATGTAAGCTTAAATTAGGACTCATAACCGTTTTATTAATTTTTTGTTACATGTGTCCTAATAAAATTGACATTTAACCACTTGGAAAAAGTTTTTATAATGTGAATTTGTCTTGTAAATGAATAAGTAAAGATATATCTATCATTAATATTTAATTCCAAAAAAAAAAATTGACATTTAACACAATTTTTAAATTAGATGAGTGTAAAAGTTGTGTTATGTCTTTTTTCTTGTTTTTATGTGTGTGGATATATAAATATGCAATAATGTTACTTTTGGTATAAAAATAAACTTTTTGTTTCATAAAGGAAATATTTTAGCATTTAAAATATCTGTAGGTAAATTTAATTAATTAAGTTAAATTTTGATTAATTCAATTGAAAATTATCAATTCGATTAAGATATTTTAACTAGTTTTATAAGTCAAAAGCTATTTGAAGGCAATGAATGAATTTTTGAAGATCCGTTTCGACCAGACAAAGGGAGAAGGCTTTTCAGAGACATGATAAAGATTGAAACAACAGTGAAGACAACACTTAGCAAATTTTCAAGAATAAGAAAAGACACCTTCAAGATCATAGATATTTCGAGGTAGATTTAAGACAGTTATACTTAATTCAAAATTTAAATTCAAGTGTTCGAATTTGAATTTAAGGAATTATTAGCAGTTAAGTCTATAATATCAAGACAAGATAATCATTGCTATTAATTTAGAAAGCTATTTCTGATATGGACACTTGTCATAATCTTGTCAAAATAATGGTTTATAAATACCAAGAGGATGAAGACATTTAGGTTGGTTGGAAACACTGACACACATCTTTCACGCATCCTATAAGTCACTCTAGCACTCACAGATATCAAAGGGATTAGTCAATTATGCCTTCTACCCTACTTTATTTATGTAATATTTACCAATCAATACAAGTTTAAAGCAATTCATTTACATTTTCTGCAATTCTCTTCATCTTTTGATCAAATGATTCTTTTAGTTATTTGATTTCTTTTATTTGCTTTAATTGATTTCTTGCAAGTTTATTTCTTTGCATCTTTATTGCTTTTCTTTTATTGCTTTCAATTCATTTCTTATTTTACATTGCTTTTTCTTTACTTGCTTTCATTTAAATTCTAGTCGAATTTATCTCTATACAAGTTAAGTTTTGTTATTTACTTGTTTTCTTTTATTCGATTGATCACTTTTCCAATTAAGTTTATTATTCTGCAAGTTAATTTATCACTTCCTTATGTTTTATTGCTTTGACTTGCTTACTTGTCATTTTTTATTATTGTTTACGTTACTTACATTTATCAGTTTACTTTCAATCTTGTTTCAAGTATTAATTTACTTTTCGATTATTAATTCATTAAATTTTACTTTTTACATAAACATTTTACTACGTTCTTTTGTTTAAAATTGAAACAAGTTTATAATATTCTTTCGATTCACAAATCTCCAAGTACTTGAAAGTTCTTAAGATGAAGAAATCCCTTTCTAGAGTGATGATATGAATCAAATTTGTTGTTTGACAAAATTTATAGTAAATAGTTACTTATACAATTTTTTTAAATATATCTTATATGACTTTAGCCATTATCATCTATTTCTCCTTCCTTCACTCTCTTTTTAATTCACCAACATCAATATTACACAATTCCTATGTTAGTTGTGTGGATTGCACATTTGGTGCAATTGGCATTAGCACATTACTCAAGAATATGTGTATGTATGTAGAGTTGTTAAAATGGATCAAACAATTTTTAATTTGAGCCGAATCATTGTTTAGTAAGTTTTGGGCCAAATCATGTTTAGTATATTTTGGGTTAGTATTTTGTTAGTCTAGCCTAATCCATTGCAAGCTACAGGTTGGGTGGGCTAACGCACCAACTGACTAACTTTGATTTTTTTTTTCTTAAAAAAATGTAATGAATTTAATGTTTAAAAAATTGAATGGATGAAAATTAAGAAATTTGGACAACTTAGTTTTGGACCAATAACAAACAAATTAGAAAGCTCGCCTAGTTGTCAATAAGATTTTAATTTTTTTTAAAACAAAAAATGATAATATGTTCTTAGGTAATTGATTGTTTAATTAAAAATGAATTAGATTTTGGTCTTGACTATGTCCGACCAATGACAGACCTAAAAATTTTAAGTTGTGAGGGCAACAACGATGGTAGTTAAGAATTTGGAAAGATAACTTAATGAATCGTGTGAGATGGAAATTGTTGAATTTTTAATTGAATTTTTATCTACCTTTTCTATTAAAAAAGTTAGTACTATCGAAGTTACTTAATAAAATTTAAGAGTGAAAGCAAATTATAAACTTTGGATGCAAAATTAAAAAACTTGTAGTATAATATCAAGAAAAAAAAACCTCAAAACTCAATCGGGGTGCATGCCCACACTTCCATAATATGGGTTAATATGGGTTTGTCTTTGAGTCGGATAAAAATAAAATTTGATTTAAATTTTCTTAGTCAATCTATACATTTTATGATAGCCCAATGACAACTATACAAGTATGTGTGAGATGCCAACCTAAAATTAATTAACATTAAATGGAGAGACCCAACAAATATATAAACTGCATCCGAAAGATTAAGGTAGGTGATGTGGGACTCTTAACATCTCCCTCCACAGATGCCTAGACGAAACAGGCGAGCCTAGCGAAATAGGTGGGATAAGCCTAGCGAAGTAGGTGACGGAAATGAGATCTTGACTCTGATACCATGTGAGATTCCAACTTAAAACCAATTGGTATCACATGGTATCAGAGCCAAGATCCCATCTCCGTCGCCTATTCCGCTAGGCTCTCCTGTTCCGTCACCTATTCCGCTAGGTTCACCTGTTCTGGCTAGGCATTCGTGGAGGGAGGTGTTAGAGTCCTACATCACATGTCTCAATCTTCTGGGTGCAGTTTATATACTATTGGGTCACTTCACTTAATACCAATTGGTTTTAAGTTGAAATCTCACAGTATGAATGAAGTAAAAAGTATTTTTTTTCAATAAATAAAATCAATCAACATAATCAAAAGAAAAGTATTCATTAAAAAATCAAAAGAAAAGTAAATGAATGAACCAAAACACAAATAAAAGAAAAGATAATGATAATTATCATAGTAGCTTTTAATGTGGTCCATTTTAGTAAACTGTGTACTGGTGGTTAGAGCTATAAAAAAATGCCCAACCCACCCCATCAAACCCTAGTTCACATAGGCTAGGACCAAAAAGTCCATAGGGCCAAAAGGCCTACAAGATAAAAAAAAAAGTCCACAGGGCCAAAAGCTCATAGGACCAGGTAGGCTAGGACTACTCCTGGGCTGGTCCACAATACAATTTTTTTTTTAATTTTGTCTATTTATTTAATGGGTTGGCCCTAATCCACTCATAGACTGACCTACTAAAATAAAACTTGACCCACATATTTTATGGTAGATTGACTCACTAAAAAAACCTTAATCCACGTAGTTTATGGTAGGTTGTGGCAATTCAAATTCAGTATTCATCTGAGTTGTTTGATCACTGAGGAAGTGTAAGAAAATCTAGAGTAATGCTGAGAATATGTGGGGGGTTATGGCATCTGCAGAGCCAATCCAGGTAGCTAGCTTTAATTAATCAGATAAAATATATGGTATAACTATTACACCAATGTAAGTAGTAGTGATAATTTTTGGATTGCTAAATTTTGTCAAAGGATTATTTCTGTCAAATTTAAACTCAATTTAGTAGTTCAATTACCGTGACACTAACAATTGTAGTGATTGGTCTATCGAATAACCCAAAAGCTGTATTGTTCTGATCATCTTTGTTCTTTGAAGAGCTTGGAAAGAAAATTGATTGATTGGGTTCCTGACAGGGTTAGGCCTATAAAGTCAAGCCTTGTATGAATAGTGGTCCTAATGGGCCCTTGGAGCTTCTGGGTTACTAAGTCCAGGCTCCAGGAAGTACACCTTCCAAGAAAGTGAATCACACCATTACTTCTTTACCCAAAAAAAGAAAACTATTACTTCTTATGACCTTAAGATACAAGAGTAATGTTCTTATTTATATAATTACTTCAGTAATAATTTTCTTTAATTATTGATGTAACTATATCCAAAAGTACCTATTTCTTGGCTTCATTGAAACTTTTTCTTTTCAAACTCATATATAGCCAAATTAGCATCAGCAAGGGATTATGTTTATCAGAATCGTTAGCCTTCCGACAAATAAAATTATGTTTACACACCCATTACTCCTCTAAATAAAAGTATTCAAAAGTTATGTACAAGTCAGGATCCACAACTATAATAGATCATAGTTGGCACCAACACATTCCATTTATATAGGATATAAGATGCGGCTATGTGAAAATGCATATAAATTCCTAAACTTAGAAACATGGGGAGTTTAGCATTTTCATGTTGTAAAAGAGTGATAGAAGCTCCAAAAGTAACATGGCTCAGCACAACCACAGGGCTAGTGAAGGTCCAATGGGGCTAGTGAAGGTCCAAAGAAAGACACTAATTATACAGGAAAGGCAACTTGAGGAATTTGGCCTTAAGGCAGAAAAGAAGGGGTTAAATCAACTAAGACAGGTTTAAGAAATTATAATGAGAATACATAATAAGAAGACAACAAGATGACACAACATTCAACACATATAAAGAATCTCATAACTTAACACATCTAATTTTTTCAGGTATTATACCCATTTTGGAAATTAACTCCCTTCTTAACAAGTGTCAGATGCATGCAACTGACTAGAAAGACAGAAAATAATACACATCACACAAGGCATAATTACACACTACTAAGCATCCCATGACAATCCATTACACGTCAGGAGACAAAAATTGCATATCATTCACTAATCACTATTACAATTAATTATTCGATTGATACATGATGTTTGTGAAATCATCCAAACACTGGCATGTATACCCCACTGAACCTAGTAAAACTTTAAAAGGAAACAACAATGCAAAAGTTATAAACCTCAGATCCTATAAGATCCACTAACATATTTGTTTGCACTAAAATACCCAGAAAGGACATCTTATCCTCCTATTTTTTGTTCTTTCTTTTTAACAAACCAGTTTTCCCCATTCATGTCTGGTCCTCCTTCTCTCAACTAGAATACATTACGTACAATATTTACTTCAAAAACTAATTTATACACAACTCGTGCATAGAATGTTATCAAATATACTTATTCCAGGTCTTACAATTCAAGGAGAAGAACAAGGGACAATATCATTAAGCCGCCTGACTTAAAGTTCAATTTAAATATATGAGAAAGGAAAAGCAAAATTATCAAAGATATTATTGAACCAAATACAACTTTAGCTTCCAAATGCAGCTGCCTAAACCTGATGAGCCCATAGAAGCATAGATGGACTTATAAATATGGTCTTACCACTAGCATATACTTGCTCACAAAATTATCTTCTCCTTCATAATGAAATTTCTGCAAGCTTCTAATATTATTGAACCAAATACAACTTTAGCTTCCAAATGCAACTACCTAAACTTGACGAACCCATAGAAGGATAGATGGACTTATAAATATGGTCCCCCTCCCCCTCAACACCACCTCATCTCAAATATCATTTTTAAGACCTTAAGTCCCTCTTTCTTTGCCGCTGTACAAAACTTCATCTGATGATTATTATCCCTTGTCTTCTTTTCTTGTTTTTACTTAACTAAACTTAAATAATAGAATTCAACCTCCTTTAGAGGTGGCAAAATGGGCTAACCCGCCCGCTTGCATTAATTAACCCACCCCGCTTTAATGGGTTGGCGGGATTGACCGCATAAAAAAAAAAAATTAAAAAAAAAGTAAGTTGAGTTGATCCTAAAAAATAAAACAAAATGTATAAAAATAAAAAAATGATAAAAATTAAAAAATAGAAAAATTATAATTTATAGAGGTTAAAAAATAAAATAAATAAAATAAATTTAGTATCATACTCATAAAAATATCATAAACACAAATAATAAGATTAATTTGTAACATTAAACTCAACCGTCCGTCCCGCTTAACCCGCGGGTTATGTTGTTGGAAATCAAAAATGGGTTGAAATCTTGAACCCAACCCGCAAAAAAAATTAGGTATTTATCTAACCCAACGGGTTGAACCCGTTTTGCCACCTCTAGCCTCCTTGTAGTTGTTGCCCTATTAGGTATTTATCTAACAGGTCCTACCTTGTCAAGAAGCATATGCTGTAAAAAAAAAAAATTACAATATGTGCTTGATTATACATTCTTATTATCACAACCCCGTGCCCACTTTAATTTAAACAAGACTCTAATTTGTTATCTATCTTGTTCTTATCCCTAGCTAATCATAAGTTAAGAGCTTCTATCATGGAAGGGTAAAAAAGTCAAGACTCAATAAAACAAGTCAGAATTCCTATAGTGAGATGTTTAAGAGGAATGTTTCTTGTATACAGAACAAGACTTTCTAAGGAATGTTTCCTATATACAGACAACAAACAAGGCTTTCTAAGATCTTCAATAGATCAAATGCAATCAAAATGAGATATTAAACTCTAAAAAAAAAGGCAGTCACATTTATGGTATTCCATATCTGTAATGAAATTTTGGAGTAAAAGAAATTAACGTTAAGTGAAGGAACAAAATAAATCAATTTTTTTTTCTGCATTTTCTTTAAATCCTTTTGAAGACCAACTAAAAAATAAAATACTCAGGAGAGAATCAATTTCCTTTTTGCAAAATCATCTTCTATCTTATAATAAATACAAAATCAAAATAATCCTTCATGAGCTATGACAAGTGTGTCCCATATTTCTTTTGCTGTTTGACATCCAGCAATCTTATCATACTCACTCCTACTCAATGCACATGTTAAAAAGAACTTTTCCTTTGAGTTGAGAATATATATGTTCTTCTTTTCTTTTGCCCAAGATTCTATAGGCTTCTTAACTTTTCTTCCATCATCAAATCTTGTAATTGGAATATAGATGATCCCCCACAGATCAACATGTTGAGATTTGATGAAAAGCCTCATCCTATCCTTCTAGCAGTAGTAATCTCTTCCATGAAAAGCTGGTGGTCTATTAGTTGATGAACCTTCTGGTATATAGGTTCCTCTTCCTTGTAGGTGTGTCATACTTCTTTCAGGATCTTTATCCTCTCACATTGTTAGGTGTGCTCAAACCAAAGACTAAGCTCTGATACCAACTGAAGTTGGTAATGGCACAAGAAGGGGGTTGAATTATGTTCCCATTTTTCCTAAAAAGTCAATCTTCTCACAACTTTCTCAAGTTGTTAAGACTTAGAGGTGAGAAGGTTCAATCTTAAATCAGAGTATTAGTGAGCAGGTTCAGAATATGCTATCACATCAGAGTAAGAAGGTTTTGAGAAGGCATGATGGTTGAGTATGAAGAACTTTCTCACAATTGAAAAATTGGTTTATATGTTATATTTAAATGCACAACTTCTCTTTAAGATACACACTTAAGATAGGAAGCTTAGAAAAACAATATTTAAACTTTAGATCTCAATTATATCAGAATGAGTTCCTATAAAAAAATTCTTTTCTAACAAAATCAATTTGTTCTGGATTTTTGTTTTAACTTAATAACTCAACTAAACAAATAAAGACAAGTAAAGATTAAGGGAAGCTTTACACCATGATTTATATTGATTCATCCCTAAACCACGTAGGGCTACGTCCAGTACCTAGCAACCAGTAGGATTTTTCACTATTCTGAGTATTCTTTAACAAGTAAGACTCTTTAGGCTCCAATACAAATATTCTTTAACAACAGTCTCTTCAGGCTCACCACAAAGTATTCTTTAACATAGCCACTTCAAGCTAAACACCAAGTATTCTTTAACACAGCCTCTTTAGGCTCACTCTCACAGTTTGAAGTGGCTTGCATAATCCACAAGCTCACTCACAAAGTACAAGAATTAGAGTATGAAAAAAGTGTTTGTTTCAACTGGGTAGCACCTAAAAACACTCTAAGAGTGGATACAAATACTTAATCAAAGCTAACAATACACATACTAAAGATTTTGCTGATTTCATAATAGTAGGTAGAGATGAGAGGGTTTAGTTCATGTTGTTCTTAGTCAGATTTGCTTCAAAGTTCATCACCTTTTGATCTTCAAGCTTGGATCCATTTACAGGCTTCAAAAATATGGTTGTTGGATGATTCAAATAGTAAATGTACTTGCTAGTTACATGTGACTGTTATTTTGTCTTTTCTTGTTGAATCAGCGTGCTAGTCTTTAAGTGAGAAGGTTGAACAACTTTCTCACAAGCAACCTTCTCATGAACTTTCTCAGCAGCAAGCTTCTCACTAAACTCTCTTAGCTAACTTTCTCATCCAACCTTCTCAAGCTTGAATATCTTCAATCTTCTCATCTTTTAATTCCACCATCTTCTTTTTTATTCTTCTTGATGATTCTGATGGTAAATGCTTCACTTGTAAGTTTGAAATCATCTTGAGTTCAACCATTGTGAGAGTTCTTCATTTTGTTGTACTTTCTCACAGTCTTCTCAGGACCTTCTCATGCTGAATTTTCTCATGTTCTTTAGGAACTTTCTCAAGTTGTACTTGGACTTTCTTAAGTCAGAAAGTGGTCTTCTTAGTCCTCTCAAATTGCCCAGAAAGCTTCGCTGAATCTTTTTAGTCCTATAAGACTTAAATAATACCAAGAAACACTCTACAAAGATCATGTTAAACTGATTAAAGCATTGAGAAGATTCAAACATGATTTCAATATAATTATTATCATCAAAACATAATATGCAATATAAAGCAAAAAAGGGTTTTGGAGCTTACAATCTTGACAATGTAGGTAAATATATTTCTCATGCTTTTAGTGATTATTGTATGACCATTAGTATGAATGTTGAACACACAGTTACTTGTGTTTATATGCCTCCAATTGATAGCTAAAATAATAGTTTATGAGAACAAAATTCCTAATTTTCTTTGGGAGCATGCTATTTTACATGATGCAACACTTGTTGGTGTAAGGCCAACAATTTATTATAAATATTCTTGTCTACAATTAGATTTTGGTCAGAAGTCAAATATTTTCATATAAGAATTTTCATATATGTAATATAGTTACAATTGCTCCACCGCATCACATTAAAATGGGTCCCCAAAGAGAAGTTGGGATTATATGTTGGATATGAACGTTTCCAACATGAGGGGGGGGGGGAGAGTAAGTAGCTAGAAAATGAAATTACCTGAAATGCATCACCATAAAATAATTTAGATCCTTGAATAAGGCAATGTGATAATACTTTTGCAAAGGATAACTAATGAATTACTTAATGCATTTTTCCAAAAGGGATAACTAAATCCCATACTAGCTGTAGATGCTGCATAATTGAAGTCACACTAGAAGCGTGGTTAATCTATCAATTCCAAAAATAAAAATCCCAAAAAAAGAAAGAGAACAAAAGAATATTGTTAAGGAGACAAATAATCTTAAAGAGGATATTATTGATGAAGAGGTTAGAAACATAATTAGGACTCCTAAAATAGTCCAAACTTATGAAATAGTTCAAATGTCATATGAAGTTCAGGTACCTAAAATAGTGAAAATGATGATATCTCAACAAATTATGTCTCTATAGGGAAAAGATTGAATCGAATGAAAATAGCTATTAACAACATATTTGAACATAATGTAATGCGCAATATTACAATAATGAGGATCTTGAAGTTAGAATCGTTGAAAAATGTTGACGTTGAAATGATTAGCCAAAATAGAAAAATGTCTTATAGGCAAAAGTTGAACTCACTTGCAAAAAGTTAGGATTTTCACTACTAAAAAATCCTATTTAGAGACGAACACAATTCCATATCTAATAGAGATGGAAAAAGAGACGGATTTGATGATTTAGAGAGGAAAAATAAATTTTATAACCTAGAAATGGAATTGATCAGTCTCAGACTTTTTTGTCTCCAATTTTGTCTCTATTCGGTCTATTTAAAGTCAAATATATTTAGAGATGAAATTTAGAGACAAAATTTACCTGTCTCAGATTTTTTCGTCTCTAATTGCATCTCTATTAAGTCAATTTAGCATTTTAAAAAGTCAAATATATTTAGAGACGAAATTTAGAGACGAAATTTACCCATCTCAGATTTGTTTATCTCTAATTGTGTCTTTATTTGGTCAATTTAGCATTTTAAAAAGTCAAATATATTTAGAGACGAGATTTAGAGATGAAATTTATTCGTCTTTGATTATTTCATCTCTAATTGCATCTCTATTCGGTCAATTTAGCGTTTTAAAAAGTCAAATATTTTTAGAGACAAAATTGTTCCATCTCTAAATAATTTATATAATTTTAGAAATTAAAAAATTAATAAAATAAATTATTTTATTTTTTTATAAAATATAAAGACGGTATGTTTCTGTCTCTAACTGATAAATCTTTTTAATAAAATATTAACAAATTTCTTAAGATAAAATTTTAATATTTAAAAGTTTAGAGACAAACTATTATCTATCTCTAAAATTACAAAGTTTTTTAAAAGACATATGAAAAAGGTGTGTGTGGGATCCCTAAATCCCTATTTTCATTTATTTTTTCACTCTTAAGAAAAGTAGGAACTTTTCCCAAACACAACCTTTACCTACGATCACCTTCATGTGACTGCACCTTCAACCATCTCTCACTGGGGATGCCACCCACCTCTTGCCAGTGTCGCCTTTCAAAAATTATAACTTGTGCGATGATTAAAAGGTAATTATAAGATTTATTTTTGTGAGACCACGAGGTATTTGAACAAGTTCAGCCAAGATCACGAGATATTTTCACAAGTTCGGCTCATTTGAATCGTCTATATGATTAATCTCTGTTTGACCACGGGAGCACAAGGTTGATGTCATCCCCCCAACCTAAATTGGGGGAAGAAAAAATGGAGTTTATGATAGAATAGAATAGAATTAAGAATGAGAATAGGCCAAGTGACCCATCAAAATGAGATAAGATAAATAACATTTTAATATTTATATAATATAATAAATAATAATAAATAATATATTTTTTAATAAAATTATGTACAAAGTACATAATTTTATGTTCTTTGTACATAATGGGCAATGTGGCAAATAAGAATGGAAGCTCAAGCAAGCTAGTCCATAACTAACTATAACCTTCTATAGTATTGCGTTGTATATGGGTCTTATTATATGACTTAACATAACTAGTGAAATCTAATGGTGAATATCTTTAATTCTTCCTACAAGAACATACATGTATTTCTCTGTGTCTGTTTATTTTTTTTTATTATACATAAAAATATAGGGTGAGGAGAGACTATTTTTATTTCAAGGTTCGAGCAAATCACCAACTTCAATGGAGATTTATAGTGGAATTATGTATGGCCTATTAACTAGAGAACCTTGAATTTCAAACTCAAATTATAATATTGTCATGAGAAGAAGGTTGATTAGGTGAGTCAACCTCGTTACTTGCGTTTCTCTATGTGAATGTGATGATATTTGGCTGTCAGTCCAATTTTTCTAAAAAAAGTCCCACAAATTAAAAAAAAATCACAAAAACTAGCTAATATTTTCCATATGATAGAAATCAATTGGGCTACACCATTTTTACCTAATTTAAGTTGATTACTTGGTTCAATTTTTATAAACTCAACCAATTAAAATAAAAGAAAAAAGTATAAAAAGGATATCACGTAATTAGCACGTGAGCCATGGTGTTCTAATCTAAACCCATGGTTAAGTAAAAGTGTACCATTTGGTACTATTCCCCAAATTTGGAAAAGACTTCTCTCTCTCTCTCTCTCTCTCTCTCTCTCTATATATATATATATATATATATATATATATATATATTTCTCTTTTCAATTCTCCAAAATCTAAGCTTGACCTCGCCTATGGCCACCCTCTAACCAATCCAGAACGACATCACCGCCAATGCTCAACAATCCCTCACATCCCACAACTTCTCTGCCGCCGAGCCCCCCTCCACCACCACCATAGCCACAGTCGTTGTCACAGAGGCAACTGTCGTAGACACTGACTTATTGACCGACCAACCCGAATTTAAGTCAGCTCCGGCACCCGAAACCTCTGCCATTGCCACTACCAGCACGACCACTACATGTTTCAGATCATTGTGCCAGTTCTGAAGGTTGGAAGCATCATTGCACGCAAAGTGTTCAAGTTTGTGGAGAGGGAGGTGATAGAACCATCTTCATCAGTTGTTGCTTTGCTCTTAGAAACGACTCGTGGGTAATTAATTTATTTTATTTTTTTTGTTTTTAAGAATTGTTAATTTTCTGACATGAGTGTAAACTTGGATTGAGGACATGATAGTGTGTTGGCCTGTAATAGGAATTTAATTTTGTTTGAGACCCCATGGCACATTGATTATAAGAAATGTTTGCATACCACCTGTTTGAATAAATTTCTGAATGGGTGAAATGAATCAAATCTTAATATTTTGCTACTTAATTTCTTCTTTTGGACTTAATCTTAAGTTTGTTACTTAGTTTTGCCACAAAACAATATGAAAATCAACTGAGAAAAGTAACTCATTCTTCATCTAATGGCAATATAATTTCTATTCTTTTGAAAAATGCCTACTTGGTGCATCTCTCTATGTTGCTTTTCCACCGGCTTTCATCACTTGCCATTCGTCCTACTTTCTGGTAACTGAAACTGAAGTGTAGTTTGAGGTTTGATCCATAAAATTGGCTTGGGCATTGTTTGTGAGGTTGATGGTTGTTTCTTGAAATTAGGTCCTAAAACCTTCTCTTCTAAGAACTATGTTGCATTTTTGTTTTGATCATGCAAATTACCAACCTGACATATTATTTTGCAGGAGGACCCTGTACTTCTCATGCCTGAGGATAAGGACCAAAAGCCGTATGTGGCAATTATTATTCCTTGCTAAATATTTAATTCTACCATAAGTTGACTATATTTCTGAAGATATATTGGATTGGAGCATTAAAGTTTTATGAAAACTTGATATCTAAGCAGATATCATATACTTGATTGTGGTGATCATCAGGGTATGACATTATGTGTTTAATAATCAATGTTTTTTGCTTCACAAGTTTATGTGTTTAATAATCAATGTATGTTTTTTTTAATTAGGTTGTGCACTCATTATTGTAGTTAAGGTAAATAGAACTCTTCACTTTTTGTCAAAATTATTAAGAGAGGTTGTACCTAACCATATCCTGTTATCTTGCCTTGATTGATAATAGTTTAACTAGTTTAAAACTAATTAAAAATGAATACTTGAAGCAGATATGAAACCAGCTGAACTTGACAATTGACAATCCCCATGTGGAAAATCTAATGTCTTTAGTTGACTTGTGAAGATGTCCTTGAAACCTTTTGGGATCTGTGATTGAATCTGGGTAATTGTTTAACTCCCTTAACATTTCTTGCTTTATTATTTTATTTTATTATTATAGGCACACTTACAGGTAAATCAATGGAAATAGTTAACACCATGATTAGGAGGAGGATTAATTTTACATGCTTACGAGAAACTAAGTGAGTTGGAGAAAAGGCAAAGGAACTCGATTTTTCAAGTTTTAAACTTTGGTACACCAACAAGGTAAAATCTAGAAATGGGGTAGGTATTATAGTAGATAAGAATTAGAAAAACAATGTTGTGGATGTAAGAAGGCTCGGAAATAGGATCATAGCTTTGAAGTTTGTTGTGAAATAAGAAATTTTTAATGTTATCAGTGCGTATGCACCCCAAGTAGGGTTAAACGAGCACTACAAGATAAAATTTTAGGAGAATTTAGAAGGTTTAGTTCAGGGAATACCATTAGGAGAGAAGATTTTTCTAGGAGGGTATGAGGGTTTGCATGGGGGGTATGGTCTAGGAGTAGCTAATGTATAAGGCAAAGCGATTCTAAATTTTTTGGTAGCTTTTGATTTTATAATAACTAAAACTTATTTTAGGAAGTGGGAAGAGCATCTTATCACATACAGAAGCGGGGGTTCTTGCTTTCAAATTGATTTTTTTTCTAATAAGGAAATATGATAGAAAGCTTTGCATAGATTGTAAAGTCATCCCTGGAGAGAGCTTGACTACCCAACACAGGGTTTTGGTTATGAATGTATGGGTTAAGATGAAAGTAAGGAGAAATTATCAAGACAGAATCTCAAGGATCAAATGGTGACAACTAAAGGAAGGAAAACAAATGCTCTTTCAGAGGAAGATTATAGAGAAAGAGATTTGGGAGATACAAAGGAGTGCTAATGATATGTGGGATGAGATGACTAAAGGGATTAGGAAGGTAGCAAAAGAGACACTCGGTAAATCAAGAGGCTTTTGACCCAAGGATAAAGAATCTTGGTGGTGGGACGCAAGTGTATAAGGTAAGATTAAGGTTTAAAAGGGAATGTTATAAAGCTTGACATGAGTGTAAAAACGATGAAAAATGAGAAAAATATAAGGCAACTAAAAAAGATACTAAGAAAGCGGTGAATGAGGCGAAAGATAAAGTGTTCAATGGGTTATATCAATCTTTGGGTACTAAATACGGAGAAAGGAATATTTACAGACTTGCTAAAAGTAAGGAAAAGATGACAAGAGACTTGAATCAAGTGAAATGCATTAAGGATGAAGAGGGAAAAGTCTTGATTATGGAACAATATATCAATGATCGTTGGAAGAGTTATTTTCACAAGTTATTCAATGAGAGACATGTGACTTTAGGGGAATAGGACATTCTAAACACTAGAGAGGAGAACCAAAATAAAATCTTTTATCATAGAATTCGAGAGTTTGATATAAAAGAAGCATTGAAGAGGATTGATAATGGAAAAACAGTCAGACCTGATAATATACTTATTAAGGTATGAAAGTGCTTAGGAAAGAAATGTATAAGTTAGCTCACAAAGCTGTTTAACGAAATAATGAGGTCTAAGAAAATGCCAAATGAATGGAGGAGAAACACTTTAATCCCTATTTATAAGAACAAGAGAGATATACAAAACTGTGTAAATTACAGAGGGATTAAGCTTATGAGTCATACCATGAAGTTATGGAAAAGAGTAACTGAACAAAGATTAAGACAAGAGATTCATAATTTAGAAAAATCAATTTGGTTTTATGCTTGGGAGGTCAACCATGGAAGCAATCTATCTTCTGCGAAGATTGATGGAGAGGTATCGGAAGAAGCAAAAAGACCCACACATGGTTTTCATTGATATGAAAAAAGCCTACGATAAGGTACCGAGAGAGGTCTTATAGAAGGTTCTGGAGAAGAAAGGAGTTTGTATCACTTATATTTGAGCAATTTAAGATATGTATTATGGGACTAAAACTAGTGTGAGAACACATGGTGAAGTCATAGAAGATTTTCCTATAACTATAGGACTGCACTAAGGGTCAACTTTGAGTCCTTATCTTTTTACCTTAGTCTTAGATGTGCTTACTGCGCATATCAAAGAGTCGGTTCCACAATGCATGTTTTTTGCAGATGATATAGTCCTAGTTGGAGAGTCGAGAGAGGAAACAAATGGAAAGCTAGAGCTATGGAGACGAGCTTTGGAAAAACATGACTTCCGTCTAAGCAGGAGTAAGATGGAGTATATGGAATGCAAGTTCAGTAAGAAGCGTGCTAATACTAGTTTAGCGGTGAAAGTTGGAGACCATACCATACCACAAGTCACACAGTTTAGGTATCTTGGATCTATCATACAAAATGTCAGATAGATAGAGAGATGTAAACCATAGGATTCAAGCTGGATGGATGAAATGGAGGAGTGCTTCAGGAGTTATTTGTGATAGAAAAGTGCCTCTCAAGCTTAAGGGTAAATTTTACCGCACAACTATAAGACCTGCGATGATGTATGGTACTGAATATTGGGCGGTAAAAAGCCAGCAAAAGCATAAGAACAGTGTCGCTGAGATGAGGATGTTGCGCTGGATGTGTGGCAATACAAGACAAGATATGATTATGAATGAATGCATTAGAGAGAAAGTAGTGGTAGCACCTATTGTGGAAAAGATGGGAGAATCTCGCCTTAGGTGGTTTGGACATATAAGGAGAAGACCCTTAAAAACTCCTATAATAAAAGTAAATCAGGTGAAGGATAGCCCAATAACTAGATGTAGAGGGAGACCAAGAGAGACTATAAGTGAAATGATTAAAAAAGATTTAGATTTGTATGGCATTTCTGAAGACTTAGTTTATGATAGAGTACAATGGCATCATTTGATCCATGTAGCCGACACCACCTAGTGAAAAAAGGCTTGTTGTTGTTGTTGTATATTATTGTTATTATTTTGAATTTATCTGTGATTTGGGCTGGTTTCATACTTTTAATATGTCTACTATGTCCAAAATGTAACTACTGCAACTGTATTGTTTCAATTCCTTATTGGGCATTTTTCCTTTTTTAAAAATTTTTGCTGCAAGTTGGAGTTGTTTCAGATTATGACTTGTTAGTAATTGATTTGATATCAAGTACCATGGACACTATGAATATAGAATTGGAAATATTATTTTATCCTACTTTATCTAGTTTTAAAGTAACAATAATTTTGGTCTATATCCATTACCAAAGCAAATCAATGTTCATGTAGGTTGATGAGAATGGTTATATTTTATATTTTTCAAATTTTGTACTGTTATTGTTGAAAGATTAATTTAAATGAAGTGAAAGGTTATAACTATGTTGATTTAAAGTTTGTAAAAAGAATTGACTTCTTCTGTTTATTAGTTTGTAGTTGCACTTTGCACTCCTTTAATGGATCTTTTCCTAGGTTTCTTGATCTCCCAATGTTTGATGTTATTTATACAAACTGTTGACTTGAACTGGTTGATTTCTGGTTCACAAGTGTATTGTACTATCATTTAATGGATTTTGTTAGCATGTTCCATGTTAGTTTCTAGCCTGAGCAATGATAGTATAATTTAGTTTCTGGTTCTTTTTTTGTATGATTTATCCTTATTCACATTTTTAGGTTTGGAGAAAGCTTCAAGACACTGGTAACGAGATCGTTGCTCTTGCAAAGAGCCTCTCCACATGTCAAGAACTTCCTACTGTAAGCTGGTAATATAATTCTTTGTCAAAGTAATTAAGTATCATACTATGTTCTTAAGTTCTTTGTTTCTAGATTTTGTTGTGTTCTTCCTAATAACAAGTGTTTGTTTTGTTAAAATCCTAAGACACAAGGTTTGATAGCATAAAGGACATAATCAATTTTGGTGTGAGTACTATTGTTTTTTGGACTTATTAGTTTGATAGCATAAAGGAAACAACCAATTTTGTTTTTAATTTTTTCTTGAGCAAGAATGATGCAGGGGAAAGGGGATACATGGAAAGCAAATGCTAAAGTGGTTTAACCAAGTAGACATGCAATTTTCCTTTTTTGCATTTTGTTATTACTTTATATTATTTTGAATTTGAGTTTGATGCATACAAAATCAAGAGTATACTTAACATTAATGTTTTAAATTTATGATTTTGTTTAATATGTGTATGAATATTCTTTTGTCTGGTTCTAATATGCTTGCAATCTATAATTGTCTTTTAAATTAGCTCAGGACTACTCTTCTTTGGGGGATACAAGGTTTTCACAAGAGGCAAGGGTAAGAAAAAAAGGTTCTTTTAATTTTTGTTTTCTTTGTTACAACTAATAACTTGTATTTCAGCTCATTTTGAATTTTTCTTTTTTGGGTAAAATTTATGTTTTATCTAAGTGTAAATGCACTCTATAGTCTCCCTCACAACATTGTATTTAGGGGGGAGGGAAGTACTTGATTTTGAGCCTTTTTTGGGTGATTAGCTACTTGCTTTTGATAATTTATTGTGATTTTTGGTAAATTTTGGTTTTAGATAATTATGTGTATAGGAAAATAGAGTTTTTTTATAACATGAAGGCATCTAGTTGTGGTAAATTGCAGTTAGATGCCTATTTTTTTTATATATTTTTAAAATATTAGAGACGGAAAAATCTGTCTTTAATTTAGAGACATAAATTGAGATGAAATTTTTTCGTCTCTAATTAAAGAACTGAAGACGAATCTTAGTAACTGAATAACGGCGAAATTTTAAAATTTAGATACGGTAAAAATTCATCTCTAAATTAGAGATGGAATTAACTTTTTTGTCTCTAACAATCAACGATGCCACTTTTATTAATGGATCATTTTTTCGTCTCTAAATATGATTTTTCTAGTAGTGTTGAACATGTAGTTTGAACCCCGAAAGAGGTTTTAATGGACTTGAAGTTTGAACTCTTAGTAGATGCAAATGTTTGTGGGATTTAAGTGGATGGTGAAAATGAAATGAGAAAAATGTTGTGAGATATGAAGCACGACCCTTAGAAAAGATTTTCTCACAAAGACTATTAACTATGGAGAAATTTACTTTTTAGTGGTGGATGCAATTATATTATGATAAGTTTATTTGCATAAAGAAAAAGTTAAATATACATCTAATAGATGTTATTTGCATCTTATAGCTCACCCAAGAATGATATCTACATGAAAATCTGCGAAGGATTAAAGATATCAACAACATCCAATGAATTGGATTTACATGTGTTAATGATTTATGTTCTTTTACTCATTATATTAAACTTTCTTATTAGGTATTAGTGTTGATTTATATGCATTACACTATTCCAAGCAATATGGATACATTTATTTCAATTATTTAATAGAATCTTATTTGCCCAAATGATTTTACAAAGAAATTTGTAATCAGATTTACTATAGTTGTTGTGTACATTATGAATCAAATATTATTGGAATGACATAAAGTTTTTCCAAAATTACAGATCTAATGATAGGTCTAAGAAATGAAAGATTTTTGTAAGATAAAGTTTTGTCTCGGCCAGTAGATCGAGCATTTAGTAATTAAAATTTTTGTTCATTAATCTACTTATATAGAAAATATTGTTAAGCAACTTTAAATGGGTAAATTACATCCATTGAGTATACCAATGGTTGTTAGGTCATTAAATTTAACAAAAGAATCCTTTTTGACACCAAGAAGATAACAAAAAGGCCTTTAGTCTTGAAGTACCATAAATTAGTGCTATAGAAGCACTTATACATATTGCAAATTATTCATGGCCTAATATGGTATTTTCTTGTAATTTTATTAGCAAGAAATAGTTCCTTCAACCAAAAGTTATTGGAAAGAAATGAGTATACCCTTTGATATCTCCGAAGAACGATTGATATATGATTATTTTATATGAATATATATCACAACTAAATTAGCTATACAGATGAATGATATTTATCCAATCAACATAAAGCAAGGTATCAAATAAATTATTTATTTAAATGTGGAGATACAACTAGATGCGGTGATCTTCAGAGCAAACTACAGTCACTAGCTACTTCGTCAAATCATGCAGAGATAATCACAATTCAAGAAGCAAGTCTTGAATGTTTATGGCTAAAAGCAACAATCTAACATGTCCATGATTATTGTGCATTGTCTCATGAGGATAAAACTCCATAAGTTTTATACGAAGACAATACTCGCATAACTCAATTAAAGAGAGGATATATTAAAGGAGACAACCTTCTTAACATACGATCTTTGAATAAAAGTATAAATTAATGCTCAACAGATTTGTTCAAGTAATGCTTTCAATAGGGGGAGAATATGTCAATTCAGAGAACTCAAGTGACGCTATCAAGATGGAGAGAATATTGTACTCTTTTTTCCTTGATCAAGGTTTTGTCCCACAAGATTTTCCTTGATGAGGTTTGTAATGAGTCAATTCCCATAAAATAGATATTATACTCTTTTTCCTTTACTATGATTTCTTTTTCCACCGGGTTTTTTCCTAATAAGGTTTTAATGAGACATATCCATAATAAACATCAAAGGGGGAGTATTATGAAATGTGGTTATCCAACTATTATCTTATCATGATTTAAATTTAAACTTAATATTTGGATTAGGATTACATTATAAGGAGGATTTTATCTAATAAGGATAAATATTTATTTTAGTTTTGAATACCTCACCCTTAAGTTATAAATACCTCATTGGGTGCCTAACGTTACACACCCCTTTGATATTAATCAATTACCTAATTTACTCTCAATTTTATTCTTTAGTTCTTGTATGTCTCTTGAGCTCTTTACAACTACTTCATAACAAAATTAGGAAAAAAATGATATATTATTGCATTGTTTTTCTATCAATCAATATCAATATTTTGTAAATTGACTTTATTTATTAAATTTAAATGCTAACCAATATCCAATACAATATTTTTTTTATCAACCATAATTAAAATTCATATTATATTATATATAATTTTTTAGTATTATTTCCTAAATTTCATTACAATATAATTTTTCTTACCTAAAGCTAAATGATAATTAATTAAAAAAATTAATTTAAGATTCAATTAAGATTAGAATGCTCATTTGTTTGAGCTATAAATTGTCTAAAGCAAAATAAAAAACACACAATAGAAACGGAAGATTGGTGCTAGGTTTGTTTGATTTTATAGTGGCACTAAAGGTAAGCTATATCAAAGATATTGTCCCACGTAATGTATGCTCCTTATAATTGTTCATTAATCTTGAAAATGATAAGGCACATGATCTTAGGAGCAAGTAATTTATTATTTAATTAATATTTATGTTATTATGCATTTATTTTTGTTTTAGAAGAAATCTCATGTTTTTTATATTATTCTAAGCTACCTACTAAAAAAGATATAGAAACTCATTTTTTTTGTCAAATATATACCAAAATAAATTTATTTTATTGAGGAAGGCTTTCTTACTTTTTTTTTCTGAAAGATTGACAATTGAAAAAAATACTGATGTATGGGTAAAATACACATATTTTATACTTGTTTTGATTTTAATTTATGCTTATTTTATGAAGATTTATGCCATTCTAATTGAGAATTCTCCTCAGTAATTAATATATTGAACTTTGAGTTTGTTTTAGGCTCAAAATAGATGTTTTGGAATGAATTAATGGAGATTTGATTAAGTTTATTACAAATGAGTTGAGCTCGAAATCAAGATAGCCAAGACTCGTAGAATTCTTGACCTTTATGTGTTAAAACGAACATAATTTGAGCTATCTAAATTGAGCAATTTCGGTGGCGTTAGAAAGTTAAGAGGAAAGGATACAACTTTTATGACAAAATCTGTAACATATCGATTTCAATACTACCATTTATATATATAAATAAATAAATAAATAAATATATATATATATATATATATATATATATATATATATATATATATATATATATACATGAAATTATTATTAATTTTAGTAATATATATACGAATTTATTATTAATTTTAGTAATTTAAGTGAAATTAGCATTTTTATCAAATTATTTTAAGAATAAGAAAGTTTTATATCTTTGACTATATTGATGTTTTCCTATACTATAGGTGTTGTCGAGTTACAACATACCTATATAAATTTCACATGTAAAACATGCGTATACTGCAAACCTAATGCTTACATTCACCAAAAATTTAAAAAGTTACTTAAATGCATACAAATATTATTATTGGAATGAAATAGAGTTCACTATGGCTAAATTGAGACATATAACTCATAATTGAACTCAATCCAATTACATAACACACTCCCCACTCCTTAATAGCCATGGTAACCTCTTCCCCATAAAACCCTCACCCTTCTAATACTAAACACACCCGCACTCAAAACTGGAAACCAAAAATAGAGAGAAAGTGAGATAGAAAGAGACTTGGTGAGTTTGAGAGAAGGAGAGAACATAAATGGCTTTGAGAGGCTTGCATGTCCTTGCTAGAGTGAGAATCTCTTCCAACCAAAGAAGAGGAAGTTGATCTGCATCTTGAGAGCTTCGTAACAATGAGAATATCTTCACCATCACCAAAACCCCACCTTTTAAGGTAGGGGAGCAAACCATCTCCATCTTTCCTTGCATAATCTCTGACAACTCCCTTCTTAAACCTCTATATCGATTTTGATATTTTGATGGTTAAATGTGTGCTGGTAATTCTGCATGATTTCCTATCTCATCCTTCATAATATGCTTTGAGTGTTGAATTTGCACATGCATCTTGGGATGACATTTTAATAGCTGATAAACTAAGATTTTGTTGGTGCATGTCTGTTTGTCATCCCTTTTTTCTTGTTGTTTTGATTTTTCACAAAGATTGGAATGGTGTTGTACCTTGCATATCGAAATCTTGAGATTTTAGTGATCATGGAGCTAATGGTTGTGCATATGCAAGTAGATTTCTGTTTTAGTTTCAGTATTATGTTAGTAAATGAATCTTGGGCTTAGATTGCCAATGATGGGTGTTTGGTTGCATACTGGGTGTGCTGTACATAAAAAAATGGGAGAAGGATTCAGCTTTGCTCACCGAGTGTTCAAGTGGGTTGGTTGAGAATTCATTATGATTTTCTTTAATGAATTGGTTGTATATATATGTATATGTGATTGATGAGATTTTGGTATATATATATATATATATATATATATATATATATATATATATATATATATATATATATATATATATATATAACCACTAGAGTTTGAGATTGATGATATATAAAATACCATGGGATTGATTCTTATTGATTTACCACATGGTTTTTAGTTTGAATATACGTGTGTCGTGGTTTGATGATATGTTGATAGAATGGATATAAAGAAATAGAATTTTTTGAGTTAGAGCTATTTTCTGGTTTGAAATACACCATATAATCAATAATTAATAAGTGATAATCGATTATCCATGCCTAGAAACTTTGTATTCGCAAGTGATAATATAAATCGATTAGAGTCAAGGTGCTAATCAATTATCAACTTCCAGAATACCAGGATTTTGAGCGATAATCAATTAGACCAAGGGTGCTAATCGATTATGCTCTTCCAAAATGACATGGTTGTGAGGAATAATTGATTATCCAAGGGTACTAATCGATTATGAACTTAAAGAATGTCACTGTTGGATGGTGATAATCAATTAGAGCAGAGTACTAATCGATTATCCAGTTACAAAATAAGAATATTTATGGTTGATAACCAATTACCAAACCATGATAATTGATTATCAGACCTCTATTTTGTGTAAATGGAGTTCCAGAGTGTACAATATGAAAGGCAATGATTAAGTTCACTAAATGAAGTGTTTTATGTTATGAATGTGCACCTTGTAAATTAGTGGAATGATAATGTAGTGCACTAGATATGTCTATGTAATGAGATAATTGAGATTGTACACTTGTTTTGCTTATGAGGTATACTATAGAATGTTTTACTCCTTCATAAAAGTAAAGTTGAGCTAGTATTGGATATTGAATGATGATTTGCTCCTTTAAATTGCTAAAGTTGAGGTAGAATTGAATTGTTAAGAATGTGCTCAAGCTAAAAGACATTGGATATGAACCTTGACTAGAGGTGATCCATACTTGTTATTCCTTGAGTATTGTAACCCTTAGTATGATGTGCACAGTCTTTTGGCTAGAGAATTTCAAGAGAGGAACCTCGATAAGGAAGGTGATCCTAAATTTTTAGTATGAGATTTCTCATTCGTTTCTTTATCATAGATGTGAATTTCAGGAGATGAACCTCGATGGGGAAGGTGATTATAAATTCTTACTATGAGACTTCTCATTGGTTTCCTCATCAGATATATGGCTAGGGTTATCGGTAGTGTGAGGAGGTAACATTTCTTCCTTACCAAAAGATATAAGGAACGAGGTTCTTAAGAATGTGCTTAGAAAAATGATGATAAATGAGTACTAATAAAAGAATTACATAGGATTGAACACTATCACTTTATCATGAATATGTTAATTATATAGATCATGGAATTGTTAATGAATGTTTGCATCATGAGAGAATGTGAATATTCTAGTGATAGTGAGATATGACTCATAATTGATATTATTGAGGTATTCTATTATCTATTGGTGATATGTTGAATTTAGATATAATTGTTGAATGTAAATTATTCTTTAATAATAATAATGAAATTTCTGCCTCGGAAAGAGAAAGGAAACCCTTTTGGCTTTAGCCACCTTTCTATGTGTTATTTACAATTATGACTTTATTTCCCCCGAAATAGTTGGAGTTATTATGATGACATGTTATATGTATACTTATTGAGGATTTTAAAATTCTCACCCCTTGTATCTCTTATTTCCTTGATAATTCCAGAGCGGGATCATTCGAAATAGTATGAGTGTAGTTGTTGATGTAGCATAAAATTATTTACTAGTTTTGACCTTTGCTTTGTTCCTATAGATATGCAATGGTTTTGTAAATACGTTCTATGTACTTATGCTTGAAAAGACTTAATTTGTATTATTTGCACACTGATATACTAGTTTGTATGAACTATTCATATTAGTATGGAATAGACTTTCCATTTATATGTATATATTTCTTTTCCTATCAAGGCTCATATATATATATATATATATATATATATATATATATATAGTTTGTTGATTAACAAAGAATTATGTTAATTTAGTTGTGACATGTGTAATCCTGATTACTTTTGTTTAAATTTAGATATATTAATAGTAATAGTTTTGAGGTGTTACGTTATGGTATCGGAGTAGTTCATCCTGTAGATCCTAAGTATGAACTGACTATGCTTTTGGCATGTTTAGATGTTCCTATTATATGTTATGCATTTTCTTATCTTAATAGTGAGATGTATGATAGAATTGTATAACAACCTTAGGTATGAATTTTTAATAGTTACTGTTGTATTGTTACATGATATTGAGACTGATCAACTCAATATATATTGTTCTGTGTATATAAGAAATTATGGCATCTGCTAGGAGAACTCAAGGAAATAGAGAACCTGCCAATGAGAATACAACATAGATGACAGAAGTATTTAGGGACATGACTGCTGCGATGAGGGAGTAGATTGTCGTCACAAATAGGGTGTTAGAAATGATGGGAACAAACCCACCTCTATCGCTGGTAGATAATGTGACATTAGTAATGAACTAGAATTTTCATGACTTTTCTGAGTTTAGGAAGGCAAACCCTTCATCTTTCAAGGGAGAGTATAATTTGGAAAAGGCTGAGGGATGGCTTAGGGAGATGGAGAAAATTTTTATTGTGATGGGTTGCACAGATGGTTTCTTTTGCCTCTTATATGCTAGTAAGAGAGGTAGAAAGTTGGTGGACTAATGCTAAGAGATTGTTAGAGGCAGCTGGGACCCAAATCATTTAGGAGGCATTTAGAACTACCTTTTAGGTAAATACTTTTCCAAGAACTTACAAAATGCAAAAGAGTTAGAATTCCTAAAGTTAGAACAAATAAGTATGTCTGTAGGCCAATATGTGGCCAAATTTGAGGACTTGTCCAAGTTCTCCTCTTATTTTAGGTATAACTTGATGAAAAGTGGAAATGTGTAAAATTTGAAGCAGGGTTGAGGGAATACATCAAGAGAGCCATAGGACATATGGAGATTAGATATTTCCCTACCTTGGTCAATTTATGTAGGATTATAGAGGCTTATGACTTTAAGCCTCCACAAGAGCAAATGTCACCGAACTTCCAAAAGAGGAAGAGGATGGATAATAGGCTAAAGAGGGGTGCTTCTCAGCCTAAGTACCCACAAGACAAGGAAAAACAAGTTCAGGTAGAACCTTTAGGGTCAAAATGCACTAAATATGAGAGGTATCATGGTAACAAGCCTTGTGTGATAGAACAAATGTTGTATTATACTTGTGACAAACAAGTACATTATGCTAGGAATTATCCTTAGAGACAGGGAGCAACACCTAACCCAAGACCCCAAATCAAGGAAAGTGTAAAGTCCTTATACCAAATCCATAGTATATTCAGAATATACGGGTATAAATATAATTAAGCATATCACTTCTAACTTATATACATCATACTACCTTTATAATAATTATACATATTACTATATATGGAGCCTCGAGAGGGAAAATGTAAAATTGTACAAGGTAATTATACATCTGAGAATAACTATTCTCTATTAGTATATCAAGTATAAATAACTAGTACATCAGTAAGTGTATGAATACAAACTAAGCCTCCACGACATATGAACAAAAATACACAAGTCAAGAGTAAATATCCTACTCTAAGTCACTAACTTCACTTCCTCTCTTTAGAAGGATCTCAATTTGGAATTTATCATGAAAACAAACAAAGGGGTGAGAATTCAAAAATTCTAAGTAGTATAACACAAACAACGACAATCATAATACAATTCCATGATAAATACACGTAGTTAACATCTCTTATGAAATTATGTGTGGATGCTCATGAAATGACAAATGTTAATGCTTATGAAATGCAATATGTTAGTGCTTATGAAATGTCATGTCCTTTGGCAAAGTATTTTTCTTACTCCTTTGCCTTTAGCAAAGTGTTTTTCTCACTCCTTTGCTCTTGGCAGAGTGCTTTTCTCACTCCTCTACCCTGACAAGGTGCTTTTATCACTCCTTTATCTCACGTTATGTTATGCTACTGTCATGGAATTCTAAATTCTATTATTCGAACAACTCACTAAGCTTTTTTTGGGTATCATCAAAAACATATCACTAGGTTATGCCTTTGAATAACTCATATTACCTATTCGACTAGGAATAACTCTCATTGCCTATTCAATTAGAATCAAAATCATACCATTACCAATTATGCCTTTAAATAACTCATATTTCATATTCAATTAGAATTAAGATCTTACTATTTTGGAATGGCCTATTCGAATAGCCCACTTAGTCTATTCAATTAACATAGAAAATATGTCATTCTGGACTATGTTGTTCAAATAGCTATCATGATCTTTCGATTAGCATCAAAATCATGCAATTCGAATAGCTCTCATAGTCTATTTGATTAGCATAAAAAATATACCCTTCTGAATTATATCGATCGAATAGCTCTTATAGTCTAATCAATCAACCTTGAAGTTATACGATTCGAATAGCTCGTAGTCTATTCAATTTATCATCAAAATCATATAATTCGAATAGCTGACACATCAAAACTGGAACATTCGGTGATGTTCTATTCGAATAGCCTCTTTGCCTGTTCAAATAGAATAATGCAAAAAGACATTCTGGTGCATTAGAATAACAATTTTCCTATTTCATTTCATTTCCATACCAACCCTTTTACTACAAACACCTACTTATATCATAAATCATGTAGTAAAGTATTGGAAAATCATCAACAACAAAATCTGGTAGTTGTATTTATGCATATACATGTCCATACATATCTAAGCTTAAGTCTCATCGAACATATCTCTTATTACACACAACCATGATTTTATCGAGTTTTATGAAAAACTCCATTCTGTTCATTCCTTGCCAGTTTTCATGAAGCAAAGAATGATAGAACATAGACAAGAAACACAACAACCCCCTACCTCAACTCCTTAAAGTGATGATAGACTATGGTTCTTTCTTACTTTCTTTTTCATTCTTCCTCTTCCTTCTTTCTTCTTCCTTATCTTTTTTTTTTCGTTTGTTATGTATGAGGTGAGTGAAAAGTAAGAAAAGATGAGAGTAGAAGTCAAAGACGGTGAAAAGGAGGACATTAGGATAATATCATTTGACTTTGGTAACTCTATGGAAGTTTTGTATCTATTCTTTTGTGACATAAGAATAAATTTTTCATATTTATTTCTCTCATCTATGCAGTTTATGCTAGATTCTGAGCTATTATAACCTATTTTTCACATTCAGTGTTATAGAAACAGATGCAAACTAACTCAAAAAGTCATCAAAATTAACAAGTAACTCATACATGTTCTACTAAACTTCTATAACTATAATTAAGACTAATGGGTTAGGGAGGATGTTATAGGAAGAGTCTTTACTTTGAGTGGTAAAGAGATTGTAACATCCCAAAATTTCTGTATCTCTTAAACAGTAATTTTGACAGGTTAATGCAATTTTTTGTTTAGTAATTTACGTAGCATTGTAAAATTATTTTGTTTATTCCGTCAGTATTTGATCGTTTTGAGTGATTTACTCGCGTTAAGAAAATAAAAATTTTGGTAGGGAAAACTTTACGTAATTTAATTTTTTTAGTTAGGTAATTATTTTACGTAATCGATTTGATATTTGTGCGTTTTTAATTTTTGTGATTTTTGTGGATGATTTTGAAATTTTTCTCTGTCTGTAGGCCCCTCCGAAGGGGTATGTGGGCAAGTGGCCATATGTGGGCCCAAGTGGGTCCATAAAGTGAAAAAATTTTCTACGCATAGAAAAATTTGTCTTGTTTAGACGGAGACAGGATCTTACTAAACCCGAATCAGGAAATAGTTTTTAAAATTTTATCAGACTTGTGATCTTGTATTTATTTATTGGATGATAAAAATACAAGAGAAAAATATTATTTGTAGGATACAAGAATAAATATTATAATGCGTAGTCAACAAAGAGAGCTTGACTTGATTTATACCCTTGGATGAGAATACTTAGTTTGAATATTAACCATTGATTTAATCAAAGGTTAAGAAACAAACTTAATAAAGCCTTGGATAATAACCATTGATTTAATCAATGGTGTGAGAATAAGCTTAGTTAGGAAGGCTTTGATATCAACCATAGATGTAATCAAAGGTGTAGAATTGGTCTTGAAAAATGACAAAGACCATTTATAACCATTGGATTTAGATTAAATCAAGGGTGGAGATTTAATCTTAAAAAGTAACAAAAGCACCATTTATGCATTCATTGGATGAAGAATTAATCAAGGGTAGAGATTTGGTCTTCTAAAATGCAAAGACTAATTATGACCCTTGGATTTAAAGTTTGAAGAAGCTTCTTGGCCAATTAATTTTGAGAGCACACATCATTGGGTAGAATTTAAAGGAGAAAAATCCAATGGCCTAGATTTAGTCTTTTAAAATTAAAAATCTACATTAATCCTAACCATTGAATTAATCAATGGCTAGAAATGCTTCAAATGGTGGCAAATAATGAAGACAACATTATTGAATGTATGCATGGAGGGGGACGGTTTTGGCTTGTTAGAAGACAAAGAAAAACAATTTTCAATCCATTAATTTGGTGCTTTATGTCATTGTTAGAAGTCTTGATCAATGTTTCATGCATTATCACCTTTCTTTCAATTTTTCCATCACACTCCACGGCTATGCACCAATTTTGGAAGACACAAAATAATACTTGGTCATCTTCTAACCATAATTGAAGACTTTAGTCAATTATGCTACATAGTTCTTGTTTTCTTCCTTAGGAAATTTCTTGGAAGGAGACTAAAATTAATTCATTTCCTATCATTCTTTTCTCTCTTCACTCTACGGCAATGCATAGGAGGAAGGGGCCAAAAAGCATTTCATTCATTTGCTATCATAATTCATCTTTGTTTCCTCCAAAAAGCCTAAGACTTCATTGAACATTTTCTCTCCATCCTCCTATAAGCTAGTTTCGGCCAAGCTCTCCAAGAAGCACCTTCCATCATTTTTAATTTCATCCAACCTTATTTCTTGAATCCTTACACCATTCTAAGAACATCTCTAGTTATGAGTTTTTCCAAAATCATTCATCTTGATCTTCAAATTCAAGCTTCAAGTTTCTATGAAAAATAAAAAATTTCATCTTTGTTCTTCAAAATACACCATTCGGTCATACTACCTAAAACCACCATCCAAGCTCTTTTAATTTCATCCAACCTTGGATCTTGAATCTCCATGATATTCTAAGCAACTTTCATGTTGAAGACTTCTTCTAAATCATTCATCTTCAATGAGTTTCTTCAAGATCAAAGTTATTGGGTTTTTGAGGTGAAGTATAAGGAAACTTCATTTTCTTCTCTCTTTTTCATGATCTAATCCATGTTTGATCCATGGTTCCTCTTAATCAAGCTTAGTATACTAATTTTTATGTATTTTGTTTTGAATTTGAGAAGCTCTTGGTGATGAAGGACTTGGAAAAAGAAGCAAAACAAAGAGCTTTTGAGGATCTTCAAGAGGTAAGAGGGAGATCCATCTCACCAACCAAGCATGGTGGTGAGAGATGGTATTTTATTTGATGGATGTGAAATCCATGTGAGGATTCATATCCATGGTCATGTAATTAATTTGTGGGTGTTTATGAGCTTTGATTAATTTTCTATGCTTGATATGCTTTGCATGATTTTATAGCTTTGATGATATGCTTGAAATGCTATACATGCTTTTATGGCTTTGATGGTATGCTTATATTATTTATGATGAAATATATATGTATATGCCATGACTTGATGGTGGAAAGGAAATTGATTTTTGGCTCCAATAGCCAAGGAAGAGCTACGGTTTTGATGCCCTTGATTAGGGTTCATGTTGAAAATTTTCAAGAACAAAAGAATTGATTTTTGAGACTTAGAACATGGTGGATTTGAACAAGACACCTCAAAATAGGTGTTCACAAATTAATATTTTCATGAAAGATGAAAATAGATGATTTGAAGAGTATGGAAAATAAACAAAGGATTTGTTTTTCAAGAGAACAAGAATATGATTTTTGGAGGAATTTTTATTGATTTATTTTGTGTAAAAAGTTTCTAAGTGTTTTACTAAACATGAGATTTAAATGAAAATAGCAATGATAATTTTAAGGATTTGCAAAGAAAGTGAAAAAAAGATTTGTAAGGAAAGTAAAAATGAATTTGAACAAATGGGTTTGATTTTTATGACCATCGGTATTTCGATTTTGAAAATAAAGAATTTTTAATAGTTTTGTTTGTGTAAAACCATATCAATTTAGAAGAAAAATATTCGATATTTCACTGATGGCCAAAGACTCTACGATTTTTGGAGGTTGGAATAATTTTGGTTTTTATGAAACAAAGTAATTTTAAAGTGGAAACAAAATGTTTGAACAAAATGTTTTAGTATAAGGATTTTGGAAAGGGAATCAAAGTTTTTTATCACTTGAGAAATGAACTTTCATATGAAAATGAAAAAGAAAAGTTGCAAGGGTTTGAATCTTAACTTGTTTTGAAGAGAATTGGTTTTAGAATTGATTTGGGAAAAATGAAGAATATAATGGTGTTTTGAAAATTTACTAACGTATAACTTATTTTCAAGTTTTGAAATACGTTAGAAAATGTTAAGTTTTGAAACGTTAATTTACATCAATGGAAAAGTGATTTTATGAATTATATTTTGAAAAAGAATTTCTTGAGTAAAGAACTGTGGAAAAATATTTTCTTGAGTAAGAAAATATATTAAATGAAGTATAAAGTTATATTATTTTGAGAAAAGTTAAAAAGGAATTTTTAAAGGTCAAGAAATATTTTTACGTAATGAAATTGTGGTGAAAAATTATTTACGTATCTTAAAAACGTGATTTTTAAGTTATTGATATGGAAAAATATTTCTATGTGATTTTAAATACGTTGAAATATTTATACACAATTTGAATTTACGTTCAAATATTTTACGTAATTTGAACTATTGTTGATAAATCACTACGTGATTGAATAGCGATAGAATATTTTTATGCGATTGTGAAAATGGGGAAAAATTGTTATGAGATTTGGAAAGTGTTTTAAATATTTTGAAAATGATAGAAAATGATTTACGTAACGTAAAAGAATGATTTTTAAGTTACGCGATTTTGAAACAGTGGAAAAAACTATGCGATTTGAGAAAACGTATATTTTTACGCGATTGAGAAAAACGTTAAAAATTAGTATGTGGTTTAAAAGTGCAACAGAAGAGTTGCAACATTTTGAAAATGTAACAGAAATGTTACAAAATTTTGTAAACGTAACAGTAGTGTTACGGTATTGTAAAAACGTAATAAAAATGTTTTGGAATTTTAAAAACGTAACAAAAGTGTTACGGTATTGTGAAAATATAAAAGAAGTGTTATGGTATTGTGAAAACATAATGTAAAAGTTTTTTGGATTGTGAAAGCGTAATGAAATGTTACGATTGTGAAAATACGGTAAAAGTGTTTTACAACTATGAAAACGTGATAACATGATTTTCGTTGTTGAAAGTACTGAGATGATTCATAAAAGGAGTTTGTTGAACCAGGTGTCCATACACTTGTTTGTGAGAAAATGACATATTTGTCTATGATTGGATTTGGTGCATTATACATGCATTGGAATGGTCCGATGAGGAATTTGGATATGGTGATTGCCTAGGAGAAACACACCTCTTGAGTGGGTGCGATATGCGTAGTGTAGGTCACTTGTTGACCTTGGGGGCATCGGGGTGCGGGTTGCCTACACGGGTGGTTGGTCGCGCTTCTTCCCGTAGGTTAGACCGATGCAACACACCGATGATCTCGGCCGAGACACTATTCTTAATCAAGATCGATAAAGCGTCGTGTATGTGCTAGATGTGCAAAAATTGAAATGAGAATTAAAGCACGTGGTCTGCGAGGCACGTGGTACCGGGATCTTTTCGATCATTTCTCCGACCTGAGTTTTAGCTCCATGGAGTAAGAAATCGAGTCTTGTGTACATGCATAATTTGAACATTTATATCTGTGTGATATATTAATTGAGGAATATTGGCTATGGCAACTGTTTTGAATACTTGGATTGATATATGTTTGGATGATGATAGTTGATTAATCTTGAATATATTATTGGAAGTTTAGTATGATATCCCTGTATGATATTGCTGTTTGTGTTATCTACGTCTCTTTGCCATCATTGGTATTGGCGTAGGTGATCTCACCTCTTTGTTATGTTGTTTCTTTGTAATACGTATTGTTAAAATTAAAACAAGTAGAAAGAATGAGTTGTCTTAGACATAACGGGTAATGAATACTCGAGATGGGTGACAACAATAAGGAGTGGACATTCGGGACTCGAAGGTGTACGGTGTTGACAAAGAACGGATGTAGAGAACGGATGTCCGATGCAACAAGATGGATACACAACAGAATAAGTATGTTAAGTTTTAACGTTAGTGTTTATGCCGTCTTTATTAAGTAGACCTGTCATGGGGTTTCTTTACTCTTGTTAAAAAAAAAAGAGTCTGTTAGTTTTATATTTCTCTTTAAGTTGTTAAATATTAATTGGTGTCAATATTGTATATGAATCTGTTTCAATATATGTTTTTCAGTATTACATATGAATTTCAGTAAGTTTATGTTTCAGTAAACAAAGAAATTTTTAAACCCACGTTTTTAACTCAAACCTTTTATGAAAACATTTTCAGATTATGAGTCGGGAGTTGGACATGTGATACCCTAGGGAGGGTGTTACATTAGTTGGTATCAGAGCTTAAGGTTTAAGTGTCAGAGCACGGTTTGAGTCTTTTGGGGTTTGTGGTTAGGTCTATTTTGCTTGTGTTGTGTTCTCTGTGTTATTGTTTCTGAAAGGAAACAATATTATTTATAATGGATATTAGATCCATTGTATTTCGATCCGCACGCCTCGGGAAGAAGAGAAGAAAAAAAAAAAAGAAATGGCTCGGAATAGTTATACTTGTGTGGAAATGGAACATGTTACTAGTAATGCAGCTGCAACTAAGGGAGCTACGGGAGCAATGTGGAAGGATGACTGCAGGAGCAAAGGACCGCTGTTCAGTGGGTGTAGAAATGAAAGTTGAGGTTCAGGATCTGATGGAAGAGAATCAGTCTTAGAATATAAGACTACGTAATTTTGGAACCCGATATTTTTAAGGATATTTGGAAAGTCATTGATTTCAACGGAAGATGTATTTACAACCATTGAGGAAACCAAAGGCAGTAACTGATATGAAAGAATGTACTTAATGAAGGAATGTACTTCAAGAAAACAAACGTTTATTTGAAATGGTTACATTCGGTTTCCATTTTATTCGTCCATCTTTGAAGAAAAGAAATGACTCGTGATAGACATACGCGTATGGAAGCGAGACATAATGGTGGTGATATGACTGCAACTTTGGAAGTAATACAAACAGTGGCTGAAGCAATTATACTGACAAAACTCGGAAGATTGTTCGCAATGAAGAATTGATTTCTTAAGCTAAGATTTTGTTAGAGTTGAATCGGTCTCGGGATGAGAGACCTGTAACATTGGACTATATTGGTTACGAAAAAGGGAAATCGTAAGGTCAAGCGATTCCAACGAAAACGACTTTGCAATCTCCAAGAAGTCAACAACAACAACAATCTTGGGAGAAAATACTAGTAATGACAAGTTTAGTTTGATTTGTGACATCTCGCACCGAAATGTGAGAAGTGTGGAAAGGGACTTAACGAAAGATGTACGTCAAGGAAATAATTTATTTTAAGTACGGGAAGTTTGGAAGACAATCTTTGAAAATAGAGTTCTAATGAAAACAGAGTTTCTTGTTAGTAAAATCTCGAGATAGTAGAGAAAGTTGTTACTCTGAATGGAACGGGAGTGTTTTGAGCGGAAGATTTAAACAATGGAGATTGTGTCATTGGAGCTAATCCTATAAACCATACTGAATATTTCTGTGAATAACCTATTCCTTATGGCATATGATTAAGTAGATCAATTATATGTTAGAGTTATTCATAATCCTCTGATTTGTTTACTTTTGTTTCTATTTTTAGCCGATCGAGCTACTCAAGTTATTCAAATCATTGTTATAGATCAAATCTTTGTGTTAGTTTGATCTGTCGTTCAAAATTTCTGTGTTAGTTTGATCTGTTTCATAAACAGACTTAATATTTAAAAATGAATTGGTTATTTTCCAACCATATCCTATGAGATTGTCTCAATACAGTGTTAGTATTTCAGAAAAACTCATTCTTGAAAATCAGGCAAAATTAAATTCTTGTTGAATATGTTTAGTAACATATTAGATCATTTCGCTACCTTTTCTTCCTAAACCTCTATAATGTTCTTTCATATACTGCATTTGCAAGAAAGAATATTTTGCAAGAAAGGATATTCCTATTTAAAATCCATGTCATAGTATCTGGTATATAATGCGGTTGAAAGGAGAATTCGGCTAGTGAGACATTTCCTGGTAAGAGCTAAAGCTGGAGAATAAAGTGATATGAGGATAAGAAAATTTTAAGTAATACATTATATTAGTTGGAAGTTATCTGATAAAAACTATTCTAGGCATGAATGAAGGTTGGTAGCCGCTGTATTGGTATCAGAGAATTCATTCTTGAAGATCGAGTTACATCCAATTCTTTGCTGGATATGTTCAATAATATATTCAATTCATTTTGTTCTTTTCCATGATGTTTTCTTTCATCTAGTGCAATTGAAGGAATATTTTTCAAGAGAGAATATTCCTATGTATATCCAGATCAGAGTATCAAAGTGGCGCAGTGGAAGCGTGGTGGATTCTTCAAAAATTGAAGAAGTATAATACATGGGAAAAGTTAAGACGGTAATGGAAAACCGTAGAAAAAAATTATTAAGATATTTGTTTGATCGGGAGAAGTGAACAAGAGATAAAGAACTTTCAATGGTTTAAAATCGTTTGGAATAACGTAAGAGGTGAAACTACGTAATGAATGAAGAAAGATAAAGGAATAATGTCATTAATTATTCAAGATGTGAAATCATGGTCATGAAATTTCGAGGACGAAATTTCAGTAAAAAGAAGGAGTATTGTAACATCCCAAAATTTCGTATCTCTTAAAAATCTAATTTTGATTGTTAATGTAATTTTCTTGTTTAGTAATTTAAATGTACCTTTGTAAAATTATTTTGTTTATTCCGTCGGCGTATTTGATCGTTTTGAGTGATTTACTCGCGTTAAGAAAATAAAAATTTTGGTAGGGAAAACTTTACGTAATTTAATTTTTACCGTTAGGTAATTATTTTCTATGTGTCGATTTGATATTTGTGCGTTTTTAATTTTTGTGATTTTTGTGGATGATTTTGAAATTTTTCCTGTCTGTGGGCCCACTTAAAAGTATGTGGGCAATGTGTGGCCATATGTGGGCCCAGTGGGTCCCATAAAGTGAAAAATTTTTCTACGCATGTAGAAAAATTTATATTGTTTAGACGGAGACAGGGAATCTTACTAAACCTGAATCCGGAAACAGTTTTTAAAATTTTATTGTACTGTGTTTTGTATTGTATTTAATTATCGGATGATAAAAATACAGTAAAAATATTATTTGTAGGATACAAGAATAAATATTATATTGCGTAGTCAATAAAGAGAGCTTGACTTGATTTATACCCTTGGATGAGAATACTTAGTTTGAATATTAACCATTGATTTAATCAAAGGTTAAGAAACAAACTTAATAAAAAGCGCTTGGATAATAACCATTGATTTAATCAATGGTGTGAGAATAAGCTTAGTTATCATAGGAAGGCTTTGATATCAACCATAGATGTAATCAAAGGTGTAGAATTGGTCTTGAAAAATGACAAAGACCATTTATAACCATTGGATTTAGATTAAATCAAGGGTGGAGATTTAATCTTAAAAAGTAAAAATGACCATTTATTTACCATTGGATGAAGAATTAATCAAGGTAGAGATTTGGTCTTCTAAAATGTGCAAAGACTAATTATGACCCTTGGATTTAAAGTTTGAAGAAGCGATCTTGACCAATTAATTTTGGAGACACATCTAAAATTTAGAATTTAAAAGAAAAATCCAATGGCCAGATTTAGTCTTTTAAAATTAAAAATCTACATTAATCCTAACCATTGAATTAATCAATGGCTAGAAATCTTCAAATGGTGGCAAATAATGAAGACAACATTATTGAATGTATGCATGGAGGGGGACGGTTTTGGCTTGTTAGAAGACAAAGAAAAACAATTTTCAATCCATTAATTTGGTGCTTTATGTCATCGTTGTTTAATCTTGATCAATGTTTCATGCATTATCACCTTTCTTTCAATTTTTCCATCACACTCCACGCAATTTATGCACCAATTTTGGAAGACACAAAATAATACTTGGTCATCTTCTAACCATAATTGAAGACTTTAGTCAATTATACATTACCTTGTTACTAGTTCCTTGAAATTTCTTTGTTCCTTAGGAAATTTCTTGGAAGACTAAAATTAATTCATTTCCTATCATTCTTTTCTCTCTTCACTCTACGGCAATGCATAGGAGGAAAGCCAAAAAGCATTTCATTCATTTGCTATCATAATTCATCTTTGTTTCCTCCAAAAAGCCTAAGACTTCATTGAACATTTTCTCCATCCTCCTATAAGCTAGTTTCGGCCAAGCTCTCCAAGAAGCACCTTCCATCATTTTTAATTTCATCCAACCTTATTTCTTGAATCCTTACACCATTCTAAGAACAACTCTAGTTATGAGTTTTTCCAAAATCATTCATCTTGATCTTCAAATTCAAGCTTCAAGTTTCTATCAAAAATAAAAAATTTCATCTTTGTTCTTCAAAATACACCATTCGGTCATACTACCTAAAACCACCATCCAAGCTCTTTTAATTTCATCCAACCTTGGATCTTGAATCTCCATGATATTCTAAGCAACTTTCATGTTGAAGACTTCTTCTAAATCATTCATCTTCAATGAGTTTCTTCAAGATCAAAGTTATTGGGTTTTTGAGGTGAAGTATAAGGAAACTTCATTTTCTTCTCTCTTTTTCACGATCTAATCCATGTTTGATCCATGGTTCCTCTTAATCAAGCTTAGTATACTAATTTTTATGTATTTTGTTTTGAATTTGAGAAGCTCTTGGTGATGAAGGACTTGGAAAAAGAAGCAAAACAAAGAGCTTTTGAGGATCTTCAAGAGGTAAGAGGGAGATCCATCTCACCAACCAAGCATGGTGGTGAGAGATGGTATTTTATTTGATGGATGTGAAATCCATGTGAGGATTCATATCCATGGTCATGTAATTAATTTGTGGGTGTTTATGAGCTTTGATTAATTTTCTATGCTTGATATGCTTTGCATGATTTTATAGCTTTGATGATATGCTTGAAATGCTATACATGCTTTTATGGCTTTGATGGTATGCTTATATTATTTATGATGAAATATATATGTATATGCCATGACTTGATGGTGGAAAGGAAATTGATTTTTAGCTCCAATAGCCAAGGAAGAGCTACAGTTTTGATGCCCTTGATTAGGGTTCATGTTGAAAATTTTCAAGAACAAAAGAATTGATTTTTGAGTACTTAGAACATGGTGGATTTCGAACAAGACACCTCAAAATAGGTGTTCACAAATTAATATTTTCATGAAAGATGAAAATAGATGATTTGAAGAGTATGGAAAATAAACAAAGGATTTGTTTTTCAAGAGAACAAGAATATGATTTTTGGAGGAATTTTTATTGATTTATTTTGTGTAAAAAGTTTCTAAGTGTTTTACTAAACATGAGATTTAAATGAAAATAGCAATGATAATTTTAAGGATTTGCAAAGAAAGTGAAAAAAAGATTTGTAAGGAAAGTAAAAATGAATTTGAACAAATGGGTTTGATTTTTATGACCATCGGTATTTCGCTTTTGAAAATAAAGAATTTTTAATGGTTTTGTTTGTGTAAAACCATATCAATTTAGAAAAAAAATATTCGATGGCTTCAATGGCCAAAGACTCTACGATTTTTGGAGGTTGGAATAATTTTGGTTTTTATGAAACAAAGTAATTTTAAAGTGGAAACAAAATGTTTGAACAAAATGTTTTAGTATAAGGATTTTGGAAAGGGAATCAAAGTTTTTTATCACTTGAGAAATGAACTTTCATATGAAAATGAAAAAGAAAAGTTGCAAGGGTTTGAATCTTAACTTGTTTTGAAGAGAATTGGTTTTAGAATTGATTTGGGAAAAATGAAGAATATAATGGTGTTTTGAAAATTTACTAACGTATTACTTATTTTCAAGTTTTGAAATACGTTAGAAAATGTTAAGTTTTGAAACATTGATTTACATCAATGGAAAAGTGATTTTATGAATTATATTTTGAAAAAGAATTTCTTGAGTAAAGAGCTGTGGAAAAATATTTTTTGAGTAAGAAAATATATTAAATGAAGTATAAAGTTATATTATTTTGAGAAAAGTTAAAAAGGATTTTTTAAAGGTCAAGAAATATTTTTCACGAATGAAATTGTGGTGAAAAATTATTTACGTATCTTAAAAGCGTGATTTTTAAGTTACGTGATATGGAAAAATATTTCTATGTGATTTTAAATACGTTGATATATTTATACATAATTTGAATTTACGTTCAAATATTTTACGTAATTTAACTATTGTTGATAAATCACTACGTGATTGAATAGCGATAGAATATTTTTATGCGATTGTGAAAATGGGGAAAAATTGTTATGAGATTTGGAAAGTGTTTTAAATATTTTGAAAATGATGAATAGAAAATGATTTACGTCACGTAAAAGAATGATTTTTAAGTTACGCGATTTTTGATGAAAAAAAACTATGCGATTTGAGAAAACGATATTTTTACGCGATTGAGAAAAACGTTAAAAATTAGTACGTGGTTTAAAAGTGCAACAGAAGAGTTGCAACATTTTGAAAACGTAACAGAAATGTTACGAAATTTTGTAAACGTAACAGTAGTGTTACGGTATTGTAAAAACGTAATAAAAATGTTTTGGAATTTTAAAAACGTAACAAAAGTGTTACGGTATTGTGAAAATATAAAAGAAGTGTTATGGTATTGTGAAAACATAACAGAAAAGTTTTTGGATTGTGAAAACGTAACAGAAATGTTACGCAATTGTGAAAATACGGTAAAAGTGTTTTACAACTATGAAAACGTGATAACATGATTTTCGTTGTTGAAAGTACAAGATGATTCATTGTTGAACCAGTGTCCATACAATTGTTTGTGAGAAAATGACTTATTTGTCTATGATTGGATTTGGTGCATTATACATGCATTGGAATGGTCCGATGAGAATTTGGATATGGCTGATTGCCTAGGAGAAACACACCTCTTGAGTGGGTGCGATATGCGTAGTGTAGGTCACTTGTTGACCTTGGGGCATCGGGGTGCGGGTTGCCTACACGGGTGGTTGGTCGTGCTTCTTCCCGTAGGTTAGACCGATGCAACATACCGATGATCTCGACCGAGACACTATTCTTAATCAAGATCGATAAAGATGCCGTCGTGTATGTGCTAGATGTGCAAAAATTGAAATGAGAATTAAAGCACGTGGTCGAGGCACGTGGTATAACAGATCTTTTCGATCATTTCTCCGACATGAGTTTTAGCTCCATGGAGTAGGAAATCGAGTCTTGTGTACATGCATAATTTGAACATTTATATCTGTGTGATATATTAATTGAGGAATATTGGCTATGGCAACTGTTTTGAATACTTGGATTGATATATGTTTGGATGATGATAGTTGATTAATCTTGAATATATTATTGGAAGTTTAGTATGATATCCTGTATGATATTCTTTGTTTGTGTTATCTCTAGTGCTGCCATCTTGGTATTGGCGTAGGTGATCTCACCTCTTTGTTATGTTGTTTTGCTGTGTCTGTATTGTTAAAATTAAAACAGTAGAAAGAATGAGTTATCTTAGACATAACGGGCAATGAATACGCTGAGATGGGTGACAACAATAAGGAGTGGACATTCAGGACTCGAAGGTGTACAGTGTTGACAAAGAACAGATGTAGAACAGATGTCTGATGCAACAAGATGGATACACAATAGAATAAGTATGTTAAGTTTTAACGTTAGTGTTGTACGTGACTATTAAGTAGGACCCGTCATAGGGTTTGCTCTTTTGTTAAAAAAAAAAAAGAGTCTGTTAGTTTTATATTTCTCTTTAAGTTGTTAAATATTAATTGGTGTCAATATTGTATATGAATCTGTTTCAATATATGTTTTTTCAAGATTACATATGAATTTCAGTAAGTTTATGTTCAAAAGTAAAAGAAATTTTTAAACCCACGTTTTTAACTCAAACCTTTTATGAAAACATTTTCAGATTATGAGTCGGGAGTTGGACATGTGATACCCTAGGGAGGGTGTTACAGAGATGACTCAATCTCCTGATCTTATACAAGGTAAATGTATAGTTAAAAATAATTTCTTAATTGTATTATATGATTCAGGAGCATCTCACTTTTTTATTTTCTATGATTGTGTGAAGATGTTAGATTTACCTGTGTCTGAGCTTTCCTATGATTTATCTATTTCTACACTAACAAGAAAGCTAATAACAACCTCCCATGTTTATCTAAATTATTGTGTACAAGTAAAAGATATGATTTTCTTTATAAATCTTATCTATTTGCCTATTGTCGATATTGATATCGTTTTGGGTATGAATTGGTTGTCTGGAAACCATGTTGTCTTGAACTGTTCAGATAAAACTTTGATGTTTATGTCTGATATTTCTTCCATGACTGTTTCTTCTAAATCTATGTATTTGAATGCTAATCAGGTTATCAACTCTTTAGTAGAGGGGGTTCAAGGATATATATTCTCTTTTTCTCCTTAAATTATAAAGTTGAACAGGATTTAGAAAACATATATGTGGTGAAGGAGTACCTAGAAATATTTCCTAATGAGAAAACTAAGTTACCACATGAGTGAGAAATATAGTTTATTTTAGATTTGGTACTAGGAACTAAACCTATATCTATAGCACCCTATTGGATGTCACCTTTAAAGTTAGTAGAACTTAAAAAGCAAATAGAATAAGTATTAGATAAAAAATTCATCAGACTTAGTGTATCACCTTGGGGAGCACCAGTGCTCCTGGTAAAGAAGAAGGATAGTAGCATGAGATAATGTGTGGACTATAGGCAGCTAAATAAAGTGACTATTAATAATAAGTACCCTTTACCTAGAATAGATGATTTGATGAATCAATTGAGAGGAGCCACTGTTTTTTTAAAAAAATGATCTAAGATTTGGATACCATCAGATTAGAGTTAGGGAAGGGGATGTCCTTAAAATTGATTTTAGGATTAGGTATGGACATTATGAGTATCTTGTGATATCCTTTGATTTGACTAATGCACCTGCAGTGTTCATGGATTACATGATCAGAATCTTTAGGCCATACCTGGATAAGTTTGTAGCTGTCTTTATAGATGACATTCTTATCTATTCAAAGACAACAGAAGAACATGAGCAACACCTTAGAATAGTTTTAGAAATCCTAAAGGAGAAATAATTGTTTGCCAAATTCGTAAAATGTTAGTTTTGGATGAGAGAAGTATAGTGTCGGGGTCATGTGGTATCCCAAGGAGGGGTATTAGTGGATCCTAGTAAGGTGGAAGCAGTGGTGCGACTAGAAAGACCTGCCACTGTAACAGAGATTAAAAGTTTCTTAGGACTTATTGGGTGTTACAGAAGGTTTATAAAAGGATTTTCTCAGATAGCTTTACCTTTGACTAGATTAACTAGAAAAGGTAGCTTATTTGAATGGACACTGGAATGTGAAGCTAGTTTTCTAGAGTTGAAATAGAAGTTGACCATAACACCTGTTTTAGTAATTCCCAACCCCTAGGAGAATCTTGAAGCATACTGTGATGCTTCAAAGAAGGGATTGGGATATGTTCTAATGCAGAACAGAGGGGACTGCCTATGCTTTTAGGCAGTTAAGACCTTATGAAGAGAACTATCTTACCTATGATTTAGAATTAGCAATTATTGTATTTGCTTTGAAAATTTGAAGACATTATTTGTATGGAGTTAAGCTTGAAGTGTTTAGTGACCATAAGAGTTTAAAGCACTAGTTTGATAAAAAAAAATTGAATATGAGACAAAGGAGATGAATGAAATTTTTGAAGGATTATGACTTTGAATTGAAATATCATCTAGGTAAAGCCAATGTAGAGGCTGATGCACTTTGTAGAAAACTTCTACATGTATCCCGAATGATGGTTCAAGAGATGGAGCTTTTGGAAAGTTTTAGGAACTTGAGGCTGGCAGTGATTGTGTCACCACATAGTCTCTGTATGAGTAAATTAGACATAACTAGTGAACTAAAGACTCAAATTAGAGAAGCTCAAGGAAGAGAAGAAGTCTTAAAAGAAATAAGTGAACAAATCTTGTTAGGAAAGCAAAAGGAATTTAGTAGAGCAAATGATGGAATAATTATGTTTAAGAAAAGACTTTGCATCCTAAGGGAAACTAGAATCAAAGAGAGAATTTTGAAAAAAGAGTAAATATACAATACATCCAGGTGCAACAAAAATGTATCAAGACCTTAGAGAATTGTTTTGGTGGCCTAAGATGAAGGCAAACATAGCTGACTATGTGTCCAAGTGTTTGATTTGCCAAAAAGTTAAGATAGAACATCAGAAATCTTCTAGACCTTTACAACCATTAGAAATCCCAGAATAGAAATGGAAAAGTATTTCAATGGATTTCGTAATAGGATTACTAAGAACCCAATCAGGCCATGATGCGATATGGGTCATAGTGGATAGATTAACAAAATCTATTCACTTTTTGCCAATAAGAGCTAACTATTCTTTGGATAACTTAGTTCAGTTGTATCTACAAGAGATTGTCATATTACAAGAAATCCCCTCAAGCATAGTATCTGATAGAGACCATAGGTTCACTTCTAGATTTTGGGGAGCTTTGTAAAAAGCTTTTAAGACTAAGTTAAGGTTTAGCACAACTTACCATCCCCAGATAGATGGACAAATTGAGAGAACTATCTAAACCTTAGAGGATATGCTTAGAGCATGTGCACTTAAACAACAAGGTAGTTAGGATAAATTTCTACCTTTAGTAGAATGTGCTTACAATAATAGCTATCACTCCAGCATATGAATGGCACCTTATGAGGCATTGTATGGTAGGAAATGTAGATCACCTCTATGTTAGCATGAGATAGGAGAAAGAACTATCTAAGGTCCAGAACTAGTGCAACAAACCACAGAACAAATTAAGATGATCAAGGATATGTTGATAACTACTCAAAGTAAGCAAAAAAGTTATGTGGTTAAAAGAATGAGACCTCTAGAATTTGAGGAATGAGAACATGTATTTCTAAGAGTCACTTCTACTACATGAGGTGGTAGAGCTTTGAAAACTCGAAAGTTAAACCCTAGATTTCTTTTTCCTGATCAAATCTTGAAAATAATTGGATCAGTTACTTATCAAATAGCCCTTCCACCGAATTTGTCCAACCTTTACAATATTTTGCATGTCTCGCAACTCAAAAAATATAATCTAGAACCTTCACATATCTTAGAAAATGAATCAATATAATTAAGAAATGATTTAACTTATGTGATAAAATTTGTAAGAATCATGGATAAAGGAGTCAAAGAATTTAAAGGGAAGCAAATTCCACTATGAAGGTGGTATGGGATGTGATTGACTTAGAGGAGGTCACTTGGGAGCTGAAGTCTAGTATCATGCAAGACTATCTAGAACTTTTCATATTAGGTAACTAAATTTTGGGGATAAAATTTTTTTAATAAGGATGAGAGAATTGTAACGTCCTTCCTAACCTATTAGCCTTAATTATTGTTATAGAAGCAATAACACTTGTATGACATTGGGACTAAGTTAAGGTTTAACATAGCTTCCCATCCCTAGATAGATGGACAAATTGAAAGAACTATTCAAACCCTAGAGGATATGCTTAGAGCATGTGTACTTGAACAACAAGGTAGTTGGGATAAATTTCTACCTTTAGTAGAGTGTGCTTACAACAACAACTATCACACTAGCATATGAATGGCACCTTATGAGGCATTATATGGTAGGAAATGCAGATCGCCTCTATGTTAGCATAAGATAGGAGAAAGAACTATCTTAGGTCCAGAACTAGTGCAACAAACCACAAAACAAATTAAGATGATCAAGGATATGTTGATAACTACTCAAAGTAAGCAAAAAAGTTATGTAAATAAAAGAAAGAGACCTCTAGAATTTGAGGAATGAGAACATGTATTTCTGAGAGTCACTTCTACTACAAGAGTTGGTAGAGCTTTGAAAACCCGAAAGTTAAACCCTCGATTTCTTGGTCCTGATCAAATCCTAAAAATAATTAGATCAATTACTTATCAAATAGCCCTTCCTCCTAGTTTGTCTAACCTTCACAATATTTTTCATGTCTCGCAACTCAAAAAATATAATCTAGAACCTTCACATATCTTAGAAAATGAATCAATACAAATAAGAAATGATTTAACTTGTGTGATAAAACCTGTAAGGATCATGGATAAAGGAGTCAAAGACCTTAGAAGGAAGCAAATTCCACCGGTGAAGGTAGTATGGGATGTGATTGACTTAGAGGAGGCCACTTGGGAGCTGAAGTCTAGTATTATGCAAGACTATCCAGAACTTTTCATATCAGGTAACTAAATTTTGAAGATAAATTATTTTTAATAAGGAGGAGAGAATTATAACATCCTCCCTAACCTATTAGCCTTAATTATTGTTATAGAAGCCCAATAACACTTGTATGACTTTGGGACTAAGTTGAGGTTTAGCACATCTTACCATCCCCAGATCGATGGACAAATTGAGAGAACTATCCAAACCTAGAGGATATGCTTAGAGCATGTGTACTTGAACAACAAGGTGGTTGGGATAAATTTCTACCTTTAGTAGAATGTGCTTACAACAACATCTATCACACCAGCATATGAATGGAACCTTATGAGGCATTGTATGGTAGGAAATGCAGATCGCCTCTATGTTAGCATGAGATAGGAGAAAGAACTATCTTAGGTCCAGAACTAGTGCAATAAACCACAGAACAAATTAAAATGATCAAGGATATGTTGATAACTACTCAAAGTAATCAAAAAAGTTATATGGATAAAAGAAAAAGACCTCTAGAATTTGAGGAATGAGAACATGTATTTTTGAGAGTCATTTCTACTACAAGAGTTGGTAGAGCTTTGAAAACTCAAAAGTTAAACCCTCGATTTCTTGGTCCTGATCAAATCCTAAAAATAATTGGATCAGTTACTTATCAAATAGCCTTTTCACCTAGTTTGTCCAACCTTCACAATATTTTTCATATCTCGCAACTCAAAAAATATAATCTAGAACCTTCACATATCTTAGAAAATGAATCAATACAATTAATAAATGGTTTAACTTACATGATAAAACCTATAAGGATCATGGATAAAGGAGTCAAAGAACTTAGAGGGAAGCAAATTCCACTGGTGAAGGTGATGTAACACCCCAAAATTTCCTATCTATTAGATAGTAATTTTGACAGTTAACAGAATTCTACTGTTTAGTAATTTCTGTGTGCTGTAAAATTATTTTGAGTGTTCTGTCAGTACTTTTGATCGTTTTGAGTGATTTACTTCGTGTCAAGAAAATAATAATTTTCGGGCCGGGGGAAAATCTTTTGACTGTTAATTATTTTTAACAATCTAACTTGATTTTCATACGTTTTCTAATATTTGTGATTTTTGTGGATGATTATAAATTTTTATATTTCTCTGATTGTTTTTGGACTGTCTATGGGCCCATGTGGCCTTACGTGGGCCCATGTGGGTCTCGCAAAGTAAAAATTTTTCTACGTATAGAAAAATTTGTATTGTTTAGACGGAGATGGGGGATCTTACTAAACCTGAATCCGGAAACAGTTTTTAAAATTTTTTTTACTGTGTTTTGTATTATATTTAATTATCGGGTGATAAAAATACAGCAAATATATTCTTTCGTGGGGTTATAGCAGATAAAAATAGAAATTATACTGCTTAAGTCAACAATAGTAGTTATGACAACTTTTGACGGACCAATAGGAAACAAGTTTAATTCTTTTGACGGACCAATAGGAATCAAGTCTAATATTGAAGACTTTGATATCAACCATCGATTTAATCAACGGTGTAGGATTAGTCTAATAAAATGGCTATGACCATTTATAACCGTTGGATTTAGATTTAAATCAAGGGTTGAGATTTGATCTTATAAAGTGGCTAGGACCATTTGTGACCGTTGGATTTGGATTTAATCAATGGTGGAGATGGATCATTTATAACCATTGGATTTGGATTTAATCAATGGTGGAGATTTGGTCTTCTAAAATGGCTATGACTAATTATAACCCTTGGATTGAAAGTAAGAAGGAGTAATCTTGACCCTTCATTTTTGGAGATGGATCTAATGGCTAGAATTTCAAGGAGAAAGATCTAATGGCCTAAATTAAGTCTTCTAATCAAAAGTCTACCTAAATCCTAACCATTGATCTAATCAATGGCTTAAATGACTATAAATGGTGGCTAGAAAAGATGAAAACTTTATGAATGCATAATGCATGGAGGGGGGACGGTTTTGTGCTTGTTTTAGGAGTTAAAGGAAAGTTTGAAGACCATTATTAGTGGTCTTGGTCAATTATGCATCATTATTGATCATTTTGCACTCAAGGAGAATGCATGAAAAGGGGGGACGGTTTTTGTGTTTGTTTAGGAGCTAAAGCAAAGTTGAAGACCATTATTAGTTGTCTTGGTCACTTATTGATCATTCTTGATCATTTCCTTCAAGCAAGCTCTTAGAAAAATTTCTCTCTTTCTCCTCCAAGCTAGCTCACGGCCATGACCCTTAAATCTACCCTCCATCACTCACAAATTTTATCCAACCTTATTTCTTGAATCCTTACCTTATTCTAAGAACATCTCTAGTTATGATTTTTCACCAAATCATTCATTTTGAGCTTCAAACCCAAGCTTCAAGTTTCTATCAAAAAGGGTAAAGTTCATATTTCTTCACCCAATCTTTTAGTTTTGATTTTCTAAGCCATGCTTGAACCATGGTTTACCTATTCTTTTACTTGTTATTGATTTTAAGATTTGTTTATGATTTTTAGGGATTTTTCCATGGAGCTCTACGAAATTGGTGGAAGGAAAACTAAGTGTTTTCACTTCATTCTTTATCTTAACCAAGTCTAAGAAGCCTTTCTTTCACAAAAATCAAAAACTCCAACCTTGTTCTTTAAGAGGAATTTCGGCCATATCACCCAAAATCACCATCCAATCTCTTTTAATTTCATCCAACCATAGATCTTGAATCTACATGATATTCTAAGCAACTTTCATGTTGGAGACTTTCTCTAAATCATCCATCTTTAATCTTGTTCTTCAAGCTAAAGATTGAAGCTTTATTGGTGAAGTTTGTTAATCTTCACTTTTCTTTTGATTTTCAAGGTTCTAAGCCATGTTTGATCCATGGTTTATCTTGTTTAAGCTAGATTTACTAATAAATATATGTTTTGTTTTGTATTTGAGAAGCCCTTGGTGGTGAATGACTTGGAAAAAGAAACAAAACAAGGAGCTTTTGAGGATCTTCAAGAGGTAAGAGGGAGATCCACCTCACCAACCAAGTATGGTGGTGAGAGATCGTCTTATATTTGATGGATGGTGAATCCATGTGAGGATTCATATCCATAGTCATGTAATAATTTGTGAGTGTTTATGTGCTTTGATTATTTGCCTATGCTTGATATGATTTGCATGATTTATTACTTTGATTATGGTATACTTGTGATATATATTTGAACATGTATATGTATGCCATGATTTGATGATAGAAAGGAAATTAATTTTTGGTTCCAAAGACCAAGAGGATTTCGGCCAAGACACCTCAAAAATATGTGTTCATAAATTAATATTTTCATGAATGATAAAATTGGATGATTAGAAAAGCAAGAAAAATAAACAAAGGGTTTGTTTTTCAAGAAGAAGTGTTCACGATTTTGAGAAGGATTTTTATTGATTTATTTTGTGTAAAAAGTTTCTAAATAATTTATTAATCATGAGTTTTAAATGAAAAGAGCAATGTTAATTTTAAGGATTTGTAAAGAAAGTGAAAATGAAAAAAATGAACAAATGATTTGATTTTAAAGACCAAGTGCTCACGGTTTTTGTAAAGAATTTTTAATGGTTTTGTTTGTGTAAAACCATATTGACTTAGAAGGAAAAATATTTGATGGTTTAAATAATCATGTACCACGGTTTTGGAAGGTTTGTAATACCTTGATTTTGATGAAACAAAGTGATTTTCTAAGTGAAAATATAATTGATTTAGTACAATGATTTTTGAAAAGGGAATCAGAGTGTTTTGTCACTTGAGAAATGAAATTTTCATATGTAAATGGACAAGAGAGGTTGAAAGTGTTTGAACCTCAATTTATTTTGAAGAGAATTGATTTTAGAATTTATTTGAGAAAAATAAAGAATATAATAGCGATTTGATATTTTCTAACGTGTAACTCATCCTTTGGGTTTTTGGGAGCGTTAGTATTTTTTTAAAGTGAGAAACATTGATTTAATTCAATGGAATTATGAATTTGTGGAATAAATTTCGAAAAGGATTTTCTTGAGTAAGAAAATGTGGAAAATAATGTGAGTAGTCATATTATTTTGAGAAAGGTTGAAATGAAATTTTTGAAGGTTGAGAAATATTTTTCGTAATGAAATTATGGTGAAAAATGATTTACGTAACTTAAAAACGTGATTTTTAAGCTATGCAATTTAAAAAACGTTTAAATATTTTCACGCGATTTGAGAAACGTTAAAATATTTCTATGCAATTTAGAAAGCGTTTACATATTTTACGCGTTTGAGATATTGTGGAAAAATCGCTACGCGATTTAAAAATGGTGGAATATTTTTACGTGATTAATGAAAACGTTAAAAAATCAATACGAAATTTGAAAACGTAACAGAAGTATTGTGGAATTGTGAAAACGTAACAGAAATGTTGGGCGATTGTGAAAACATGATGAAAGTGTTTTGTGACTATAAAAACGCGATAATATGATTTCACTGTTGAAAATACAATATTATTACTGTTGGGCTAGTGTGTGGACCCTGATTTTGAGATTATGAAATTAAACTGAGAATGAGCCAATGTGTAGACCCTGAATATGAAATGGTGAATTTTGCCTATGATTGGTATTGGTGCATTGAACATGCATTAGAAATGGTGAATTTTGCCTGTGATTGGCATTGGTGCATTTTATATGCATGAACCAGTGTATGGACACTATATGAGAAAATGATAAATTTTGCTTATGATTGGCATTGGTGCATTGAACATGCATTGGAAAGGTCCGATGGACTGTATGAGGCTATTTGCCTAGGAGAGACGTACACCTCTTGAGTGGGTGCAATATGCATAATGTAAGTCACTTGTTGACCTTGGGGGCATCGGGGTGCGGGTTGCTTACATGGGTGGTTGGTCGCGCTCCTTCTCGTAGGTTAGACCGATGCAACGCACTGATGATCCTGACCGAGACACTATTCTTAATTGAGATCTCATAAAGACTGTCGTGTATATGCTAGATGTGCAAAAATCAAAATGTGGATTATAGCACTTGTTCTGAGGCATTTTGGTACAGACAGATCTTTCGAATCAACTTCTCCGAACTAAGTATTAGCTCCATGGAGTAGGAACATTGAGTCTATGTGCATATGCATAACAGATGCATCATTATTGAGTATTGATTATGATAATTGAACTGCTGAATACTTGAGGAATAATTGAACTATTGAATAATACTGGATGATGATGATGATGATAAATAATGTTGAGAGCATTATCGTGTATATTGAATGATATTTGAACTGATAAATGATTTGATGATGATAGTTGATTAATGTTGAAGGCATTATTGAAATTCTGGTATGATATACCTGTATGATATGTTGTTTATGTTATCTCTATACTACAATGTTGGTATTGGCGTAGGTGATCTCACCTCTTTGTTATATTGTTTGGTTGGGCTTGTGTTGTAAAAATTATATAATAGATGGAACGAGTTATCTTAGACATGACGGGTGGTAGATATTTTGAAATTGGTGACAACATCAGAGAATGACCATTCTAGATTCGATAGCATGCAGTGTTGACAAGGAACAGATGTCTGATGCATCAAGATGGATACAAGAAGGAATAAGTATGTTAAGTTTTCTCGTTAGTGTTGTATCGTGCTATTAAGTAGGACTCGTCATAGGGTTTGCTACTGTTAAAAAAAGAGAGTTTTCTGTTAGTTTTATATTTCTCTTTAAATTGTTAAATATTAATTGGTGTCAATATTGTATATTAAATATATTTTCAGTAATATTTATGGATCTCAGTAAGTTTAAGTTTCCGTCTTTGATGAAAAGAAATTTTTAAAACCCATCTTTTATAACTCAAACCTTGTTTATGAACTTCTTTACAGATTATGAGTTGGGAGTCAGAAATGTGATAACCTGAGGGGGTGTTACAGGTGGTATGGGATGTGATTGACTTAGAGGAGGCCACTTGGGAGCTGAAGCCTAGTATCATGCAAGACTATCCAAAACTTTTCATATCAAGTAACTAAATTTTAAGGATAAATTTTTTTTAATAAGGAGGGGAGAATTGTAACATCTTCCCAAACTTATTATCCTTAATTATTGTTATAGAAGCTCAATAATACTTGTATGACTTACCTGTTAATTATAGTTATTTTTTGAGCTAGTTTAAGTATAATGTAATAACATTGAATGTGAAAATAGCTGATATTAGCTCAAAACTTGAAAACTTTATTTCTAGGACACAAATACTTAGAATGAGTTGTGGTAAATTTCTGATAAATAACTGAATAATTAATTTGATATTTTTAACAACACAAGAAGAGTAATATGACTTAGTGGCTGTTAATGATGTATAAAGATAATCATTAAATGATGAGTGTGGAAATTGAATGAAGTCCTAGAATTTTCCCTAACACTGATTAAAAATAGAAAACTTATTAATGAAATATTAAAATATCCCTAAGAGATACAACACTTCCATTGTCTTTGACATTGCCACTTACTTATATCCAATTTCTCTTCACTTACGTTGGAAGCTCAGCAGAAAAGAAATAATATAGCAAGAATAAAGAAAAGAAAGATAAGGAAGAAGAAGGAAAACAAAGAAAGAATAAGAAGAGGAATAGAACACCAACAACAAAGGAGTATAGGTAGGGTTTTTGTATAACTCTACCATACTCTATCCTTTCTTGCTTCTTAAATTCTGTAAGGATGAGTTAGTTGAGAATTCATTATGATTTTCTTTAATGAATTGGTTTTATATATATATATATATATTATATATATATATATATATATATATATATATATATATATATGTGATTGATGAGCTTTTGGTATGGATATATATATACACAACCATAGTTTGAGATTGATGATATATAATATACCATGGGATTGATTCTTATTGATTACCACATGGGTTTTAGTTTGAATATATGTGTGTTGTGGTTTGATGATATATTGATAGAATGGATAGAAAGAAATGGAAGTTGCTGAGTTGTAGTTGTTTTCTGGTTTGAAATGCACTACATAATCGATTATCAACAATTGATAATCATGTTACCAAGTGGCTTCAATACTCAAGAGGGGGGTGAATTGAGTTTATAAAGCAAGTTCGTAATTCTTTTGCAAAACGTTTGAATATATATTTTTTTTGAAGCTATTAATTGTTAGAAGTGAATGAATGGATAAGATAGATAGATATTGCTAACCAATAAACTAACCAAGAGAGAAATAATCAAGTAAGGAAATAAACCAATGCACAAATATAAAGAGAAGGGTTTAGAGAATTAAACACAATGTTTATCCTGGTTCGGCCACCAATCCACTTGTGACCTATGTCTAGTCCTCAAGCAACCACTCGAGATTTTCTACTATATCTTCAAGGTTCAATAGGTGCTTGACAACCTTTACAAACTTGAGCACTCAATACCTTGGGATACCTCACCCTTGTGCTTGAGCCTCTTCAAATAAAAGGATGCCTCACCCTTTACAATTTGGAGGGATACCTCGCCTTCTTCTTCAGAATAAACAAGATTAATAGAATGAAACTCTCATAAGAGTAATTGATACAAATTGAAGCTCTACAATGCTCTTTTAAAGATATCTCAAGATTTTCACAAAAATAGAGCAAGATATGGATTCAAGGATTGATTCTTGTTTTGATATGTTAGAAAGATGTTTCAATTTCAAGGAGAGGAGTTAATGATGCCCCAACATAAGTATTTATAAATATTTTAATCCATAGAGCCGTTGGGTGCATTAAAGCCAAGCATTTAATGCACCTAATATAGCCTTTGGGCACTATCAGATCACTGGTAATCGATTACACAATCTCTGTAATCAATTACATGGTTGTTTGAACATGTTCTTGGCTTTCTGGGCAGGATGTAATGGATTACCAATCTTGTGTAATCGATTACATGGCCTCTGCCAGACTTGTAATCGATTACAGCCTTAGTGTAATCGATTTCAAGGCTTCTGCCATGCTTGTAATCGATTACATACTCAATGTAATCGATTACAAAGCCTTTGTTTAGCTTGTAATCGATTACAACACATGTGTAATTGATTACCTTGCCCTTTGAACACATTTTTCAAGCTCAATTGAGTGCCTACGCCAATTCTTACTTATGGAAACATGGATTGGACAAGATTTACATCTGTTTTACATAATCCATGATTAAAATCAACAAATGCTTTAAGAATGATCTTTGAATGACAAGTTAATTTAAAAGAATCTTGAAAAACCATTTGAAGATCATTGAGATACCTTAAGAACATTTCACATTGATGTTCTAAGACTTATATCTAATACAACTCTTTTGATCTTTGTCTTTTTTATCTTTGGTCTTCTCTTGACTTTGTTTTCATCAAAAACTCATTTAACATGCTTCAAGACACATGCATTCACATTCTCCCCCCTTTTTGATGATGACAAAATAAACATTGAAAAAAGGAGAAACATTTGCATATATATATATATATATTAGAGATTTAAGCACAACTCTCCTTCCCCCATAATGTATGTACAAGATAGGATTAATAGAATGTTGGCATTATTAAAAAGATAAACTAGCCAATATATATATACAAATAGAGAGAGAGGGATCTAATCTCTCCCGTTGGCATTATTGACTTACACTCATTTTCAAAAAGATATAATGATTCAGATTAAGTTAAAAGTAAATATATATATATATATATATATATATATATATATATATATATATATATATATATATTAGAGATTTAAGCACAACTCTCCTTCCCCCATAATGTATGTACAAGATAGGATTAATAGAATGTTCATGCACAAACTCCCCCGTACTTATACAAATACTCTAATCTCTCCCCCGTTGGCATTATTAAAAAGATATAAGCAGTTAGCCAATATATATATATATCAGAGATTTAAGCACAACTCTCCCCCATAATGTATGCACAAGATAGGATTAATAGAATGTTCATGCACAAACTACCCCGTACTTATACAAATACTCTAATCTCCCCCCCGTTGGCATTATTAAAAAGATATAAGCAGTTAGCTAAAATTTGGACAGCATTTCAACATGATTTCCATGATCCCCAAAACAACAAGTATAACCATTCCAGCCCAGGCAATTTGCAATCAGAGGATTAACAATCCAACAATATAACTAATCAGATCACAATACCAATATTTTTAATAAATACATATGAACCATCAAAATAACAATTGATTTTGTAACACCCATTTTTGGAAGGGAACGTCACATTGTCAAATAAAAGAAAATGCGAAAAATAAAGCTTTACTAATGAAATTAAGACCCGGCTCATTCTAATTAAGATTAATTTGTTTGATTCATTAGTATGTGAGTGAAATGGCGGTATATATAATTTTTTTTGTTAATCGATTAAACGTTGCAACGAAACGTAAATAACAATACAAAGTAAGACAGAGGGTAAAACTTACACCTGAACAACATGCATATATATATATATATATATATATATATATATATATATATATATATATATATATATATATATATATCAAATGTGTTTTAGATACAAGCCTGGAATTCCCAAAAAGCAAAACTATACCTGCCCAGAAGATCATACCTATACATCCCCAAGATATCAAAATATACAGCTCACCAAAAAAATGAAACATCAGGCCCCCAAAATAAAACACTGGCAGCCATCAGCAGCTACCAACAAAGTCAGTCCCTCAGATGAGGAGGGACCGTGTCAGGATCCTCTGCGGGGTCCTCCTCATCCGAGGAAACCTCCATAGGAACCACAGAGCCACAGGCAGGAGCCCGAGCAGTGGAATCAAAAGAGTCCTCCTGCGGGGTGTAGTAGCGGTCGCCCCACATCTCTCGGATAGGCATATAGAACTCTAAACGCAGGCTGATGTAGCAGGTAAAGATCGGCGTCTCATGTCATCTCCAGGCCAAAGAGATCGATACGTCTCCAAGGTAGACATAGCGATTGGAACTCAGGTTAATGTGCCAGCACTCTGGCCCCCCAAGGAAGGTCAGACGCACGTCACCCAGGAACCCACGCATGCGTGCCTCCATGCTCCACAGTAAATACTAATCTTGATCGGGCCAGAAGCTGGGGAAAACGAGAGCTTCAACCTCCTTGTTGTCATCCTCGATGGAACACAATATATGGGTAGAGGATAACAAAAAATACAGAAAAGAGGTAAGATATCCTACCATCATTACCAATTATAGCAGCCAGAAACCAATACGGTGCAACACACCCAGATAGCATCTCAAAGACAATAATAATAATGATAGACAGTAAATACATCAGTAAACAGGTAAACAGTTCTAAGCAAACATTCATCATAATGATAAATATACAGTTCAAATCCACGTAAGGCAGTAATTATCAGATAGTATGACATCTCATGATGCATATACACACAGTACTCAATTTCTTACTCCATGGAGCTAGACACAAACAGTCGGAGAGAAAGATCAGGAGACACGTCTGTAACTCGGCTGCCAAGGCCAAAGTGGTATAACTCAATAGTTTTCACGTGCACATTCAGGCATTGTACAGACAGTCTACGCTAGATCACGATATAGGACAGTGTCTCGGTCCGGATCGTCGGTGCGTTTGCATCGGTTTGCCCCACAGACAGGAGAGCTACCAACTGCCCATTGCGAGGTACCCGCACCCCGATGCCCCCAAGGTCGTAACATGACCTCCACTAGTCTACTCGCGCCCGCACTAAAGTGTGTTCAATCTTCTAGGCAACTTAGCCTTAACAACAGTCCATAGGACATTCACGATGCATAAAGACTCTATGCATGAACATGTATGATCATAATTATATATTATTCCACAATATGCCACAATTGGCCAAAGATAGCATCAATACATCCTTGGTCACTCACATGGACTCACACTATCATAGCATTGAAATTAAACAGAATAAAACATTTTTAAGGTGTATTATGAATTCTTACTTAAAATTAATCTTTCTTACAAAGTTTATCTCTACTTAAATTCTCATAATTAGTTAAATTTTCTAATGTAATTTATTCTCATACACTTAGAAGGATATTCTAAGATCTCAAAGTCCCACACTCTCTTGTTCTTGCCCTTGTAAAATTACCTTAAGTCTTATGACAAATTCCATTCTTAGTTCTTTAAAATTTATGAATCTCAAGGTGTACCTAATTCTTCCAATTTTGCTAATTTTCTAACCTATTACCTATGATTTAATCATTTAATTATCTAAGTCCCAAGGTTACCAAAATTACATAATTATGTCCTAAAAAGACCCTAGAGGCCGTGGCCTCCCTAAGGAATTTAGCTCCCTATTTTTCCATTCCATTAATTATATATTACACACTTGATTAATTTAAGTCTTTCACTTGTTACAATGGTTCACAAAGAACCCAAATTTTGGACCCCAAAACCGTGGCCTTCCAAGAGGAAATCCTAAATCATTTTCTTCCATTTCATGTCTTCCAATCCATTCCAATATACCAATACACATCAACAATCAATCCAATAACATAAACCAAGTACAAACAACATGCAAGCATACTAATCATGCAATCAAAGAATAACCCTCATTAGGGTTTTCTCACAATCAACCATAAACAAGGTTCCTAAATACTAATAGAGGTTAAGGAGGAGTGTCTTCCTCTTACCAAAGTGAAGAAAACAAGAGGAACCTCCAAGAACTCCTTGCAATTTTCGGATTGGGCACCACCAAAAACCCTAGAAATTCAACTTCATCAAAATAGCACCAATGCTTGAAAAATAAAGCATGGATGGTCACCAAGAGGACCATAAAAACGAAAATGAGAAAAGAAAGTGAAGAATGAAGAAGCTTACCCAAAAACCCTAAGGTTGAAGCTTGAAGAAGATGGTGAAAATGGTGGATTTTCAAAGAGCCACAAGCAAGAAAAGTGTTTAGGAGATGGAGAGGATTAAGAAAATGAGGTTGGATGGAAATTTTGTGATGGATGAGGGGGAAAGTGCTGCTGGCCAAATGGCTTCTAGAGAGAAGGAGGAGAGAAAGTTTCAATGAAGAAGAAGAAGAAGAGAGAGAAGGTGCATAGGAAAAATGAAAAATGCTTTTAGGTGAAATTTTGAAATAAGGTGATATAATTAATTAAGTGAAAGTAAATTAATTTCCCCCCCCCAAAATATGGCTCCAGCCATGCATGAAAAGAGAGAGGAGGGAGATGGCTTCTTGCATTGGGAAAGAGGGAAGGAAATTTTCTAGAAGCTTCCTCCAAGCTTGCAAGAGAAGTTTTGCACGTTTCACGATAAAGTGAAAGTAAGGTTGTCTCCTAATTAAGCACACTAACACAGATGAATAGTTACACTGTCAGTATTATTTTTCTCCCAGTGTAGAAGAGTTACAGATGATGAAAATAATATTTTATTATTCATCGAATGATTTTACAGTACCGCGATTTAATTTATCAGGTAAAACCTCGAAAAACATAAACCTCGTAAATTGTGCCCAACCTCGGGTTTAGTAAGATCCCCTGTCGACATGTCCACAATTTAGAATTTACCAGCCACAGGAAAATATCGCATCTTCCCGGCTCCGCTCAGTGCGCACACAAAACGAGGAATATATTAAAATATTCGTCGTTTCCGAAAAATTCCAAAAGAATTCACATAAATCACAAATTTTAGAAAATGACTATTTATGATAAAATAAATGATTTCCGGAGTGTTACACTGACTTCTGCAGATCTTTGCTCAGTGTGTACGCAAAACGAGGAATATATTAAAATATTCTATGTATCCGAAAAATTCCAGAAAAATTCCTAAAAATCAAGAATATTATAAAATGATCATTTATGATTAAACAAACACTTTTTGGGGTGTTACATATTTTATAATAAAAATAGATCCAATGTCATATACAATCAATCAATAAAGAAACAAGGAAAATATCATGGCAAGGATCCATGGTCACTAGCAGTCGCCTCGCTATCACTATCCTCATCCGCAGCAATATCTCCAAGGTCGACATCATCGTCACCGGGTTCAAGATCGTCCTCAGAACCAAGGAGCTCCTCACCATCAGCAGGAACTCCAGCTGGAGTATCAGAGGGATCAACAAAAGATAGAGGAGCAAGAGGGGCAGATGAGGTGGTAGGTGCAGCAGCTGCTCTCTGTGATGCATATCCTGGTCCCTCCAAGAAAGATCGAATAGATGCAAGCTCCTAATCTGAGTAATCCATCCTCAGCTCAAGGCGATCCACCTTCTGCTCAATGCGATCCATCCGGGTTTCCACCGTAGTGGCCAAACTTCGCATTTCTTGAAGCATGAGGTCCAATGTAGTTAGAGCTGGAGTAGACTGCTGGCCTTTTTCTTCATCATTATTCTTCGGGACATGAGGGATATGACCATAGCTTCCATGGGTGAGATAGTACCATCTACCATCCACCTTACTCAGCTAAAGCTTCTTCAAAGTGTGCAGGCCAATGGATTGTGGACCTTTGGAGCTTGTATCCTTTGATTCCTCAGACAATGAGGTGTGACAATGCTCTAAGATAGTTGTCACCAACATAGTATATGGGAGGGAAGAGTTCGTCTTTTTCTTGACATCCAGCATATGTTGAATGATGTAATGAGCCTAATTGATTGGCCTTCTCGTGGTCATCGCCCACAAGACCACTACATCATCTCTTAGAACCTGGGAGTAATTGCCTCCCCTAGGAATCAAGCCTCTAACAACCAGATAGTGAAGGACCCTGTTTTCTATTGTCAAGCCAATAGCCATTACTTGTTTCTTGTTTCTTGGGATATCATAACCAGATCTTAACAGGGAAGTCAAAGTAGTCTTGTACTCAAAATCAGCACCCCAAGCATTCTCATTTCCATAAAAGCTTGTTCTATTATAGGAAAACTTGGTTAGCCTATACCAAGTTTCCTTAGAGATCCTAATTTGAGTTTTCTTGACCTCATAAATCAGGCAATTGTCTTCATATTTCAGATTAGTATAGAATACTCTAACCAAGTTTGGGTAGATAGCTTTTTGAATGCTGAAGAACCTAAGCAAACCTAACCTCTTAATTAAATTGAAGCACTCCAAGGGTTCACTTGAGTAGAAAGACTAGGTGAGATACTTGGGTGAGATGAGCTTCCTCAATTGGAAGTTCTTCCAAAATAATTCAGCTTTCTTCGTGGTGGAGAAATGATGTGTGAGGTCCAACCCTGAAATGTTACGTGAAGGAGCATTGGAGGACTCTCCTACATTGAGCCCTGTTCTTGGGTGTTTGGTCCTTTGTGAGGATTCAACCATTTTGATGAAAGTAGAGAGAAAAAGGATGAAGGGAAAGTGTTGAGAAAGGTGTGAGTGAAGGGAAGGGTGGAAATGAGAGGATTTTTGGTGGTTTGGTTCGTGGGTGGTGAGAGAGAGAAAGATGAAGGGGTGAGTGGATTTTGGGGAGAATTTCTAGAGGTTTTCATGAGATTGGATGGATGGGTTTTTTGGAGAGGAGATTTTCGAGCGAGAGGGAGGAGAAATGGAGTGATTTGGTTGAGTTTTGAGAGAGAAAATAGGGATTTGAATGAGGGGTCCTTCGTGGGTGCAGAGGGAAGAAGAAGAAGTTTTCAGAACAAATGACCTTTCACGCGTCTGAGAACCTTTTAAAACCCCTGTGTAATTGATTACAATAGTTGTGTAATTGATTACAATAGTTGTGTAATCGATTACCAGGCTTCTGTTAACCTTGTAATCGATTACAATTTTGGTGTAATAGATTACCATGCTTCTAGGAACCTTGTAATCGATTACAGTGTTGGTGTAATCGATTACCTGAGTTTTGGGTTTATTGTAATCGATTACATGTTATGTGTAATCGATTACTTGTTTGACAGAACCTTTGTAATCGATTAGAAAGGTCTTGTAATCGATTACCAGCCTTCTAAAACTCAGATTTTGCATTTTAAACAGTAAAATACCAACCTTAAAGCATTCAAATCAGTTCCAAAACATCTCAAATCAATTCCAAACAACATGCAAGCATATAATCTAATCAAATTATGATCCAAAACTCATAATTATGCAAAATTGCTACTTTTACCAAGAATTACACCATTTTGATGGATTGATGAAGTTTTTGAGCTTCTTGGAGGTCTTTGACATGAGGAAGCACCTGCAAAACAACTAAGTGGGAATCTCCAACGCTCAAGTCAGTATTGGATTCAAGAATGACTAAGAACTATCAAATTTTACAACAAGACATCATGATTATACAGCAAAACACCATGTTATGCATCAAATTAGCATATTATGCAGCAAATCAATGAATTATGCAGCAAAGATGATATATTATACAGTAGAGTCAAGATATACGGAAATTTAACCTATGCATGTTTGATCCAATATGCCAAGTTCATTTCTTATATAGAAGAATGCTTCTTTTGCCAAAGGTTTAGTGAAAATGTCAGCTAGTTGCTTAGTGATTTCCACAAATTCAAGTATGCAATCACCCTTTTGAACATGATCTCTTATGAAATGATGTCTTATTTCAATGTGCTTTGTTCTTGAGTGCAAAATGGGATTTTTAGAAAAGTTTATTGCACTAGTGTTATCACATCTTATAAGAATGTGATCAAGCTCAAAACCAAAGTCTAGAAGTTATTACTTCATCCAAAGGACTTGAACACAACAACTTCTAGCTACAACATATTCAGCTTCAGCTGTAAATAGTGCCACACTATTTTGTTTCTTACTCAGCCAAGAAACAAGTGAGCTTCCAAGCAAGTGGCATGTTCCACTAGTGCTCTTCCTATTCATTTTGCATTCAGCAAAATCAAAATTAGAATAACCAATCAAGCTACATGAGACACCCTTAGGGTACTATAATTCTATTTATGAAGTGCCTACTAGATATTTCATAATTCGTTTTACAGCACAAAGGTGAGATTCTTTAGGGTTTGCTTGAAATCTAGTACACATACATACATTAAACATGATATCCGACCTACTTGCGGTAAGATAAATGAGTGAGCTAATCATACCTATATACTTAGTAATTTCTACAAATTTACCTCCTTCATCCTTGTTCAAGTAACAAGAAGTGCCCATTGATATAGCCATTTACTTGGCACCTTCCATTCTAAACTTCTTGAGCAACTCATTGCAATATTTGGATTAACTTATGAAAGTCTCATCCCTTGTTTAGTTGATTTAAAAACCAAGGAAGAAGTTGAGCTCACCTATCATGGACATCTCAAACTCACTTTACATGATATTAGTAAATTTTTTACAAAGAGAGTTATTAATAGTACCAAATATGATATCATCAACATATATTTGAACAAGAAGAATGTCATGCTTTTTATGCTGATGAAAAGAGTAGTGTCAACCTTTCTTCTAGAAAAGTCATTTTTCAAAAAAAACTTGCTCAACCTTTCGTACCAAGCTCTAGGAGCTTGTTTCAAGCCATACAAGGCCTTTTTAAGTTTAAAAACATGGTTGAGCAGTTCAAAGTTTTAAAAACTAGGAGGTTGATCCATATGCACTTCTTCTTGTATGAAACCATTTAAAAAGGTACTTTGACATCCATTTGAAAGAGCTTAAAATCCAAGATGCATGCATATGCAAGTAGCATTCTAATGGCTTCTAATCTAGCTACGGGAGCATAAGTTTCTTTATAATCTATGCCTTCTTCTTGATTATAACCCTTAGCTACAAGCCTAGCTTTGTTTCTTATTATTAAACCCGTTTCATCAAGTTTGTTCCTAAAGACCCATTTGGTGCTAATTATGGGATGATCATTGGGCCTTGGAACTAATTCTCAAACTTGATTCATCTCAAATTGTTTTAGCTCATCTTGCATGAACAAGATCCAATGTTCATTATTAATGGACTCATTTATGTCTTTAGGTTCAACTTGAGAGACAAAAGTCATATGATTACATGCACCTCTAAGAGTTTTGCGAGTAATTACCCTTTTCAATACATCACCTCTTACTTTATCTAGATGATGATATCTTGATGTCCTCCATTCCTTGGGAAGGTCCATGATTTGAGAGTCCTCTTGTCTTGGGGAGTCATATAGACTTTCTTCTTACTTCTTGACTTCTTTTTCTTTATTCTCTAGGTGAGTCCTCACTAAAATCTTTGCAACATCATCAACAAACTCATTTCTCGGCTTATTTGGATTAGTTTCATCAAATGCAGCATGTATGGACTCTTCTATGGTCATAGTTCGTTTATTATAAACTCTAAAGGCCTTACTATGTATAAAATAGACAAGAAATATTCCCTCATCAGATTATGCATCAAACTTCCCTAAGTTATCCTTTCCATTATTTAAAACAAAGCATTTACATCCAAAAACATGAAAATGTGAGACATTTGGTTTCCTTCCTTTATATAATTCATAGGGAGTTTTCTTTAAAATTGGCCTAATTAGAGCCCTATTCATAACATAACAAGCGGTGTTAATCACATCCGCCTAAAAATACTTAGGAATATTGGCTTCATTGAGCATAGTTCTTGTCATTTCTTCTAAAGATCGATTTTTTCTTTTTATAACACTATTTTATTATGGTGTTCTAGGGGTAAAAAAATTATGCTTAATGCCATGTTCATCATAAAAGGTTTCAAATTCATGGTTTTCAAATTCACCACCATAGTCACTTCTTATGGATGGAATACAAAATTTTTTTTCGTTTTGGATAACTTTAGCAAAGTTTTTGAATGATTGAAAAACATCATTTTTGTGAGACAAGAATAATGTCCATGTAAACCTAGAAAAATCATCCACAATCACTAAAATATAGTAATTCCCACCAAAGCTCATAGTTCTAAAGGGACCAAAAAGATTCATGTGCAAAAGTTGTAAAGGTCTAGATGTAGAAACCACATTTTTAGCTTTAAAAGAAACCTTTACTTGTTTTTCTTTTTGACATGCATCACAGTTTATCTTTTTCAAATTTGAGCTTTGGAAGACCAATTACTAGTTCGTTAGAAATCAATTTATTTAAGTGATTCATGTGAATGTGAATAATTCTTTTATGCTATAACCATGAATCATTTTCTCTAGTCATAAAGCATTTAGCATCATTTGAGGAAATGTCATCAAGGCTAATCATATATATATTATTGACCCTATGACCAACAAACTTAACATGCTTATCATCTTTTCCTTTAATTATGTAATAATTAGAATCAAATATTACTCTATTACTCTTATCACACAAAATTAACTAATGCTAAGCAAGTTATACTTGAGTCGTTCAACAAGCAAAACATTATTAATGGATGAGGAAGGGATCTTATTAACTTTACAAACTCTAAATATTTTTCCTTTGTTGTTGTCACCATATGTCACGTTACCACTCTTCTTGGGGACAAGAAAGGAAAACTTAGAGCCATCACCGGTCATGTGCTTGGAGCAACCACTATTAAGATACCGACTTGAGCTTTTGGACTTCAAGCACACCTACAACACATATTCAAGTTTTAACATTTAGTTCCTAAATTATCTTGGGTCCTTGTGTGTTAGAGTTCGGCAATGTGCCTTTAGGAATCCTAACAATTTTAGTTCTAACCTTGGTGTTTTTGTTCTTTCTAGCATTACATGTAGATGTACTATGCCCTTTCCTACCATAATAAAAGCATTTGATAAAGGGGCTAGTTGATGTACTTGAGAAAACAAAAAGATTCTTATAAGATTTTTGTTAGTTATTAGAATTATACCCCAAATCGGCCTTTTGAAAAGCACATATTTGTTTTCCTAGTAACATATTCAAATTGTCCCTTCTCAATATAAATTTTGCAAGTGTATTTTTTAAATTCTTAATTTCATTTTCAAATGCTTTACATGATGAACAAGATGAGGGTGTGGGTGCATTATCATGTGAAGAACAAATCATACATGATGAGTTAGCATCAATTGTTCCAAGAGTCTCATTTTCGACTTTGAGTTCTTCAATCTCCTTGGTTAAAATAGAAACTTTGTTTGACAATAAGGAGATTGTTTTGTTGGAAGTTAAAACCATTTTAGTGAGTCTCATGGATTCATCATGTAATTCTTGGAATGCATCTTGTAATTCACTATATGAAGGAGAAGATTCAAGATTAGGTGAAGTTATCTCGGTTTCACTTTCTTCTTCTTCTTCTTCTCCACTTGCCATGAGGGAAATATGAACCTCTTCATTTTCTGAATCATCGGTGGAGTCCATATTGTTGTCTTCCCAAGCAATATATGCTCTTATTCTTTTTCTTTCCTTGGAAGGTCTCTTTTCATATTTCTCCATCTTCTTTTGATAAACTAGACACTCCATCTTCATGTGCCCTAGTTTTCCACATTCATAACAAGTTGGAGTAGATGAAGCTCCTTCTCCCTTTTGACATGTCTTCTTAGGAGGAAAATGTGGTCTTCTTTGAGTTCTTTTCTTTTTGAGAAATCTTTCAAACTTTCTCACAAGAAGACTAAGATTTTCTTCATTTAGCTCAAAATTTCCTACTTCATCTTCATCATCATCTTCAATTGTGGATGAGATGGCTTTGAGAGCAATCCCCTTCTTCTTTTTGTCATGCTCCTCACTTTGATTTAGCCTATTGAGCTCCAACTCATGTTCTTGGAGCTTTCCAAATAGGGTGGCTAGATACATTGTTGATAAATCTCTTGATTTCGCAATAGCCGTCACTTTGGGTTACCAATTCCTACTTAAACATCTCAACACTTTGTTAATAAGATCTTCATTAGGAAATGTCTTTTCCAATGAAATAAGATGATTTACAATGTGTATGAATCTCTTTTGCATATCTTGAATACTTTCTCCATGGTTCATTCTAAACAATTCATATTCATGAGTGAGGGTGTTTATTCTTGATCATTTTACTTCACTTGTGCCCTCATGGGTTACTTGTAGAGTATCCCATATTTCTTTAGCAGTCTTATAATTTGACACCCTAAAGAATTCATCATACCCCAACGATGTGGTGATGATATTCTTGGCTCTCAAATTGTATTGAACCTTCTTTTTGTCCTCATCGGTCCAATCACTTCTTGGTGGATAAGTCCTTACACCATCAATAGTATGTGTGGGAACAAAATCACCATTTTCAACGGCATCCCACACATCTAAATTAATAACTTCAATAAAAAAATTTATCAGTTTTTCTAATAAATATAACCATCCCCATTGAAAAAGGAGAGTGTATTTATAGAAGAACCTTCATTAGAAAGCCATTTGAAGTCATCTTTTCTCTTGAAGCAGCTAAGCTCTTTATATAAGAGTCTAACTCTGATACCACTTGTTACCAAGTGGCTTCAATACTCAAGAGGGGGGTGAATTGAGTTTATAAAGCAAGTTCGCAATTCTTTCACAAAACGTTTGAATATAGATTTTTGTTGAAGCTATTAATTGTTAGAAAAGAATGAATGGATAATATAGATAGATATTGCTCACCAATGAACAAACCAAGAGAGAAATAATCAAGTAAGGAAATAAACTAATGCACAAATATAAAGAGAAGGGTTTAGATAATCAAACACAATAGTTTATCTTAGTTCGGCCACCAATCCACTTATGACCTACGTCTAATCCTCAAGCAACCATTCGAGATTTTCCAATATATCTTCAAGCTTCAATAGGTGCTTGACAACCTTTACAAACTTGAGCACTCAACACCTTGGGATACCTCACCCTTGTGCTTGAGCCTCTTCAAATAAAAAGGATGCGTCACCCATTACAATTTGAAGGGATACCTCACCTTCTTCTTCAGAATAAACAAGATTAATAGGATGAAACTCTCACAAGAGTAATTGATACAAATTGAAGCTCTACAACACTCTTTTAAAGATATCTCAAGATTTTCACAAAAACAGAGCAAGATATGGATTCAAGGTTTGATTCTCATTTTGATGTGTTAGAAAGATGTTTCAGGTTCAAGGAGAGGAGTTAATGATTCCCCAACATAAGTATTTATAAAGATTTTGATCCATGGAGCTGTTGGGTGCATTAAAGCCAAGTATTTAATGCACCTAATATAGTCGTTGGGCACTGTTAGATCACTGGTAATCGATTACATAATCTCTGTAATCGATTACATGGCTGTTTGAACGTGTTCTTGGTTTTCTGGGCAAGATGTAATCGATTACCAATCTTGTGTAATCGATTACAAGGCTTCTGCCATGCTTGTAATCGATTACATGCTCAATGTAATTGATTACAAGACCTCTGTTTAGCTTGTAATCAATTACAACACATGTGTTATCGATTACCTTGCCCTTTGAACACATTTTTCAAGCTCAATTGAGTGCCTAGGCTAATTCTTACTTATGTAAACATGGATCGGACAAGATTTACATCTGTTTTACATAATCCATGATTGAAATTAACAAATCCTTTAAGAATGATCTTTGAATAACAAGTTGATTTAAAAGAATCTTGAAAAACCATTTGAAGATCATTGAGATACCTTAAGAGCATTTCACATTGATGTTCTAAGACCTATATATAATACATCTCTTTTGATCTTTATCTTTTTGATCTTTGGTCTTCTTCTTTTGATCTTTGTCTTTTTGATCTTTGGTCTTCTCTTGACTGTGTTATCATCAAAAATTCATTTAACATGCTTTAAGACACATGCATTCACAAATCAATTATCCATGCCCAAAAAAATTGTATTTGTAAGTGATAATCGATTAGAGCCAAGGTACTAATCGATTATCAACTTCTAGAATACCTGGATTTTGAGTAATAATTAGATCAAGGGTGCTAATCGATTAAAAATTTCTAACCACTAATCCTATACTTCATATTAAAATTTCTAATATATATATGAACAACTATTCTTCCCATTCACCTTCCACTTTATAATTTGTTTATCAATAAATATACCATACAAATCAAAATCACTTTCATACACAAAATAGAAACATGACAATACATTGTCATATAAAATTTCAACTCTTGAAAATATATGTTAAAGCATTTAACAATATACACACCTAAGAATTACTAGGTCATTCTATTTTCATGCACTAAAACTCACCAATTGGATTTTCTCAAATTTTTAATTCATAATAAACTAATAACAAAATATATTATCAACTTTTCATTTTTTATTTTCTAACTTATACTAATTCTACATACATTTTCAAACTATACTTACTAATTTTATATTCCCGAAGATTGGAGATAATATCAATAGTTCATATAACAACCAAATCATACCAACAAAAGGTAAACAAATAAGATTCATAAGGAAATCCTATCACCTATATGTACATAATTGTTAAGAAATTTATCCATGATTTTGCACTTACCTTGTTTCGAATCAGGAGATTGAGTTTCCTCTTATCCACTGAAGGTGAAAACCCTTTATTTAGTTTGTAACTTGGGACTATGTTTCTTTCCCTGTCCGTGAATACAATTTTTTGCATAATGGTATGCTTTACCATTTGTGTAACATACAATCTTATTAAATTGCACTCTCTATCCCTGAGGGAACTTATTGGCATAATGCCCTGATTTACCACAAGTGTAGCATACTACCTTGTCCAACCTACAAGTTTTGGTACTATGATATTTATCACATTTTGCGCACCTAGGTCACCAAGTTTCTGTCTGAACTTGTTTTCCTTTATATTGTAAATACTTGGACCGAGAAACACCCTATCTAAACTCAACATTTGTCCTTTTCCTCTTTTTGGAATTTTGTGATTTATGCTCCTGTGAGGATTTAGGATCAGAAGTCTCTATAATTCTATACTTGTTAACTAGAGTAGAAAAGTCCCTAATCTTCATTTGCTCTAATGTTCTTCTAATATCATCTCTCAATCCTATCTCAAATTTTTGGCACTTCCAGTCCTTATTTGGATTGTTTTTAAAATAAGAGGATAACTTAGATAATTCTTCAAATTTAGTCACATATTGGTCTACAAACATATCTCCTTGCTCAAGCCTAAAAAATCCTAACTCTTTTACTTTCTGCAAATCATTGAGATAATACTTATTCAAGAAAACGGTTCTAAATACCTCCTAAGTGATTTGCATACTAGCTATTTGTAGCAATCTCTTAGCATCAATCCACCAATTTTTTGCCTCTTCTACCAACATATAAGAGGTCAAAGACACCTTGTGGTTCATCAGTATATGCCATAAAAATAAAAATTTCTTCCATCTCTTTAATTCATTTTTCAGCTTTGATTGGACTATATTCTCCTTTAAAGAATGAAAGAGTAGCTTTACTAAACTCTGGATAATCTTGAAAGTTCTAATTTCTCATGAGTTTTACATTATCTATGGTTATACAAATGAGTTACTTTCTATCCTTTATAGTATTCTATTAGTAATGATAGTTTGGTCCCTCACAACAACAACCATTTCTCTAAATGCTCTTGCCATTTCAGCCATGTCTTCATTTACAAGTTCCCTAGTAGCACGAGTTTACCTGGTAGATGTCATAGTCCCTCCATACACAGAACATTACATATCAAGTTAATCAATCTTAATATCAAGTAACATTGCGACAGTAACCATTAATATATATATATATATATATATATATATATATATATATATATATATAGGGGGGATCGGTTTACACCAGTGTAAGTCTTTTTTGACTTACACTCATTTTCAATCGTTAGATCTACTTTCATCTAATAATTGAGATTATTTCGTTAAAAGTAACCATTAGATGAAAGTAAATCTAACAAATTGAAAATGAGTGTAAGTCAAAAAAGACTTACACTTGGTGTAAGTTGATCTGCTATATATATATATATATATATATATATATATATATATATATATATATATATATATATATATATATATATATATATATATCTTACCATCTTAGATAAAACAAATGCATAACATATAACATGATCACCTAAGCATGCTAAAAGCATAGTCAGTCTATTCATCAGGCTCAATAGGATGAACCGCTCTGATGCCATAATATAATGTCTTAAAACTAATACTCTTAGTATATCCATTTTACACTAAAGTATTCAAAATTATGCACATCACGACTAAACTTTTATCATTTCTTGATAATTAAATATACTAACTTTATCAAATATTTGAGCCTTATGAGGGATAAAATATTTCAAAGTATAAATATACAACTGAAAAGTCTAATTTATACTGACATTAATAATCCATACAATTTGGGACATTAATGTTTATATGGTACAAACTAAGCCTTCATAGGCATATGTACACAAAACTATATATAAAACCATTACTTGGTTCTAAATACAAGGCAATGACCAAAATGGAAGGATAAATTCTATTCTGAATTTATCCTACCATCGTTTCTTCTCTTTTACTCCGTAGATGAACGTTGTGCTAGAATTATCATGGAAAACAAAATGATAGGGGTGAGAATTCTAGAAATTCTCAACTGTGCTAATTTATGATAAATGACATCATAATAACTCCAGCTACTTCGGAAAAAATCAAATCAATATTTAAAATATAATATAAAAAAGTGGAAAAAGCCAAAATGGTTCATTTCTCTTCCCGATGCAGAGATTCAATTATTATCATTACTCGATAATTCTAATCAACCAACATTAATGGATCACAAGTTACATCAAGAATATACATATTAGATATGAGTTATAACTTTATATCTCTAAAATATTTACATGCTCTCATATTGCAAACATTCATAATCAACTCTATGATCTATATCAATATCATTCTTATGATTATATGGAGATATTCAATCATGTATAAATCTTATACTAGTACTCATTTATCATCATTCTTTTAGGCATATTCCTAGAACTCATATCAATGTAGCTCAATAGGTAGGGCCACCTTATATAACCCTGGGTTCTATTATCTGAAGGTAGGGAGTGAATGTAGGCCTCACACTACCAAATACTTAGTGATAATTTGCTTATCGAGTTGGCGCACTCAACCTATACGTAGCAATATGTAGTTACACAACACTATCCCGAGTAACCTTGGCCATAACTAATGAGGGAAACTAATAACTAATGAGGAATTATCTATGAATTTAGGATCACCTTCTTCATCAAGGATCATTTCCATGATTCATAACTAAGAATTTCATATCACCTTCCCCCATTGAGGGTCATTTCCAAAATTCACTAATGGCAAAGATTGATTTTTCAATTAGTGGGTTACCCATTATAAGGGAATAGCAACTAAGGATCATTTTCCTCCATTTTTCAAGGATAATGTCCAATATCTTTTAAACTTTGAGCACATTACATATCAATTCAATATTAGCTCAACTTTAACAATGTAAAGGAGCAAATCACAATTAATCATTCAATATTAGCTCAACCTTAATTTTATAAAGGAGCAAATCATTTCTAGTACACCTCATAATTATAACAAGTGTACATATCAAGTTATACTAAGTGCACAAATAAACCAAGTGTACAATATCATCAATTCATAATATACTAAGTGCATAATATGATTATTATACAAGTGTATCAAGTGCACAATATCAACATTTCACAAGCTTATCTAGTGCACATTATCACTATTTCACAAGCTTATTTAGTGCACAATATCTCTGCTTCACAATTAAACAAAGTGTACAATCTCATAATTCTCAAATAAATTATGTACACTACACCATCATTATACAATTAAACTATGTGCACAATTATATCACTTCACAAGTACACAAAGTGCACATTCATAATATAAGTTGCTTCACTTAGTGAATATAATCAAATTTCATTACATAGACATATCTAGTGCACAAAATCATCATTCTCAAGTACACCAAATGTATATACGTAAATATAAGTGACTTTATCTAGTAACTTTCATCAATTCTCTTCACATCACATAATATAAGGTATTCCTTTGAGTTTTCATACATTAAAGACCTCTAATTACTTAAAACAGAGGACTGATAATCAATTATCCTTCTCTGGTAATCGATTATCACTCTCAAACATGTTATTCTGGAAGTGGATAATTGATTAGCACCTCTGGTCTAATCAATTATCACTCAAAATTTAACAGTCTGGAAGTGGATAATCGATTAGCACCTTAGATTTAATCGATTAATCACTCAAAATTCTAACATTTTAGAAGTTGATAATCGATTAGCATATCTACCTAATTGATTATCACTCACAAGCTTGACTTTCTAGAGAATGATAATCAATTATCACATGCTAATAATCAATTATCATGTGCATTTTTATAGCAAAACTAGCTCTAACACATAGTAATCTACCAATTTACATCCCTTTTCATGTAAGATCAAATTATCATCAAGTCTAATCATACTTTCTCAAACCAAGGCTCACATGGTTTAACTATAAGGATCAATACATAGTTTCCTCTTATTATCAACCTTAAATCCATAAGGATAGTTATATATATAAACTCATACTCTTCAACCATGTATATGTGTTTATATTTAAGAATTCATGAGAAATTCTCAACCAATTCATTTTTGTAAGATTTGAGGAAAACAAAAAAAGATATGAGCATGGTAGAGATGTACGAAAACCCCTACCACTTTGTTCCTCCTTCTTGCTACTTGTTAAGGTTTTTTTCTTCCTTCTTGCTTTTCTCCTTCCTTCCTTTCTGCTTTTCTTTCCCTCTTTCTCTCGTTCTTCTCTCTCTCTTTTCTTTTATTTCTTTTCTTTTGCTTTGTTATTCTATGTGTGAAATAGTTAAATGAGAAATAGATAAGTGAGAAAGAAACATGTGAGGATGAGAAAAGAAAAGTCAGAGAATGGAGAGATAGAAAGGGCGGTGGAGAAAGGAAAAGAAAGATAAGAACGAAGACAGCTACGTTGTCTTAGTTCAGTGGAAGATATTTATCTCTTAAGAATACTTTGATCTTTCATTGATGAGTTTTTCAATTTTCATAAGTGTTATAGAAAACTTTATTACTTTGTTTAGTCCCTATTCTCATCATCTAATAATTTTCTATACACTACTAACAGTCACTAAGTTCTATTACTCTTCTCTAAGTAAAGGTAAACCTAAGGAATTAAACTTATAGGCTTATAGATATCTACATTAACTTGTAATCATTCCCAAAATGATCTATATCCTCTATTTAACATCTTCACAAAATTTCATGATTTTTCAAGTTATTTTCCTATTTAATTTGGTCTTTAAACACTCATCTTGTGTTATTAAAAATGTCAAACAAATTCAGTTATTTCTCCAAAACTTACCATGACTCATTCTAAATTTTTGTAGTTTAGAAATAATTTTTTTATATTTAAATAAATTTTTCATATTTATTTCTCTCATCTAGGCAATTTGTACTAAATTTTAAGTTAATATGAATTATTTTCTCACGTCCTGTGTTATAACATTATACCCAAACTAGTTCAAAAAATTATCAAAATTAATAGATAACTAGTACAAGTATTAATGAGTTCTATAACAATTATTGAGACTAATAGGTTAGAGAGGATGTTACAAGTCACTCATGTTGGGTCTAGATTCAGGATATTTGTCTAAAACAGTAAAAATCTTTTTCCTTATACCTTTAAACACTGCCACCAAAAAAATAAATTAGGAAACCCAAATCCAAAGACAAAAATAATTGATTCACTAAGGGCGTGTTTGGATTAATTTTAAAAAAAATTATTTAATAATTGATTAGTTGTGTAATCGATTGTCTTTAGAATCGATTATGATGAAATCAATTTTATATTTGAATATATTAGTTAAAAAGATATTTTAAAATAATATGTTTTATTTAAATTATATAAAAAATCACTTTTATGTATTAAACTTCTAAAAGAGATATGAAATGATTTATTTATATTATATAATGTTTAATATTTTAGAGTTATTTTGATAAAAATATAACATAATAAGCTTTTGAAATAAAATAATCTAACAACTTTTTATCATAATGCTTAAATATGGAACTTCAAAGATAAAGATGTTAAAAGGCTTCAAAAGCTTTTCTTTTTTTTTCCACTGTAATCAAATTACTCAAACAAAGCTCAAACCGTAAAAAAAAAAAAAAAAAAAGCTACTAACCCCAAAAGAAAGCTCTTAGCCAAAATTTAAACTGAACCAAATACATGTTAAATCATCAATTTGAGAATTATCACACAAGCCTTTCTAATTTATTCCAGCACACAAGTACATTCACAAACCGAAAATGTAAAATGCCAAAGATTCCAAGTTCACATGCCATTATACTCTTATCACGACCATATATAATTAGAAATTCATCACATATTATGCAATTATATTATAATAACTGCTAATCATTCACCAACTAACTCTGACAAAGAGTAAAGAAGAAAATGTCATCAAGCCTATCATTACTAGGAGAGTTGCCACCATACACCAATAATCCCTCTTGGCTGCCCCAACTAGCAGTAGCGAATGCACACCATCCTCGAGGCCCGGGATGATCACTAGAGTCAACCCCATCTTCTAACCTCTTCCATGTCAATGTCTCTGTGTCCAATGCATAAACCTCACCAGAAAATTTGCCAGCACCCATATGACCCTCGTCACTGGGATCTATTTCCCCACCGTATACAATTATGTGTTTCCCATTACTAACATTGGAAAATACACTACGGGCTGTTGGTTTCTGCCCACTTGTTTCAACTTGGGCCCAGGTTTTGTGGGCTAGATCAAAGCAATGCACATCATCCATTTCCTTTCCAGAGAAACCAAACACAACCCATATTTTCCCTTGGGCCACTGCAAGGCCGGGTCCACCTCTCCCCTTGCAGTTTTCACCAGGAGAAGGAAATTCCTTCCACTTGTTGTCAGCAACATCAAAGGCCCATAAATCATTGAGCCTTCCAGCAACACCACAGCCACCGAAGACATAAACATGCCGATCATCGGCAGTTGTGGAGTGGTAGCTCCGGTGAGGAGGCCCGGTATCCCCACTTGAAATCAAGGCCCACTTTTTGGTCTTGGTATCAAAAGAATAGAGCTCATTAAGCTCTTTGTGCTCAACATCCCTTCCACCAAATACATATATGGTATCTCTAATTGCAGCTATTGTAACACCAACACGTGGCAGTGGAATATACCCAGATGCGTCTGCCACAGACCATGTCAAAGTCTCCAGGTCGAACACATGTAGGTTGTTATCAACGGGGACACGTGGCACAAATTCACCACCAAATGCATAGACCTTCTGTCCTACTACGGCAATAGCATGTGAACTTCTTGCTCCAGGCCCAGTTCCTTTTTGATCAAGCTAATACAAGATATTCAAAAAAAAAAAAAACTTTAATTCCATGTGATTTTCTACATCCTGACTGATATGATTTTTACGCTTATATATTTCAGATAGAGAAATAAGTAATATGCATAACAGATTACTCTTGTGAGATAATATTAATAGTGGACATAATAACAGTATTGGGAAATGAATTATATCTAAAAAAAAAAATAAATCTTTATAATAATTTTTATAAGGGATAAAAAAATAAATATATTTTATTTTATAAACATAAAAAGACTAATAAATAAGAAGATTTAGAATTATTTAAGCCGAGGGAGAAACAAGTTTAGTTCAAATAAATGATTTAAGTACTTTTTTGTCCCAAACTTGATTGACATGAAATCTTCATCCTATTTCAAGTCTAAGTGGCCTATTAGTAATGGAAAAGCACATATTAGGAGAGAATATGAGTTAGACTTTACTTAAATAGATTTAAATTTATTATGTAATGTATTGATCTAAGTTGTCTTATTACTTGTTATTTTTTTTAGCTCAATTTAGTCTATTTATAAAAACATAAAACATTGGCTTAATTTTAAAACTTATTTAAAAGCCTGTATAATCTTTATATAGGTTAAGAAATTTAATTTTTTTAATTTTTAAATAAGTATAATATTTAACATAATAATAATTATTATACTTTAAATAAAATAAATATATGATATTAATATATAATTAAAAAATTATGTAAATATTATAAATTTTTAATTATATATATAAATATTAAATAAATAAGTCAAGCTAAATAATTTTTTTTTAAATTTGAAATTTTAATTTACATAATTAAATAAACTTTTTAAAAAATTTAAAACTTATTTGTTTGTGAAATATGCCATGCCTATATAAGCTGAAAATTGGTTAGATCGCAAGCCGTAGCACAAAGGAGTCCCAAACCCAATTTCCCATTTCATAAACTTCGTCATCCTTTAAGAACAATTTGTTCTGGAATCTTATGCATCATAGATCTTGAGGAAATCATTATACTCTGAATATCTGATTAGTTTTTAGAAGAAGTTGCACCAAACACATACTTGCAAAAAGCGTGTACTTTAAGAAAAAGATTGCAATTGAAAACACGAAACAGAAGAAATTGCAGGGTAGCATAAAAAGGGTACTACAAATAGGACCTCTTCAAATATGATTTCATGTTAACCAAATACCTATCATGATATCATCTGTGAAATTCAAAAGTGACTGTGAAAGAGATAGAGATCAATAGAAGAGAAATTTTTTTAAAAAAAAGAATAATTCTACAAATCTATAGAAGCATAACAGTAAAGATGATAACATGGAGATATCATAAACGAAGGGAAGGAACAGAGAGCAGACCTTGACCCAACTGCCATGAACCACGGCCATTGCTGGAATCCTCCCAAAGGGTAACACCAAATACTCACTCGTGAGATTGGCCTCAAGTCACTATGTCTATGGTACGTGTTGCCTTATATATATAGTACATAGAAAAATGATGATTTTACATATTTTAATTTTATTTTTAATAATTATGATTAAATAAAAAAAAAAAAAATAATTGTAATATAAAAATTATTAGTTAATAAAAAATGTTAATCATATGTATTCAATGTTTCTTGTATTCTGTAACAAGAGAGAGGAAAAAAAAATGGGTTTCGTGAATTTTGTGGGAATAACATTACGGTTGTTATTCTTTCTCGTCGAAAAGGACAAAAACAAACATTCAAAATGTTCAGATGAGTTGCATAATGCAGAGTAGTCCCCATATTTTGGCATTAAATTGCAGTAACTACGAAAAGATAATTATATTTATCAATGTTTGACCTGGGCGGCTAGCTGCTGGTTTGCGTTCAAATATTATTGTTAATTATATTATTAAGTTTTGATTAAAAAAAGATTTGATTCTCTTGAAAGGCCAAGATCGTGCCTCGCTGATCTAATACCAAGTTGCATTGTCGCAAATAGGCACAAATATTAATTTAAGTAAGTGTCACCGACTCACAATCCACTAATTGTTTTTGTTTAAGGGATATCTCAAAGTTTTGTTTTTGCATTTCTGAAAAATAGTTTAAGTTTACTATTGATGAGTGTAAAATATAATTATCTTTTGAATTTATTTATTATAAATTTTAATTTATTTTTATTTATTTTAATTTTTTTTGTTAATTTATTTTTAAATAATTATCCTTTATTTAGTCATATTTAAATTTTTAAGATAAATTATTAAATTTTGTATAAAAATAAAAAATTTAAAGTTAAATATTTGAAGGATTTTTACCTTATTTTTAGATGCTAATTAAAGTTTTAATTAGATGCAAAATCTTATATTGAAGATTGGATAATGATTCTCAAAGAGATTAAATTTTTAAAAAAATAAATAATTATAATTTGAAATGTAATAAGTTAAATTGATTATATTGATAATTATTTTGACATTAAAAGTAGCATAAATTAATCACTGAGATTGAGTTAATTATCTTTAAAAAATAAAAATATGATTTAATGATAAAACAAAATTTTATTAGTTAGAGTTAAAAGGACAAAATAAGAACACCTAACTTCTTTTGATGAAAGAAAATAAATGAAAAATAACTAGTTTTGGATGGCTTAAAATCAGGGGATGACACATTAAAGGATACATATAGAAGCTTATGGATTTAAGATCAAGTCACCAAAAGTGCTAATGGTGTGTGCATGTTTCCTCTTGCTATCTCTTCTTCTTTTGTCATGAGACCAAGTGTGTGAGTGAAGAGTAATTGATTCAATTGACATGTAAAGATTAGATTTTTAATTAATTTATATTCAATTTGAGCTTATTAGGTTCAAGTTTTTATGAATTAACCACTTATAAATTGATCTGGAGATGTGCAAGAGTGCAAGTGCATAAAATAAATAATAAGTGTGATTTATAATCATGAATGAGGTTATAAAGAGGGTGAGAATCCATAGAATGAAAGTCATGTCTTTAAGAGTTGGGATTTAGATCAAGGAATTGATGACTTTGATAATTAAAAAATTAATAAAAAATTGAGTTTTAATTAATTAGGGATTCTCATATGATTGAATTAGTTCAAAATTAATTAGAATGAAAGTCTCAAATTTCTATTATTGTTGAATTAAATGAATCAAATTATAGTGTTTTAATGTTTTTTTAATGTTTTTTTATTTTGTTTTTTATCTTTTTCCTCTTAATTTTTCTATTCAAAATTTTATCTTTTATAATTTGTATATTTAATTATTTTGAATCACTCTTAATTATTGGTTGCATGGATAGTATTAATATTGGAGAAGTGATACTTAGTAAACTAATTTCTCGTAAGAACGATATTCTACTAACTCTTTATTACTTGTTCGATCTATTCACTTGAAACACCAATATGATCTAATACAAAGTTGAATTGTGACAATAGGCACAAATATTAATTTAAGTAAGTGTCACCAACTCACAATCCACTAATTACTTTTGTTTAGGGATATCTTAAAGTTTTGTTTTCTTATTTCTGCAAAACAATTGAAGTTTACTACTCTTGTGTGTATTTATAATGAGTGGTTCAAGTTGTGAGCAAGTTTGAGATTAATTATTGAAGAGCCTTTGAAATGTTAACACTTTGAATTAATGAAAAAATATTTGTGGAAGAAAAAATTAATCTCACATTTAAAGAATATAAAAAATATCATGTAATAAAAAAAAAGAAAAAGTTTACAATCATACAATGTTGACCCTCCTAATTAATAGGTTCAAATGGAGCAAAAGATATACAATAAAATATTAATAAGTGACAATGAATCATTGATTACAAAGTACATTTAATTTAATAAACTACAAAAATGATAACTTAAGGGTCGAAGGGGTCAAGCACAAGGGCCAAATAGTTGGGTTAAGCACATCCCTTAAAAATAGGAGATAATGGGGGAATTGTTATGATGAGTGTATAATACATTTATTTTTTGGGTTTATTTATTATTTTTTAATTTTTGTTTATTTTTATTTATTTTAAATTTTTTAAATAATTATCTCTTCTCCTAATCATATTTTGAATAAATTTCAGATTTTGTGTAAAAATATTTTATATTATTATTCAATCATATGTTGCTACATCATTGAAAGAGTGTAACTTTCAATGTATTTGTTATGAGAGTTAAACTTTTTTAATAATATGACAATATATAATTGAGTAATAATAAAAAAACATTTACACTAATAATACACTAAAATTAAATCCACTTCAAAACAAATACTAATTAGACTTGTAAATTTTACTCTTATTAGATGTTATAAATTAAAAAAAATAAAAAGGTCATGTTCAGATAATTCCTCCTTGGGGGAGAGGCACGTCGAACAATCGTGGGTGTTATGTTCTTTGTAAATTTCGGAGCTGTGGCAGGACAGATGGTCCGACTTCAACAATAAGGTTTGATGCAAATACCACCACCAAGAAATCCTCCATTGAGCCACAATCATTCTCTTCACTCGAATTCTTTATGGCTGTAGCCTATTAGAGGAAGGAAGCTCATTCATATGTGGTTAAAGGATAGAAAGGTAAATCAATCCAATCAAAGAGAATGAATGGTGATGAGTTTTTTATTTTTATTTTTTTGGATTTTCATGGATGAAATGTTGTTTTTGTATACTAATTAGCTAGCCTGTATATCAAGAGTCAATGATCTTTTGTCTATTTGTCATAGTGGTTTTTTGTAGAAAATTGTTAGGGCCACACAAATCTCAAGGGCGTTTTGAAGGAAGGAGATCTTACTTCCTTCTTCCCAATATTTGTTGGTAGGTAAATTGTGAAACAAACATGTTGCCTTTAGTTTACGAAATATTGATGGTGGGGGTAGGTTAGGATTTTTGACAATAGTGAGAGTAGATTTTGGGCCTTTTTGAACTCAACCCTAATTGTAAATATGCTTGAGCTAAAAATAAAAGTTCCAAGGTCTCATTTTCATGTAATTTTTTTATTTATATTTGATATTGTTATATTTAATTAATTTTATTTTATGTCATTTGTAAGCCCTAAAAGAGAGGAGGAGTCGTTACTCAGCAACTCATAATTTGAAAAGAAATTCATAAAAGGTTTCAGTTATAAAGGTGGGTTTCAAAATTTTTTCTTTCTTGATTAATATCAATATCATGATCAATATTTACAATTTAAAGAGAAATATAAAACTAATGACTCTTTTTTTCTTTTTTTTTATCATGAAGTAAACCCTATGGTTCATGTGTTTATAGAACAATACTAACGAGAAAACTTAACATACTTATTTCTTTTTGTATTCCTCTTGATGCATCGGACATGTTATTCAAACTTTGCATTTTTATCGACTATTCAAATAGTGTTTATTTGTCTCTTAATATTTTTAATATCTACCACTTATAAATTGTTTAATTTTAATAAGGGAGATGTGTGAAATAGAATTAACATGGAAGATAACACAAACAAGAATATCATACGGGGATATCATACGGACTTCCAATAATATATTCAAATTTAATCAACTATCATCATCCAATTATCAATCAAGTATCATAGAATATTCCTCAATTTATCATATGGATATAGTTTCATGTGCACATAGGCTTAGTTTTTCAAAAACAACTCCATGGAGGTTTTCACAATTTTGAGAAGAATCCAGTTAATTGAATGAAGGTCAATGTCTTGAAAAGAAGTTAGGGTTTAACAGATCATGGAATTGGTCCGATATCCACTAGAGATATTTGATAATTAAAGAGAATCATAACTCACTAAATTGAATTCCCTTTTAATTAATTAAGGGCCAAAATCTTATTAGATATACTTTATGAATAAAAATTAATCCAACCAGAAGGACCAAATCATTTCAATTCGTTCAATTTATTATTGCATATTTTTGAATTACCAATGCCAATTAGAGGATTCTTTTCAAGCATATTTGTAATCACAGGCAAAACACGTGTTTCTCATCCTTAATGTTTTTGCATAATTCATGTTATTATGCTTTTTATATCTCTTTTCCTCTTAATTTTGTACGTTTTGTCCAAAACATTTTAGTTATATTTTATCTTTTACTTTAATTTTTGTATATTTAATTATTTTCAAAATCACAACTCTTTATTGGTAACTTTTAAATACGTATTAATTTTTCAACGTGATACTTAGTAAAAATATCGTTTCTCAAATCGATATATTTTTTTTTGTTTCAAAACTAACTTTATTACTTTTGTTCGATCTATTCACATTTGAAACATTTAAAATATGATCTAATACAAAGTTGAATTTTGACAATACATAAAAATATTAATTTAAATCACAAGTGTCACCAACTCAAATCCACTAAAATATTACTTTTTTTCATGTTTATGGAAATCTTAAAGTTTTCAAATCGCTTACAAATATTTCTGCAAAATCAATTGAAATATTTTACTATTTCAAATGTGTGTATTTATAATGAGTGGAAATATTTTCAAGTTTCCAAAGCTTAGAAATATTTTTGATTTCAAATTAACTTTAAAAATTACATTTTTAAGATACATAAATAGTTTTTTCACCACAATTGAAATGTTAGAAAATACACCCTTCAAAAAAATTGAATCAAAATAATATGACTTTATAAAAATATTTGTGGAAGAAAAAAATTAATCTCAACATTTAAAAATATAAAAAAAATCATGTTCTAATAAAAAAAAAAAAGGATGAGTTTACAATCATACAATGTTATACCCTCCATTTTTTTAATTAAATATTTTTTCAAATGGAAAAAAGTTAAACAATAAATCTCTTTGTCTTTATTACAAAATTAAGTAAGTAAAAATGAATCATTGATTACAAAGTACATTTAATTTAATAAACTACAAAAATGATAACTTAAAAAGGGTCGAAGGGGTCTATTAAAAGCATTAAATACTTCTAAATTGATAGGTTTTAAGCACAAAATCATTAAAATCCTTTACAAAATAGGAGATAATGGAGGAATTGTTATTTTGATGAATGTAAAATCAACATTACATTTATTTTTTTAAGTTTATTTATTATGATTTTTTAATTTTAAAATTTTTGTTTATTTTTGTTTTTTTTTCCTTTTTTTTAAATAATTATTTCTTCATCCTGAAAATATTTTTTGAATAAATCATTAGATTTTGTATAAAAATATTTTATCTTTATTATTCAATCATAGTATGTTGCTACATCATTGAAAAAGTGTAACTTTCAATGTATGGTTGTTATATAGTTAAATATATTTAAAGATGCCAAAATCAAAGCAATAAATATGACAAATCATAAAATTGCAAATAATAATAAAAAAAAATTTACACTAATAATACACTATCAAAATTAAATCCACTTCAAAACAAATACTAATTAGACTTGTAAATTTTACTTTATTAGATGTTATAAATTAAAAAAAAATAAAAAGGATCATGTTCATGAAAAAGAAAGAAGATAATTCCTCCTTGGGGATCTTGAAGAAAGTCCATGAAGATAAATGAACAATCGTGGGTGTTATGTTCAAGAAATATTTGTAAATTTGATGGAGGGTACTCTTGGGTACTTGGCGAAACATGAAGGAGAAGAGAAATGGAGAGAAATTTTGATAACAGCTTAAGGTTGAAAATGAATCAACAAATGACCATGACCAAGACAAATATTGGTGTCTTGAAACTTGCTAATTTCCTACACCATCATAAAACCTCCTCCTTGCTTCTTCAAAATGTGACTAATCTCCAAGCTACTTTATGGTTGTAGCCATTGATAATTCAATGGTTAAGGAACTTTAAGTTAAGGAAGCTCATTCATGGATCTTTCTGTGGTTAAAGGATAGAATGGTAAATCAATCTAATCAAAGAGAATGAATGGTGATGAGTTTTTGATTTTTAAGACTTTGGATTTTCAAATGGATGAAATGTTGTTTTTGTATACTAATTAGCTAGCCTATATATCAAGAGCCAATGATCTTTTGATCTATTTGCCATAGTGGTTTTTGTGAAAATTGTTAGGGCCACACAAATTCAAGGGCACTTATGAAGTTGATTAAAGGATGGATCAAAGTTACAATGTTTTTTCTTCCATTAAATATTGTTGGCAAGTAAATTGTGAAAAAAACATGTATTTTTGCCTTTATTAAATTACAAGAAATATTGATGGTTTTCGGGGTAAGAGGTTAGGATTTTTTTGACAATAGCTAGAGTAGATTTTGGGCCATTTTTGAACTCAAAAAACCCTATTTGTAAATAATACCTGAGCTAAAAAAAATAAAAGTTCCGAAAAAGGTCTCATTTTCATGTAATTTTTTTATATATTTGATATTGTTATATTTAATTAATTTTATTTTATGTCATTCGACTAAAGACTCATAAACTAAAACACTAACCCATTGGCCCAACAATTTGGCCAAACTGGTGACTGATTTAAGTTTAATAACTATGATACGGAGGAAGTTCTTTAGGTTGGTGAAGTAGTCTTGGCTTTTGGAGAAAGATTAGTGTGAGTCAGTTTTTAATTTTACCTTCATTTGAAAAATTTAGGATTTTTAAACATTTTTCAGGCAATAAAAAGAAATGCGAAACTTTTTGAGATGTTATAATAATTGGTGTGGATCAATTTGTAATTTTTAATTTATTTAGGCCGTGTAGAATTTTTAAACTTCTTTGAATTTTTAAATTGAAATCCAAAACTTAATAAGGATGACACATAATTTTCACCTCAGCATAATACTTTGATCGCATACACTTGCTTTTGAATTTTATTAACTACATGTGCTATTTCAATTGGTCCACATCAACAAGGTTTTGAAACCTTTGAATTAGGGGCACCTTAAATCCACCATTTTATAATAAAAATAAATTTAATTATCATGGAACCTAATACTTTAGGCTGCGTTTGGAGCACCTGATAAGAATGACATGATAATATAATAATATACTATCAGGTCTTAGTATGTGTTTGGTGCTAACACATGACAGGATAATCAAATTCGGTCAACTATTTTTATCCTATTATAATATGATAACTTTATCTTCTCTCCCACCTCATGATAAGACCTAATATGATAACTATTCCCACCTAATCCATCATCTTCTCGCCAGACCACCATTGCTGTTTTAACCACACATCCCAAATGACTACCGCCGTACCACCACTGAGGAAGGAGAGGATTGGTTCGGTCCATGGAGAGTCAAGGGAAAACTCCAAAGCCAGAAGCCCAGCTCACCATTCAAGGGAAAAGCTTCCATCTTCTGCCATTTTCAGCAATCTTGCAACAAGCTCGGTTCGCCATTAATGGCAGACCTTCGAGCTTCATCGAGTGAACGCAACCCTTCTTTCACCATATTTCCACACGAAATCAGACCAACAACTTGAATGGAGAATCCCACGGTGGTTCAAGGAAAAAGAACATCAATTTCGCAAGATTTGAAGTGACCCAAGAGCTTCGATCCACCACTAATGGTGGAAAGGCGAACTCTGTGAAGAAAGTGACCTAAGCCGTTCGATCTCGATTTTGATTGGGTCTCAGAACACACAATTTTTTTTTGAAAATTAAAAATCCCAAATTTAACAATTAAAAGAATCAATTGTGGCAGAGGAAGGGGGCAGTGACTTGCGGTGGCATGGGATGAGGGATCTGATGGTTCGTGGGTTGTGATGGCTTCAAGTGTTTTGAGGATGAATTATGGGTGGTTGTGATTTTCGTTTAGTGGCCATGGATTATGGGTTTGGCTTGTGGATGATCTCACGTTGGCTTCCATCTAGATCATGGATTTAGTGAGGTTGTGAATATGATTGTGGGAGGTGATAGTGAATTAGGTTGTGGATCTGTTTGTTGGAGGTGAGAGTGAATTGGGTACAAGAATGAAGTGTTGTTACTATGACAAATTGGGTGAGAAGCCGAAGGAGATGGTGAGGAAGGTGAAGGGTAGTATAGTCATAGTAGATAGTTACATATATTATCAAGTTATTTATACTATATGTACCAAATGTTTGATAGTATAAGAATTTATCAGCTTATTTATACTATCAGATCTTATTCTATTATCTTATAGTATCATACACTACTAGAAATTTGGCTTTTAGAGACCAAAAGATCGGTCTCTAAAATAATTAGAGACTAATTTAAATCGGTCTCTAAAAGTCTTGTCGCTAAATATTAGAGACTGATTTAGAGACCGATTTTAAAGATATCGATTTTTTCGGTCTCTAAATCGGTCGCTATTTTTCGGTCAAATATTGGTTAATTGTATTTCAAAAAAGTACATTAGAGATTGATTTAGAGACTAATTTTTTAGAAACTAATTTTTCAGTCTCTAAATCAGTCTTTAAATCGGTCTCTAAAAGCATGATATTTTATAAAATCAGTTGCTAACGCAATCTCTAAACTAGAGACTGATTTATTAGTCTCTAAATTAGCCTCTAAATCGGTCTCTAAAACTTTAAATATTATATATTTTATAAAATCGATCACTAAATCAGTTTATAAACTAGAGACCGATTTATCAATCTCTAAATTGGTCTCTAAAGTCTCTAAATATCTTTTTTAATAATCACTAGAGATCCATCTATAATACCCAAACTTCAATTTAATTTATATTATTATTCTTTTTGTTGTTTTTCAGAGAGGAAAACTCTGAATTTTTCTTATTTCAATTGACTGTAAAATATAAAGGAATATATAAGAGAAAACATTACAGATCTGCCACTAAATCTCTTTAATTCCAGTAAAAATCTCCTAAATTAAACTTTATGCATATTCCTTCAACCAATTTGCCAATAAAATGGAGCATCATGAGTATGTATAAACTTTATATAATGGTTATCTATTGCACTCTAATGGAAGTAATAACATGCAAATCTTAGTAATTGATTGGCTCTTTACCTTGTTAAACAAAGGGAAAACACTATAATCTAACTAAAGAAGAAAAATCAGACAAATACGTTTTCTTTCTTTAATGCATGAGATATAGACTTGCACATACATTTTAACTCAAAAGATACAAGGATTTTCATATTTAAAAAAAAAAAAGATAGAGATACAAGGATTTGTCACTATCAAGATAATTCTTAAACAAAATACAAGAGAAACAAATAATTTCAAAAACTGGATCCACCTTAAGCAAGAAATTTGCCCCTGCTACAAGACAAGTCATTTCATCTTCTTTATTAGAACTAACTCTGAATCTGACTAATCTAGAATAGAGGCTATACCTGCAATAAGCTGGGAACAAAGCATACAAGTAATCCAGTAAACTCATAGATCTAGTTTAGAGAGATGGGAAGATCAGAAGAGCAACAAGTAATCCTCTTTAGTTTCATTAACTGAGTTAGCGTACAAGTACCCTAGTTAAAGGAGATTGGGATTGAAATGCGACCAGCAACAACATTTTGCAAATTAATACTCATTGGTTATGATCAATACGATTGTAATGAATCTGTCTACAAACACCACATGCAGTAAACAAGCTTGCCTTGAATCATACCCATTATATCATACTTCTCATAGCATCACAAATTCACAATCCAAAGAAAATGTATCTACACTTCAAGTCTAGCATATAGCGAGAAAGTTATTAGACAGTAACAAACAAAACTAATAGAATCCTGATTTTACAAGAACACCTTTTGTCTCTACCTCCTTTTATTTCAATTTTTACTTTATATGTGATACTTGTCAAATATGCAATAACACAATGAAATTTTCTTTTGAAATTTTCTTTAAACCTTAAAGATTAATCCTTGTAGGAGAAAAGTCCAATCCTTAAAATACAAGTTTCACAATGATTATTATCAAGGTATAATAATTTCTTTCACAAGTAATGTGGGTTCTTAGCACTGTGAAATCTAATTTCACAAGTAATGTTTTGAGCAACAACTACTAATATGATTGTTAATTTCAGTATTAATGCTCGCAAGCCATCCTACGATAACATACATGCATTCAGTAAGCTTTCAATGCACCTACTTTTCTACCTCATTAATCCTTCCTAAGAAGTTCTCCAAGAATCATAAATCCTTGCACATAGATTATGTATCTGTTGAATCTTATCAAACAGGAAGTAGAAGTCAGATGTCTAGACTTTAATGAAAATGAAACTTCCTGTGGCACAATAACAATTTGGTAATTTGTGCATTGCTTCACACATACCGAATAATATTATACACATAAATTGGTAACTGAGAAAGTGCATGGTATATTTGTCCTGAAAAGAACAAAACAAAATTCACAAACCAAAACAACAATCTTTTAGACGCATTCATACACAAACACAATGCACCATTTCACCTCCAACAAATAGCTCAAGTCCATTGACTTCCAATCAACCTAGACCTCATTCAGCTTGATTGGCTCAAGGTATTGCTTAAAAAACTGTCCCAAACTAGAACCCTGTAAAAATTACAAGACTTAAAAAGGGCATGAAAAAACTCGTGTACAAGGATTTGACAAAGATATAATTGATGATGCTTTTAAGTGCCTTTATACCAACAATCGCCCAGTTCAGCAAGTTTAGGATAAACTGATATTTTTAAAATATTTAACATGAATTCACATTGTAGAGAGAAGCCAGGCAAGAGAATAGAAAGATGACCTGATGAGGCGAGATGCTTATATGGGAAGTGAAACAGCAAAATGAAAAAACTAATACAAGGGTAATAGTAACAAGGAAAAATATCAAGAAAAAAATATATCTTTGCAAGGACTATGATATCTGTTTTAACTTTTAATTGCTCTCTAAATCATTTAAAAGAACAAAAGGAAGAAGCAACATTAGCAACGATGAGATATTCTCCTAGAAAAACAAAGCAACAAAAATCAAAAAATATAAGGAATGACACTAAGGAGAATGAACAGACAAAGCCATACTACTAAAGCAACCACTAGCTGAAGACCTTAAAAAGCTAAAATGACAAATAGATGTCTGATTTCTGTTGTTGAAAATTTCTAGAAATACACCAAATAGAAGTAAAGGCTCAATACCACAAAATCTTATTCTCTAAGAAACATCATGAACTTGAGTTATTTAGAACATTTAGCATAAAAAATTGTATCCCACTTTAAAGATTACTTATGAATGCATGTCATTTGTAAAGAAATAAATTATATGACAAGCTAATTCACCATGTAAGTGCAACTATGTAAGTAAATATGAAGCACATCACCTAGCATGAAAGTATTTTAATTATTTACTAGACCAATAAATATTCTAAAAATTGTGAAGTTCATAGGATACATGGCTGCAAAATTCCTACTATAACGTAATCATGATTTGAGCAATTTTCACAAGGACCTCCTTCCAATCATAAAACAAAAGTGGCAATCAATAGAAGCCTAAACCCAGGAAATTCTAACTCCTACGACATATATTCCTCTTCGTATCATTTACCAACATTCACAAACAAGACCAATACTCATCATTAGTTAACGAACAAATTGACATTTTATCAAGTAATGCATATGCAACTTTCATGAAAGAAGTTTTGCAATTTAACAGGAGCAAGGTGAGAAACTTAATCAATAATAGGTCCAAGCAAACCAACTAGTGAGTTCCTCAATGGGTTCAGCTCCACGAGTTCCATGACTTCCTCAATGAACATCTGCAACCATTTGTTAAACCCAAAAAGTTAGTACAATCAGCCTCTAAGCTTAGAAATCCAATTATCTCAATAAAATTTTCATTAGGAAAACCATAGGGCCATCTTCTGCTACAGGTACTAACTACTAACCTTTCTAGTATTGGAATCAACTTTTGAAGCTAAACGGAGCCATGCTAAGTAGAGCAAGGACTTGAGGCGAGTGGATATCATTATGCTCACAATAGCCAGTGATTCAAGCAAACGTTTCTTGCTTTTTAGGATATCTAGAAATTTTTATGCTTCCACCAATATAACCATCGATTTTCCTACCAGCCAAAACATCCATCAAAGTAGTTTTAGCAGTTCTACTTACTCCAATCAAAGCTGTGAGAACACCAGGCCGAAATGCACCACTAACATCCTTCAGAAGCACTAATTTGTCCTCTTGTACAACTTGTTCCTTCATTTCCTGCCAGTTGAAATCAAAAGAGTCAGGGTTCAAATTATTTCTAACTGAAGCAAGTAAAAATGGAAACACTATTAGAAATCTAAATGTAAAATTTATAATTTTGAATGTGACTTACCTGCGACATGTCAACAGAGTATGTGATTTCATCAAAGGTGATAGAATGTGGTTCAAAAGGAAGAACTATTCCTTTTTTTCTTTCCCTGGCTAGATCCCACAACTGTAATGGCATTGAGGCGGCATCGTTCACTTGCTCACAAAACTACAATGGCCATTGGGTAGGGTTACGAAGAATAGAGGGAAAATAGGGGTTACGATGGAGAGGCAATGACGCATACAGTTGCGTGGTGCGATGGAGCGATGCAATGCAGCAGAGCTACGACACAACAACAAGGAAGAGCGGTGTGGTTGGGACACACGGCGGAGTTCTACGCAGGACCAGATCTGTTGCGGATTGGACGATGAGAGCGTTTCGCGCGGTACGGCTGGGACGGCGAACCTGACTCGCGACGAGGGAGCGACATTGCGGGCTGGGACGGCAGATCTGACTAGTGACGAACGGCACGATAGTGCGGGCTGGGTACTGATCTGGTCAGGTGGGTTGCGGATCATGGTTGGGCACAGAACGGCTGGATCTATACCAGAGGCGCGACGTCGGTGGTTGAGGTGGTGCGGATCTGGTTCAAGATGGAATGGTGGTTGCTAAGATTATGATATAGAAGGAGACACGGTGGTGTTGCTCCGATAGCAAGCACTGCGGTGCAACAAGAGTGAGAGGGCAAGAGTGAGAGTAAGAGGGCAAGAGGGAGAGAAAGGGCGAGAGACTGAGAGGGAGAGCGCGAGAGAGATAGGGTAAAAGGGTGAGAGGAATTCCAAATTGAGTTTTTTTGTTATCAGATTATTTTTTAGCGACCGCATGTTCGGTCGCTATTTTTTTTAAAGTTTTTTTTATTTAGAGATCGAAATTTCAGTCTCTAAATTTTTTTTTTAATTTTTTTTGTAAATTTTTTTATTTAGAGATCGATATTTCAATCTCTAACAATAAGACATAAATTTTTTTAATTTCTGTTACAACATAATTAGCAACCGAATTAGCGGTCTCTAACTATTTTTATTTTTTGTAATTTTTTATTTAGAGACCGAAATATCGGTCTCTAATAATAAGACACATTTTTTTTTAAAAAATTTCTTTTATAGCATAATTTTGGTCTCTAAACAAATTTAGAGATCGAATTAGAGACCGATTTTTTTTGTAATTTTTTTATTTAGAGACCGAAATAATAATAGGACACATTTTTATTTTTTATTTTTTTATAACATAATTTCGGTCTCTAATTCGGTTTCTATAAAGATCAAAATAAATCGGTCTCTAAAACTCAAATTTAGATACCGAATTAGAGACCGATTTTATTTCGGTAGCAAATTTAATTTTTTTCTTAATCAACCTCTATTTCAGTCTTTATTGAGACCGAAATAAATCGATCTTTAAATCGGTCTCTAAAATCTAAATTTTTAGTAGTGATATCTTATACTATTATGTGCATCAAACATAGTCTTATAAACTAACTGATAGAAAAAGTTTTCTTTTCATCCTTCACATGCTTCTAAACCGATAGCTCACTTGAGAGTAGAATTGATTTTTTTTTTTATTTTTTATTTTATGTATTTATTTTTATTTTTTATTTTTTGTGTTACACAACATGTGCCTAATATCAACATGACTTCTTCACTTCTACATGCACTAACCTTATAGTCTTTTACTATGGACTATTAGGTGGTAAGTTTCCATTCCTTTATATTTATTTGGCTAACTGCAGAAGTAGCTTCGCCTGCATTGGTCAAAATGTAAGGTACCGTGCACTACTTACAACAAATTTTAACAAATTTACAATTTTTTAAATATAATTACAAAAAATTTTAAGAAAGTTATAAACATTTGCAAGTTAAAATTATTAAAGTTTAGAGTATTCATAACTTTTTTAAGTTCAAATATTTGTAACTTACTTTAAAATAAATTCTTGTAATTTTTTATGTGAAGATTTGTTACTTCATTTAAAATTGTTGAAAGTAATTTTTTGGGTGACGCACAACAGGTTCCTCTTAACGATAAGGAGAGATTTTATATATTTCTCTATGTCAACCATCAACACTAAATAATCTCATGGAAAATTTTATCCTTTATAATAGAATAAGAAACTTTAATAGTGTAAACAATTTATTTTCATTCTAATTACTATTTATTTTATTTTTGTTTTATAAATCATAATCTTCCAAATAAATTAGATATAATATCATTAAGCTCTCAATTTACTAAACAAAGTATTTAGATTTTTTTTCTGTTCATTTCCGTGATGTCAAAGGATACTCATAACTAAATCGAATTAAAACTGATTTAAGCTAAATAAACCAAATTAAGAAAATTGAACAAAATCAAATAATTTTAGTTTTGTTTAATTTTCTTTGAATGAATGCTGATCGGTGTGGTTTGGATTTTGATTATTTATGCGGTTAACTTAGGAAATAGGATCAAGTTCACCAAACCAAACTCATAAAACACACACACACACACACACACACACACAACACACACACACATATATATAATTTTTATATAATTTATACTCCTAAAGATGATTGATTTGTAGAATTTTTATTTTTATTGAACTTTACTTCATTTTGTTGTTTATATATGATAATAATTTTGTTTAGGATTTATAGGCTAATTTGTTATCAATTGGCCCATTAAAAGGAAATATATATATAGACACACATGACACAAACGTTTTACAAAACAAATGTTTGGCCAAAAACTAATTCAATTGAACCAAACTAAACTAGCTAAAATATGTTTATTTTGGTTTTGTCCTTAAACCAAAATGAATTCAATTAGTTCTCAATATTAAAAAAATTGACAAATTCCATTTGATTGATATTTTACATAAAACCGATTCTATTCAAATTACAAATATATCTATTTCAGTGTTGTAAAAAACAAAAGAAAGTACATTTTTTACTTAAAAAATGTGTAGTAGTCCCCATGTTTTCTTTTCCTTTTTTTTGTGGTACATTGTATAAGAACGAAAAAACTAAGAATGAATATGAAACACCCATAAGCAATCAGTAACAATGAGATGAGTAAGTGCAGCAGGAGGAATATCCCAAACTTTAAACTTCTCACTACCCTTGACATCAACTTTAGCTAAATGATCAGCATAAAAGTTAGCCTCTTTCAAGGCATGGGTGATGTGAACGTTCCACTACCTATGGATAAGGCTAAGAATATTACCAACAAGGGAAACATAACAATGGAAAGGGGAGGAGTATCACCTAATACCAGTGTCATAGCTTCCATAAAGTCAGTTTCATACCAAATAGAATGAAGGTCGAGATTCCAAACCCAGCCTTTCTTGTAGATCCCAAGCAACTACCATCAACACTAACATTAACAACCCCAAGCCTAGGTTTGTGCCATTTAACCTCTCTAGTAGATGAAATAAAGGAGATTACATTATTGAGAAATTTGGCATTGTCTTCATAAGTTGAAGTAACCATGCAGACAAACTGATCTTGAGACCAAGTTTCATTCTCAAACACTATGTTGTTGCGCCAACGCCAAAGCCACCACAGAATTTTGCAGAATAAGAAAGCATTTTTCTGAGTGTAAGTTGTCAACCAAGGAATGAAGTCAAGAATAAAGAAACTCCCTTCCAGACTAAAACCAAAGGCAAGCCAAACATCACGAAAGGAAGAGCAATCCCGAAAGCAATGAATAAGGTTCTCATTTCCACAGTTGCATCTCGTACAAATGACCGAGTTAGTAAGACCCCTATGACTGCATAACACGTTCATGGGGAGAGCTTCATGCATGGCTAACCAAACCATCAGGTGAATTTTCTTAGGAAACTTAAGATGCCAGATCCACGTCCAATAGGTATTGCATGGTTTGCGGTCCCAATTGCAGAGACTACTAAATCGCAATATTGCGGACAATTGCGAAAAATGTGGCCGATGTGATTGTAATTGTAATCATGATACGATTGCAGAGACTACTAAAACTGTAATATTGTGATCGCAATTGCAGTTGTAGACCGCAATTTAAAACCATGATGTTACTCAAACCATCATTATCCTAATCAAAGAGCCACAAATAACTTGAACTTCTTGTATATTCGCTAGAAAAATTGCTTGACCAGATCCAACCATCATCAAACAAACAAAACTCGGGCATTGAAGTATCAACAATAACAACTTAGATATATGGAGGAATATGAGCAACAAGAGCAGAGAAGTCCCCATTCACCCAAAGACCTTGAACTTTCATATCCACCTTTGAGATATGAATGTAATCAACTAACATGCTAAGGGGAAAGTTATAGAGGACACAAATGAATATGGATGATGGGAATGTGATTTCGCTGCTCTGCTAGGGTTTGTTCTCACATGAACATCTATGGTTTGCATGGTTTTTCCATGGCTGACGTCACGCCTATCGTTCCTTGGAGCTTCCTTGCTTCAGGGTCCTCTTCCTCGTCTCTTTCATTCCCTCATCATCCTCCTCAACAGAAGACTTTTGCTCAAGCCTTAAACAATGCTTGTGATATCCCTTTGAGCCAGTTGCTGGTTCCTTGTTTGAAGGGTGATGCTCTTGCGGTTTAGATCCCAGAAGAAGAATACCAAGCGGGTCTTGAGGGTTGCAAGAATAACCTACATAGGAGGTTACTACTTTCGAAGGGAGATTCACCCATCAAATATAGTGACTTGCATACGAAGTTAACGAAACAGTGGAAACCTCTTGGCTAGCAGAGGATGGTACCTATAGGAAAGGGTTTCTTTGAGTTCTCTTTCTCTTTAGTTGAAGATCTTCGCAAGGTCTAGTCTGTAGGATTGTGGAACCTTGATCCTGGAGTCTTGCATTTATTCTCGTGGACACCGGATTTTAACCCTTCTCTGGTGCATCAAACAAACACTCAGTGTTGGATTAGAATTCTTGGACTTCCTCAAGAATATTGGAGACCTAAGATTATATTTGTTATTACAAGAGGAATTGGAGTTCCTTTATCTTTGGATGATGTGACCATTAATAAGACTCTTGGTCATTATGCAAGAGTTTTAGTGGATATTGACCTTGCTAGTCTGTTGAGGGATCAAATCCTTGTTGAGAGGCAGGGCTTTGCATTTTTTGTGGGGATCCAATATGAAAGATTGTCGTTCTTTTGCCCATCATGTTAGGTCGTTAGGCATTCATTAGCTAATTGCAAAAGAAATGTCAAGAATGCACAAGAGCATAATAAAGATTTGGGGATTATGAGGGGTAAACAGGTTGCCGGAAGGATCAAGAAGCCTGTTGTTCAATATGTCCCTACGAACAAGGGAGTACTGATATCAGATGTTTCTAAAACAATGTTGGCTGATAAAGCATGTTGTAGTGCTGCTGTGAAGGTGGGAGCCAATGCCAATCACGAGGATGATATAGTCATAGAAGTGGTCAATCTTGATAATTTGAGAACCAATGAAACAGTTCCAGTGGTTAATGTTGATGTGGAGCTTGTGCAAGTCGGGCTAGTTAAGAAGATCGAAAATCAGCCTAATATTGATGTTGGTGGTGATTCTAATCCCTTATTGGGATTTGTTTCTGATATAAGAACTCAAAGAAATCATGATTTTGTCACTGATGGTGGTGTTAATTCTCATGAAGATAATGTAGATGAAATTAATTTTGATGAAGTTGCAGTGAATGATTCCCTTCAGAAGAATTCAACCTCAGTGCAAGAATTTAATAGTCCAGCTCATGTCTATAATTTTATTCAAGAGAATTACATTCTAGGGAGAACTGGGAGTCATGACTTGGTTAGTAAAGAAAAGATTATAGCTAATAGTAGTGCTCAGATTCACAATTTTGTTAATGATACTATTAGTGGTAATAGTTTTGGCACTGTAGCAATACATGCTAATCCAGTTGTGGAGAGAGATTTGAGAGTGGTTAGTAGATTGTGGAGTGATGAAGTTGAAGATGACATAGAAAATGAGTTCCCTGAGATTCATAACTCTGCTTTTGATGATTATGCTAATATAGAGATTACTACTGCTAGCAAATACCTTGGTGATGCTCAGAATTCTACTAGTAAAAAAGGTAAGGACTCAGATTCACTGTTGTCCTATCTAAATCTAAAAAAAAAGGTTGAGAAAAAGAAATATTCAGATTCAAAAGGTTGAAGGTTATCAAACCCGATCAAGGGCAGGCCCTAACAACTTTGCTTAATGATGAAGATTTTATACTGGAATATTAGAGGTATTGGAAACCTAGATACTAGGTTAGTCTTAAAAAAGCTTTGCAATTTGCATAAGCCAGATTTTCTCTTCATTTCAGAACCTTGGATTTCAGTTCAGCAGCTTCCTTTTGGGTTTATCAAAAGCCTGAATATGAAATTGTTTGCTAAGAACAATAGGAGTCATTTACTTCCCAATTTATGGTGTTTCTATAATGAGAATTATCATCCTTCTGTTATTACTTATTCCAAGCAACATGTTTCCTTTTCTATTATGGTTGAAAGACAATAATTATTTATCTCAGCTGTGTATGCTTCTACTAGTTATATATCCAAGAGACAACTTTGGGCAGAATTGAATAACTTGCAACAAGATCATCAAGCCCGTTGGTGTTTCATAGAGGATTTCAATGTTGTTTTGGGAGCTCATGAGTATAGAGGGAAAGGCTTGCTTTCTAGACTCTCTTGTGAGGAGTTCAGATCTTGGTCTGATATGGCTCAGCTTATTCATGTTACAACTAGAGGCTCTCAATTCATATGGTCTAATGGTAGAACAAGGAATAACTACACGGAAAAAAGATTGGACAGGTCGATATGTAATGAAGATTGGATTAATTTTTGGAATAGTGTTGATTGCTGCACTCTTACCCGCAGCAAATCAGACCATTTTCCAATATTTCTTAATATAAAGAAGGAAAACAGGGAGCAAAGTTCATCATTTAAATTCATAAAAATGTGGTCAAGACATCCTGATTGCACAAAGCTCATCACTGAAGTGTGACAGACTCCTATTTTAGGCTGTCACATACATATTTTGGCTCAAAAACTGAAGAGTTTGAAAGCAAGACTTAAGGACTGGAATAGAAGTGTTTTTTTGGAGATGTTCACTCATAAGTTACCTCTGCAATGGCCTATGTTGATCAAATTCAGGAGCATATTAGTAGTATTGGTGGTTTTGAGGAACTGTTTGAGCAAGAAAAGGATGCACAATTGTTAATGCAATAGGCTTTGAATTATGAAGAAGACTTCTAGAAGGAAAAATCCAGAATTAACTGGCACATTCATGGTGATAGAAATACTGAATTTTTCCATAAAATTGCCTAAAATCAGGAGTGTTACTAAGCAGATCTTGTTGTTTCTTTTAGCTTTGTATTGTGATATTTCAAAAAGTCCCACATTGTTTGGTCTTTAAAGTTTTAAAGAGTTTATAAGGTAACTTATGTTTTGGGCTGGTTAGATAAGCTTGTGAGAGGAATGGGCTCGCGCGCACAAGTTGAGCCTCGATTGAGCCAAGTCAATGCAAATCATCCGATTTGCCCCCCCTGCGCGCACGATAAAGAGGCCTCACAAGTTTTTGCTCTAGTTTATTTTATTTAATTATTTTGTACTAATTATTAAACTTTTATGAACCTTATCTGGAAACGGTCAATTTTCCTATTCGATTTTTTTGATTTGGTCTCACTTCCGTAACCTCCCACGTTCCAGCGTGAGGCGGACACGTGCCGGCGTGAGGCGGCCACGTTCCGATGTGAGGCGGCCACGTGCCTACGTGAGCTGGCCACGTTCTTACGTGAGGCGGACCCGAGGTGGGAAACGTTCAAATGTTCAAACGTTCAAATGTTCAAACGTTCAAATGTTCAAACGTTCAAACGTTTAATGGGTTTTATAATCAGTTACACAAAACTGTATTTGATGCCTTTTAATTTAAAACGTTTTCAACCCTAACAGATACTCTCTTAATTTCAAACGTTTTCAACCCTAACAGTTTCTCTCTTAAATTAAAACGTTTTCAACCCTAACAGATACTCTGATTTTTCTTTCTCTGCTTCTTCTTCCTGAGTTCCACCGAAAAATTTTCTCTGCTATTCTGTTACCTCGGCTACCACCGGGACGAGCCTGTTGAATCCTGGGGGATTCGCGCACCCGTGCGATAAATCCTTGAGGACAATGTATTCTCACACGCCTCAGGCTACTCTTCTTTTTGTGTTATTCAGAGTTGTCACCACGGTGAAATTTACAATCTCAAGGATTTATCATTACCATGGCTAACAACAACGTTGACAACCAGGCTCCAATTCCCACCAACGGTGAAGTCGTTCTTCCACAGCCTCCACCTATGGTCACCTATGCAAAACCGTTCCCGGATATCTCAAAGATCGAACTTTTCGAAGGCCAAAATTTCAGACGATGGCAGGAACATGTCCACACAATCCTCGACATGCACGGAGTTGCATCCGCCCTTACCGAACCTAGACCAGCATCGACAGCCAATCCGAAATTGATTCAGGATTGGACACATGCAAATAAGGTATGTCGTCACACAATTATTAGCACACTTTCTAATGACTTGTTCGATGTGTACTGTTCTTACAAGGATGCGAAGGAGATATGGGACTCCATGACTGTGAAGTACACTGCTGAAGATGCCGGAAAACAAAAATTCGTCATCGGCAACTACTACCACTGGGAAATGACTGACGACAAGGACATAAAAATACAAATTAATGAATACCATAAACTATTGGAGGATCTCGAAGGCTGAAAACATCACTCTCCTGCACGAATTCATTTCTTGGGCTCCTAATTGAGAAGTCGCCTCCGTCGTGGAAGGACTACAAGCAACAGTTGAAGCACAAGCACAAGCAATTGTCACCCTGAACCGATAACACACATAATCATTGAAGACACCAACCGAAGAGAGTGTCAGCGCAAGGGCGAAGGCTTTGGCTTCTCGAGCAATACGGTTCAGAATAAATCATCGAAAAAAGGTATGTTAATAACAAAAAGTCTTCGATCACTTTCCTAAAATTACTAATCCCACTTTCAAAAGAAAGGAGCTTGCTATGTTTGTGGAAAGCCAGGTCATCGTGCTCCTCAGTGCATGCATAGAGTGAGAAACGACAATCCTCCTAAGCCGAATGTAAATTTGGCCGAAGGAGATGATATTGTGGTTGCGGTCGTTTCTCAAGTTAACATTGTGACCGGTGTGAACAAATGGGTGGTAGACTCTGGTGCTACCTGTGCATATTTGTGCAAACAAAGATGCTTTTACCTCCTACACTTCGTAGGGGATGATGAAGAACTTGTGTATCTTGGAGATTCTCGAACTGCTGCAGTTTTGGAAAAAGGGAAAGTTCTTCTAAAGCTCACATCTGGAAAGACCTTGGCTTTGAACGATGTACTCCATGTGCCTAATATTAGGGTCAATTTGATCTCTGTATCATTGTTGGGAAAAGCTGGGATTAAAGTGTCATTCGAATCTGACAAGATAGTAATGACAAAAAATAATGTCTTTGTGGGAAAGGGCTATAGTGATCAAGGACTTTTTGTACTCAGTATTTCTGAAATTATTAATAAAGTTGCATCTTCTTCTGCTTACTTGATTGATTCTGTTGATATGTGGCATGCTAGATTAGGACATGTTAATATTTCTTATGTTAAGAAAATGCAATGTCTTGGTTTAATTTCTGCGACTAGTGATGCATGCTTAAATAAATGTGATATATGTATAGAATCTAAATTAACTAAAAAATCTTGTCCACCTGTACAACAACGTGAATCTGAATTGCTTAGTTTAATTCATACCGATCTAGGAGATTTAAAAAATACAATGACTAGAGGTGGTAAAAAAAATTATGTGACCTTTATAGATGATTTTTCTAGATATACTAAGGTTTATTTAATTAGAAATAAAAATGAAGCTTTAGAAATGTTTGTATCCTATAAGGCTGAAGTAGAAAATCAATTAAATAGAAAAATTAAAAGGGTTAGATCCGATAGGGGTGGTGAATATATTTTATTTAATGAAATTTGTGAAAAAGAAGGCATAATACATGAAGTAACTCCCCCTTATTCACCTGAATCTAATGGTGTAGCTGAAAGAAAAAATAAAACATTAAAAGAAATGATGAATGCAATGCTAGTTAGTTCCTCAGCACCCGATAACCTTTGGGGAGAAGCCTTATTATCTGCGTGTTTTTTACAAAATAAAATACCTCATAAGAAAACTGGTAAGACACCCTATGAATTATGGAAAGGTTATATGCCTAATTTAAAATATTTAAAAGTGTGGGGTGTTTAGCTAAGGTAATGCTTCCTGATCCAAAGAAAAGAAAAATAGGAACCAAAACTTCTGATTGTATGTTTATTGGTTACGCTGAACATAGTGCAGCTTATAGGTTCCTTGTTTTGCGAAGCGATGTGCTTGATCATAATACAATAATGGAGACTAAAAATGCTGAATTTTTGGAACATATATTTCCTATGAAATCTGAAAACAAACAACCTTTAGAAAATATTTCTTTAGGAAATAATTGTGAAAACTCATATGAGGATTTGAGAAGGAGTAAAAGACAAAGAAAAGAGACATCTTTTAGAAATGATTTTTACACTTATCTCGTTGAAAATGATCCTTTGACCTTTTCTGAAGCTATTTCATCTTCTGATGCTCAATTTTGGAAAGAAGCTATTAAAACCGAAATTGACTCTATTTCAAAATGCAATACTTGGATTTTGGTTGACTTACCTCCTGGTACAAAACCTATTAGTTGCAAATGAATTTTTAAAAGGAAATATAATCCTAATGGTTCGATTGAAAAATACAAAGCTAGATTAGTAGCAAAAGGTTTTACCCAAAAACAAAATATTGATTATTTTGACACATTTGCCCCTGTGACCAGAATTTCTTCAATTCGGATTTTAATAGCATTGGCTTCAATTTACAAACTTGTTATTCACCAAATGGATGTAAAAACTGCTTTCTTAAATGGTGATTTGGAAGAAGAAATTTATATGACACAACCTGAAGGATGTGTAATTCGTGGTCAAGAAAATAAAGTATGTAAACTTCTCAAATCCTTATATGATTTGAAACAAGCACCAAAGCAATGGCATAAAAAATTTAATCAAATTTTGATTGATGATGGTTTCACTTCTATTGAAGTTGATAAATGTGTTTACACTAAATTAATGAATGGTGAATGTGTAATCATATGTTTATATGTGGATGACATGCTTATTTTTGGTACTTGTAATGATATTGTGATAAATACAAAATCTTTTCTTACATCTAAGTTTGATATGAAAGACATGGGTGAAGCAAGTGTAATACTAGGAGTAAAGATCATAAGGAAGGGTGATAGTATAACACTATCCCAAGAACATTATGTAGAGAAACTTCTTAGAAAGTTTGGTCATTATGACTCAAAACCAATGAGTACCCCTTATGATTCTAACTCACAATTAAAAAGAATAGAGGTGATCCTGTTGCTCAACTGAGTATGCCCAAATTATTGGAAGTTTATTACATTTAATGAACTTTTCGAGACCAGGAGACATAGCATATGTTGTGAGGAGATTGAGTAGATATACTCATAGTCCAAATCAGGATCATGGGAAATTTGCACTTGTTAGACTCATGAGATATTTGAGAGGTACCATGAACTATGGTATAATGTATAGTGGATTTCCATTTGTATTAGAAGGATATAGTGATGCTAACCGGATCTCGATTCGGATGAGACAAAATCCACTAGTGGTTATGTATTTACACTTGGTGGTGGAGCGGTTACTTGGAGATCACCAAACAAACTATAATAGCAAGATCCACTATGGAGTCGAGTTTGTAGCTCGGAATTGGTGGAAGTGAGGTGAGTGGTTAAAGAACTTCTTGGCAAATATTCCTTTAGGAATAAAACCCACACCGTCAGTGTCAATGCATTGTGATTGTCAAGCGGCAATAGCCATTGCAAAGAATAAGACCTTCAATGGCAAAAACAGACATATACAATTGAGGCATAATGTGGTAAAGCAGCTGCTAAAGGATGGAACAATATCAATTGATTATGTGAAGTCAGAAGTGAACTTGGCTGATCCTCTGACAAAGCCTCTTGGGAGGAAACCAATATATAAAACATCGAGGGGAATGGGACTTAAGCCAATTTGAAATTAACAGTGATAGTAACCCAACCTTTGTGATTGGAGATCCCATGAAAAAGGTTCATATGGGTAAAAACAAGTCACTTGTTAGTTCTGCTAGCACAAATAATTTTGTCCCTTCCTATGGTATGAGATGTGCTAGACTGCATCATTGAGAGGATAAGTTAAAAAGCTTTTAATGATTTTCATATCCCTTATGGGTGGTGTATGATTTGCAGCATACACTTGATGAAATCACCTATATGAGTGTCAAGTGGGGCCGCTTGTATGAGATTGTGGCATATCTCTAGAGCACTCATGAATTACCAAGCGAGCGCATGGCCTATTAGCGCAACACAACGATAACAGCAAGAATAGTGGGGGTGTAATGTGACTGATAGATCTCTAACATACACAAAGTGTTTATGGTTCATAGAAGTTTACTTCACCAACTCACTGTATGTTATGTCACATCCGTCTAGGTCTGGTTCATAGTCCAAAAGACACCAAATTCGATGCATTTACACCCATGGTGTTAACTTAGGAAAATCTAGTTTTTAAAATTCTCTTAAAAAATTATTTAAACTTTTTGAAATATGTGGGGGATTGTTGTTTCTTTTAGCTTTGTATTGTGATATTTCAAAAAGTCCCACATTACTTGGTCTTTAAAGTTTTAAAGAGTTTATAAGGTAACTTATGTTTTGGGCTGGGTAGATAAGCTTGTGAGAGGAATGGGCTCGCGCGTACAAGTTGAGCCTCGATTGGGCCAAGTCAATGCAAATCATCCGATTTGCCCCCCCTGCGCGCACGATAAAGAGGCCTCACAAGTTTTTGCTCCAGTTTATTTTATTTAATTATTTTGTACTAATTATTAAACTTTTATGAACCTTATCTGGAAACGGTTAATTTTCCTATTCGGTTTTTTTGATTTGGTTCCACGTCCGTAACCTCCCACGTTCCAGCGTGAGGCGGACACGTGCCGGCGTGAGGCGGCCACGTTCCGATGTGAGGCGGCCACGTGCCTACGTGAGCTAACCACGTTCTTACGTGAGGCGGACCCGAGGTGGGAAACGTTCAAATGTTCAAACGTTCAAACGTTCAAACGTTTAATGGGTTTTATAATCAGTTACACAAAATCGTATTTGATGCCTTTTAATTTAAAACGTTTTCAACCCTAACAGATACTCTCTTAATTTCAAACGTTTTCAACCCTAACAGTTTCTCTCTTAAATTAAAAAGTTTTCAACCCTAACAGATACTCTGATTTTTCTTTCTCTGCTTCTTCTTCTTGAGTTCCACCGAAAAATTTTCTCTACTGTTCTATTACCTCGTCTACCACCGGGACGAGCCTGTTGAATCCTGGGGGATTCGCGCACCCGTGCGATAAATCCTTGAGGACAGTGTATTCTCACATGCCTCAGGCTACTCTTCTTTTTGTGTTATTCGGAGTTGTCACCACGGTGAAATTTACAGATCTCAGTTCTGAAGAATGGTGATCAAATTCTTTATAAGGCTTTTGATATTGAAATCCATATCTTAAATTACTACAAGGATTTGTTTGCTACTGTTAATGTTTGCCAATCTAATGATCTTGTTCAAAGTGTTATTTCTTCTTTAGTGACTGCTCAGGACAATGCTTTGCTTACAAATTTGCCTTCCATGGAGGAGGTCAAAAATGCAGTATTCTCTATGAACATAAATGGTGCACCTAGTCCAGATGGCTTTGGAGGTTTCTTTTATCATAAGTACTAGGACATAATAGCTTAAGATGTCTTCAATGCAGTCCTTCAGTTCTTTAGACAAGGTTGGTTACTTCCTAATTTGAATTCTAATGTGGTTACTTTTATTCCAAAAGTTCCTGGTGTTGAGAAGACTGAGTAGCATAGGTCAATAGTTTTAGCTAATTTTCAGTTTAAGATTATTACTAAAGTATTGGCTGATAGACTTGCTTTGTGGCTCCCAAGATCATTTATGAAAATCAAAAGGGTTTTGTTAAGGGTAGGCAGATATCAGATTGTATATGTACTACTTTTGAGTCCATTAATTTACTTGATAAGAGAGCTTTTGGAGGTCAGTTGGCTTTGAAGATTGATATTAAAAAGGCTTTTGATACATTAGATTGGAGATTTTTACTCCAAGTTCTTCAAGCTTTTGGATTTGATGATAAATTTTGTAGCTGGGTTAATCTTATCTTACATTCAGCTAAGCTCTCAATTTCCATCAATGACCATGCTGTTGGATTTTTTAATTGCAAGAGAGGGGTCAGACAAGGTGACCCTTTGTCCCCTCTTCTTTTTTGTCTTGCTGAAGAGGTCTTAAGCAGAGGTATCAGTAAATTGGTAGATGAAGGTTAATTGCAATTAATGACAGGACCTAGACATTTCAAGATGCCTAATCATGTATTGTATGTAGATGATATTATGATTTTTTGTAGAGCTACTAAGAAGAGTTTAGTAAATTTGTTGAATCTTTTTAAGGCCTATGAGCAGGCTTCAGGGTAAGTGATAAGCACTGAGAAATCAAAATTCTATACTGGATCAATTTCTCAAAGTAGAATTGATATTATTTCTGCTTTGCTAAGCTTCACTGTTGGTTGTCTCCCATTCACTTACCTCAATGTTCCTTTGTTCAAAGGTAAACCAAGAAGATTGTATTTAATGCCTGTTGCTGATGAAATTAAGAGTAAGTTGGCATCTTGGAAAGGTTCTCTTTTATCTATCATGGGAAGAGTCCAATTGGTAAAATCTATCATTTTTGGTATGCTGATTTATAGTTTTCACATTTATGCTTGGCCTGCTAACCTTATTAATTATGTGGACAAGTGGATAAGAAATTTCGTGTAGGCAGGGAATATAAATTGCAGGAAAGTTGTCACAATGACCTGGAACAAAGTTTATAGGCTTGTATTGGAGGGTGGTTTAGGCATCAGGTCTATTAAAGCCATTAATAAGGCATGTATACTTAAGCTTGGGTGGGAATTGATTTCTTCAAATAATCAATGGGCATCTTTATTGAGAACTAGAGCCTTTACGAATCAAATTCTAGAAATCATTACATTACTTCATCAATTTGGCATGGTATAAGATACTGTTTGCCCTCTACTTTGGAGAATTCTACCTAGCTGCTTAGTAATGGTGTTACAATAAACTTTTGGACTGATCAGTGGTAGACTAACCCAATTGTTGACTTGATTGGAATCCTTCCTGATCTACACGGCTCACTTAAATCCAAAGTAAGTGATTTCATTATTAATGGCATGTGGTCTATTCCTGAACCTTTGTTGTCTAATTTCCCTGTCCTTAAGTCTGAAATAAAGCAGGTTATTATTCCAAAATTGCCCTGTGAAGACAAGTTGATTTGGTCCAGATCTGATTCTAGAACAATGACTTTTAAAGATGCATTTCTTTTTCATAATCCTATGGGACAGGTTATCCTTTGGACTAAGCTAATTTGAAAAAGTTGTATTCCTCCATCAAAGTCCTTCATCATTTGGAGAATTATGTATAACAAGATGCTCACAGATGATAATCTTTGGTCTAGAGGTTGCATTGTAGTATATGTCTGCATTCTTTGTCGAAAAGCAGCAGAATCTACTAATCATTTATTTCTTGATTGCCCCTTTGCTCAATATATCTGGAACTGGTTTGTAGCATCATTAATACCAGTTTTGATTGCTCTAGCATTCAATCAATTCTCTCTTTATGTAACAAAGGCTGGAGCTCGCAGGTGCAGGATATTGTTGCAGTAGGTGTTATAAATGTATTGTGGACTATTTGGTATTGCAGGAATAAGGCTAGGTTTGACAACAAGCAAATCCATGTGCAGACTGCTATAAATTTAATAATTTATAATATGTCTTTAGCTGGCAACACTAGTGCAGGCCGAATGTCTTCTTCAATTTCAGAATTCATGTTAATGAAGTCCCTTTTGGTTGATGGTCATCCTTGTTGTGCTCCTAGCATTAAGCAAGTCATCTGGAATCCTCCAAATTGCAATATGATTAAGTGTAATAATGATGGAGCTACAAAGGGATGTCTAGGTCCTGCTGCTTATGGTGAGATTTTCAGAGATAAGAGTGTTGTTTCTCTTGGATGCTTTTCCGTAAATCTTGGAATTAAAAATGCTTTTCAAGCTGAGCTTATTAGTGCAATATTAGCTATTGAGATAGCATTTTAAAAAGATTGACATTTCCTCTGGCTGGAGTGTGACTCTCAACTTGTGATTTCTGCTTTCAACAATAGTAAGCTGGTTCCTTGGAAACTTAGAAATAGGTGGAATAATTGCATTGAGTTGACTAAACAAACGAAATTTGTTTTTTCTCATATTTTTAGGGAATGAAATACTTGTGCATATAAACTTGCTTCTTATGGCACTTCTATTAGTGGCTTTGTTTGGTGGGATTTAATCCCTAAATTCATTTATGAGGAATTCTTCAAAAATAGAAATGGTCTATCTAGTTTTAGATTTAGATGATTCTTTCATGGGTCAGGTTGATGTCCCCCCATGTTTCCTTTTCTTGTATTCCTTTTACTTATTTTAATAAAATTATGGTGTGCTACAGATGATTAGTAGTGGCTGGGGTGCCAACCTAGTTGAGATGTCAGTCATTATTGTGATGCTTTTGCATGTCATCTTTGTTAAAAAAAGGGGAGGAGAGTTATAGAACCACGTAGAAAACCAAAAAGAAGTGTTTCCACCATTTACACTATTAGAAATTTGGGTTTTAGTGACCGATTTAGAGACCGATTTATTTCGATCTCTATATAGACAGAAATAAGATCGATTAACAATTAAAAAAATTAATTTCTTATCGAAATAAAATCGGTCTCTAAATTTTTTAAAAGAATTGTAGATCGAAATTATGTTATAAAAAAATTTAAAATAATTAAAAATATATCTTATTATTAAAGATCGATATTTTGATTTTTAAATAAAAAAATATAAAAAAAAAAAAAATAATTAATAACTACAAATTCAATCGTTAAAAAATAAAAAAATAAAAAAATTAAAAACCTAAATATCGGTCTCTAAATAAAAAAATTTAAAAAAATAAATTTATGCCTTCATCTGCCCAATTTCCCCTTTACTCACCCAGTAAGCACGAAGCATCAAAATCCTTCTCAATCCCCAAAACCCACTTTCCCTATTTTTTCCCCATTTCCTTTCTCTCTTGGCCTCTCTCCATCACCCTCCTCTTCGTCTCTGTTTCGCTGCCAGTTGTCGGTAATCGGGCCCCCACCCACCCCTCTTCCTCTCTGTTTCGTTGTCGCGCTCGCGCCCCCACCCTGCTCTTCCTTTCTGTTTGGCCATCGCAGAATCGCGCCCCCACCCCTTCTTCCTCTCTATTTGGCCGCCGCGAAATCGTGCCCTCGACGCTGCTTTGGTCTTTCTTGCCACCGCGTCTCGCCCTCTCTCGCTTCTGGTCTCGCCCTCTCTCACTTCTGGTCTCGCCCTCGTCCTCTCTCGCCGCCACATCTCCCTCTCTCTTGTCGCACGTCTCTCCCTCTGTTGGTCACCATATTGCTCTCAATATCGATCTTCGAGCTGCTCAGGTTCATTTCACCTTCTATTTTTTGCACACTAAGTGCAACAAAAACACACCAATTATTTTTTTTTATTATAAAAATTGATTCTTTGAGCTAGAATAACGTGTTTTAGAGCAGCACTCCAGTGTTAAATTTCATTTTTTTTGTGATTTTTTTTTTGGAATTTTGATATCCCATTGTGGAGTTTTATCTTTCTTTGCTCACTTATTGATGAAGTATGCAGTAAATGACATATTGATATGCTCGTTTTGATTACGATATCTTGAAAGATTGTTGTACATTTATGGTTTACAGTTATTCAAGTTAGGTCTTGTTCAATCAGTTTGCATGGTGGAAGGGTATGATGCTTGCAAACAGGTACAAAACCATCAACTTATACTACTACCTCAACTACTATTGTTTCATTCGGTTGCCAAATTACAAAACCTGTGGATTTTTTTATTTTATTTTTTTATTTTATTTGTGTTTAGGTGATTTGAGCTTCAAAAAGGATTGATATTATTATCATGGTCCTACTGCATTCTATGTTGTTTTCTATCTTTTGTTCCTTTGCCCATATTGATATTTATGCTCTTGTCTTGTGAGGTGTGCATGGTACATTGTTTCCTTGCTTAATTCATTGATGTACTGCCAAATAGTTATGCATTTTATTTAACTATCCTATTTTTTGACCAGACATCATTTTCCAGGGGAGTCGCTATCCAGTTTAGAAATGATGAAGAGAGTGAGGCCTTCTATTGTGTATTCCAACAATAGAAGGAGGAATTCAATGTTCAAGGTGCTGCTTTAGAAATTTGTCTAAACCTTGTTGTAGAATGGCTTTTGGCAAAATGTGTTGATTTTGATTTGGTTTGCAGAATTCTTAACCATATACATATTAAGGATTTATTTTTTTCTTTTTGTAGTAGAACTTACTCTTTATTTGTGTTTTACTACCATGCAGTCACCAATACAGCCCCTGCACTTGCTTGTTCCTACAAATTATCCTAATTGTTCCTCCATATTCCTAGATCAGTTTCCAGTTGAATTCAAGTGAGAGAATGAGCATTTTGGCATCTTTTAGATGTGTTTTTTTTAAATAAAAAATATGTATTCTCAGTAAACCACGAATTATCATGACATATATGTTCTTTGCTTGCTTTTATCAACAGAAAGGAGAGATCTAATATTCACATCTTGCAAAACTTCCAGTGATTATTAGTTATAACTAATTTAATTTTTTTTTCATGCGTGAAACATTTGTTTGCTCTATTGTGTCAGATTGAGTAAAGTAGTTAAGGCTGAAGGGTGCCTCCTATTATTTTTCAGTATCGATATGCTTTTCTTGATATACCAGGTTGCTTCTTCTTTATTAAGTTGTTAAGTCACTCTTGTGCAATAATATTGAGCTAGGATTTTCTGAATCTGTAAGTAAAGGCATGACAGATTGGCGGTTGTACATGGAATCCCAAAGTGTTATAATTTATGTTATTGGCTGGAGTTAGTTTGTCAGATGGGGAATACCATCTGTTATAGCAAATTATTTTGTTGACTTGATGGATTTGGTCAGTAGTTTGGAAAAATTGGAAGTTATTAGTGTGACAAAGAATCATGGGGGCTTCTAATCTGGCCTTTTGTAAGTTTGTAAGTTTATTGTTTGACTTGTGTTTGGGTTAATTTATGAATTCCTCGTCCACCTATCAATACCCATTATGCTTTAAGATGTGGAGTATAATGTTCATTTTGTCATTTTGCCTGACTTAAGTCTTAAGCAATGCTTTAGCCCAAGTTTGAAACACTATCAAAGTTATACCTTCAAAATTTGAGCTTCACACTCTGTCTAATTATCATATGTTGTGCCTTGGTGTGTTAGAGATGCATTTACTATTAGGTTTGCCGCCATCTTGGGTGGGTGATTCTGAAGAAATAGCTACAGATGCATTTACTGTAGGTTTGTCGCCATCTTGGTATTAGCATCTGCTCATAATTTCAACATTGATGTTTGAAAATTTTGAAAGCTTTTAAAGTTGAAGGTGGATATTGATTTGACATTGACTCCGTCGATGCAAAGAGTAATCTTTTCAAAGACAATGATTGTGTTCTTATTTGGAGTTAACATTAGGCTACTACTTCTTGATCAAATGGTTTTGATTTACAATACAGAGTCAAAGCAGCCGTATGCAACGTTATTTGGATAACATGTGCAAATGTTTTTGAATTTTCTTGGATTTTGCATTTGAATCATTTGTTAATGTTTGTCTCCGGAATTAACTCTTTAAATATTTCTACTTTTATCTTTTCCACACGATTTTAGTGAAGTATTGGATAACATATTCTTGAAGTATTGGATAGCATTACTGGGGAATATCAATGTATTTTATGTGATGATAAAGTTGTACTATTTTCCCCTCCCTGTTCCTTTATTCAATAACATGGCAAGTAAGGCGCTAAACATGTGCTTACAAAACCTTTCCCCAGCTTCCTGCTTCTCTCCCATGTATATAGATCCTCACTCAGGATATCTATCTTTGTTTATATGTTGTTCCTTGCCTAAATGAGGCTCTATGATGAAATTGTTTTGGCTGTACTAAACTTGTATAGATTCTTATATAATATTCTAATCTATTAATTCATTACCTGTTTTTTGTGGCAAGATGTCCCTAATGATAGAGTGTGGCTATATTTCTCCATTAGATACATAGATCTAGTGCAAGTGTTGTAGCAATTGCTGCTTGATGCATATTGCATACATGATGACTAGGTAGAAACAAACATAACCTGGTGTTGGTAGCTCCAATTGTTGGGTTTCCAGGTTGCCCTACTCTTATGTCTATGTATGATGTTGTAATATGAGGTTTACAAGTGCCCATGGAAAGTGGGTAATGGTGTCCTAATATCAAACACATAACACAGGTGTTAGACAGTGAGAAAAAGACTATATGTGCCAAGAGTAGCAACATAAGTTCAGATTTGATGTTAAATATAAACAATTAGGACCATGATTTTATTTTTGAAAGGAAATCAAATCCTCCGTTGTAGCTAATCTTTAGGGTCCTTGGTCTGAATGATGGATTCAATTATAGAAGGTAGAAGTTATGTCAAAGATTGAGCTGCACTCTAATTATCATTCTATTCATATTTCTTTAGTGGAACCTGAACTTAATTTTTCATTTATTGCATGTATTTTTTTTTACTCTAGTGTAGTCTGCTATCTGCCATCTTTGCTATTTCTCTTCTGTTGATTGACATCTATTTGTGAGTTTCGATTTCATTGTTTACTTTAGTTCATTTTTCCTTCTGTTTCCATGATAGACTTTCTTTGCAGTTGGTTGTTATTTCTGTCCAGTTTCTGGTGTTCAAAGCCTTTCATCAAGTGTGCAAAGTACTCCCTAAAAAAATGGCCATTCAGATGATGCTTCAAGAAGTTCAGAACTCCTTCAAGAGTTCCTAAAATCTGGTCCAAAGAAGGAACTTCTTCGAACGTGCTTTGATAAGGACAAAAAGAACGTTTCTTCAAAAAACAAGATGACTGAAAGTGAGTCAACTAGTAAGATTATCAAGAAACATGACTTAAAAAAAGTTTTTGGTCTCAGCAATCAGCCTTCTAGGAAGAGGAAGAGGAGACAAACTAGCTGGTATGAGAGATGATGCAGTCCATGAACTTTCAGCCTTCTCAAATATTTCCTGTGACTGATGGAGTAGAAGAGGAAGACGATGATGAGGAGTTTTTATGATTAGAGTTTAGTTTGTGTTGTGTTCAACTTTCTAACATTTGAAATATTGTAGTAATGAGATATTATAGATAATGCTTAGTTTAGTGTATTCTAGAAAGTCTTGATGTTTAAATTAGATATTCTAAAGGCTGAATTAGTTTAGTTTACGTTATTTTTTATGTGTTTGATTATATATGAGATTGTTGACTGATGTTTATTCGGTATTTTAAAAATTTATATTTTAATAAATTTAAAAATAATTACAAATTCATATCATAAATTAGGGATCGAATATATAAAAAAAAGACATTTAACGAATGATTTAAAGACTGATAAATCAATCTTGTAATATATTCAGCCTTTTAGAGACCGATTTAGATACTGATAAATTTGTCTCTAGTTTAAAGACTGATTTAGTGACCGATTTTATAAAATATATAATATATTCAACCTTTTAGAGATCAATTTAGAGACTGATTTAGAGACGGATTTATCAGTCTCTAGTTTTGAGACCGAGTTAGCGACCGATTTTACAAAATATATAATATATTTATGCTTTTAGAGATTGATTTAGAGACCGTTTTAGAGACTGATTTAGAGACCGAAAAATCAGTCTCTAAAAATTGGTTTCTAAATTGGTCTCTAATGTACTTTTTAAAATATAATTGATTAATATTTGACCGAAAATTAGAGACCGAAAAAATCAGTCTCTTTAAAATCGGTCTCTAATATTTAGCGATAAGGCTTTTAGAGACCGATTTAAATCGGTCTCTAACTATTTTAGAGATCGATTTTCTTAATTTAGAGACCGATTTTTCAATTTTTAAAACTTAAATTTCTAGTAGTGTTAGGCGAAACTTGTAACCACCCCTCAAATGCCCAGCAACCTTAACAATAACCTTCCAAAAATAAAAAGCATTATTATTAGCAGAGGCATGAAAAATGCCTGAATTCTGCAGATATTTATGAGAGAGAACCTTGACCCAAAATCTATCTTGATCATTTGAAGCTTCCAAACAAGTTAACTCAATAGAGCAATATTTGAATGACGAGATGTTTTGATGCCTAAACCTGTATACTTCTTTGGGCTTGCAACCGTAGACCACTTAACAAAATTCAAACATCTATTATTATCTTTCCCATACCAGACTTGTCAGAATATCAATGCTCCGACAAACACCCTGCAGAAACCATAAAGTTTGCATGGTGTGGAGGGTGTAACACCTCTTTGGGGATGCCACACATATAAAGAAAAATAAAATAAATAAATAAAATCTACTCAAGTTATAAAATATTTATTACATAATAATATGGGTCGTAAAATAATTACTTGTTAAGCATTATAAAAAAAATAAAATCTTGCGGAAAACATAAACTAAACAGAACAACACTACTTATAATATACATATGTTCCAAGTTATAAGTTATACAAATAATTTACAACTACAATTACAAATATTTAAAACGAAACAGTAAATAAAAACAAGTAAAAGAGTCAATATATACATCCATACGCAGACGCGCCAAAAAAAACATCATGCATATTCAATCCTCTCGAAGGATCACTCTCAACATGAAAATGATCATCGGGAGACAAATATCAGGGGATGCCTCGACTCTCGGCGGAAATGTGACCGCGCGGTCGACACAAGTGTCATCTCACTAGGCTCGGTGGATATCCCACCAAAATGACGCCTAATGGATAAGGGTAACTCTAAATGCGAAACCGCCGTCGTCGTCATCACGGCTCGTCGTCAAATCTATGGCATAGGGTTACCGTAGGTCACCGGCCAGTCTGCATACGTCACGAGTCTCTATCTCCTCTCATGTGCCACGATAGCGATCCACCGTGAAACTCCGAGTCACGAACCCCAAAAAATCCGGCACCGCCATACCAAAACTAATCAATCCAATGGGTATGGATGATCGGATGGTTCTTGATAGTCAAGCGGTCGTCGGATTAGCGATCTTCCTCCTCCTGGGTACGAGAACCTCAAGAGGTTTGTTCCTCTTCTTCTTCCTCAAACTCTTTACCGCGTAAAATAAATATACGAGGAACATACACAATACGAAAAGAGGTAAGACAATCTAAAATCACCATAAACATGGCAATAAGAAGACGACAAACAACGGATATACGATTCATGCAATATGAAAAGCTATAACATTAATAAGTAACAGAGTAGTATAAAGATTCAAAAAGATTTAAATATCCCAACAATATACCATCACAGATAAAATAAAAACATTACAGATAAAATAATAGAACAGATAAATAATCCTCATAATACTAAGCAGGTAAAATAGACAGATAAGATAAAATAAAGTTCCAGATATACTCATAGAAAATATGACACGTTCCTACTCCATGGAGCTAAACAACACAGATACCACATATATCAGAGGGAATAACTCGCAAAATCTATTAGTACCACGGCTGCCCAGCCAACTATTCCGTGGTCATACGTTGCGTCTATAGCTCCACATCACTGGGAATTTACCATCCAGGCGTGGGGTAGTTCACTGTCTCACGTCGTGACACTACGGGCAAATGTACTACTAGACTTCACAAATCTCGATTAAATATAGTGCGTGTCGAGTCCATTAGTGTCTTTATCGATTTACCACGACCGGCGGAGCGACAATTGTCATTCATATATGGAATTCCGTACACTAAAGTCTCCAAGTTCATTAGAACAATGAACCACACTACGTTTATCGCATCGACAACACGATGTGATTCACCTCGTCAACCAAAATTTACCAAAAATTAGCAAATTACCAAAATACCCTCATGGTATAAAGATAGAAAGCCTGTACGGGTTCTCATTTTTCCGACAGCAAAAACAAATCCTCAAAAGCCTGTACGGGTTCTCATTTTCCCGAAAGCATAAAATATAGAAATTTCCAGAAAAATATTGTTTGGTCAATCGCGTAGAAATTTTATCGCGTTTTCGAAATCTCGTCGTTTTTATAAACGTTTTGAAATCGCGTAAATATATTTTTCTGTTTTCAAAATCGCGTAGGATTTTTAATACGTCTTCTCAATCGCGTAAGATTTTTAAATCATTTTCTTGACCGAATTCCTTAAAAATTACTTGTTTAAATAAACAGAATTAATAAATAATACTTTTAAGCTACGTATAATATTTTTCAAATACCGTATAATTGTCTTTTGGACATCTTTCCTATCCTATTTGTATGTTTTTACTAAAATTTGACAAGTATTTTGCTTAGAAAATTATATTAATGGTTTTCTAATTTTACCGTAAAATTCTGTTTATTAAATTTTTAAACCATATAATTAATCCTTTTGAAAACTACTAACATGCTTCAAAATACGAGCATGAGCTATATGTTAGAAATTTTTGAAAGTTCTTGTATTTCATTTCTAATAACAAAATCATTAGTTCTAAGTTATAAATCTTATTTCTAATTGATTCTTTTCCTTAAAACTCATTTTAGAAAAATTCTTTTTAACACATATTGCATTCTTATACTTAGAAAAAGTTTTGAATTTAATTTTAGAAACCATGGATACTTGGTTTGGCATGTTGGCCGAATTTCCTAAATACTTTGAAATTGATTTCTAAATTATTTCTCATCTTCTAAATATATGTCAAACTTATTGTATTGTCTAATTCATTTAACCATTGTTTTAGAAAATGGTTTTTGAAATCAATACATTCATTTTAGGCATGTTGGCCAAATTTACTAAGTCTTACCATTTGATTTCTAAATTCATTTTCTTTGATCAAATCAACTTGAAACCTTCTTAATTCTCCTAGGTTAATTAAATTACCTTATAAGAAAATTTAGAGAACATTTTGGTTCTCCATTTGATTAGTGGTCGTGAGCCTCATAGGATGTTCTTTGGAACACACATGCATTTCCTTGACATGTTATTCACATCCTATACATTATCATGCAATTCTATACTTTATCATGCAATTCTAACACATGCAATATTATCAAAGCTTATAGACATGCAACTTAAAGCTTGTAGACATGCAAATTATTACAAACAACAAATAGGAAAGCTATTAACAAATACACAACCACATCAAATAAGCTACTAACAAGCACAAACATGAATCCTTATGGATTCTACAATCACAAAATCAAAACTCCATCTTCTTACCACCATCCATAGGTGATAAGATTTGTCTTCCTCTTACCTTAAATGAAGACAAATGGATTTCTTTCACTCCTCCTAGGGTTCGGTTTCCTCCACCAAAGTACCTAGCAACTCAAACGAAAATCTATAAGTTACTAACCATGAAAAAGAACCTAAACCATGGATAAATCATGGCTTAGAACTTTGAAAAAGAAGAGAGAAAAGAAAAACATGAGATTTCACCTTCTAGGTAAAATTTTCAAGATTGGTTTCCAAGCTCCAAATGGAAGATTTTGAAGAAATTCTCAACTAGAGATGTTCTTAGGATTGTGTTTAGGTTTAGAAAACTTGGTTAGATGAAAATTTGGATGGTTGGATGGTCAAGGAACAAGCTTGGCCAAAAATGGCTTCAAGGAAGCTTCAATGGTGTTTAGGGTTTTTGGAAGAGAGAGAAGAGAGAAAAACAAGAAAGATGAAGTGATATTTTGGTCTCCTAACCCCACATGGCCGTAGACTTCATGCATGCAAGGTGGCCAAATGGTTGGCTTCATCCAAGCCATGGAATACATCAAAGGCTAGGATTAAAACTTGCTTAACAAGCTTGTCTCCTATTGGTTGATTATTGATGACTCACAAGCCTAGTCACACTGTTCATTAATTACCAACTTAGTCAGCTAGCTGAGTCAGCTTGTTCTGGAAAGTTCTACTGCTAATGATGATTAATTAAAGCTCTTGATCTAACCATTACGCTAATTGTGGGTCCCGCAAAACGTTTAGGGTCCACTATCACTAAGTTATCTTGACTAATAAAATAATATTATAATAATATAAAATTATTTTATTTGTGATCAAATCCTAAAAATTAAAAGATTATTTACTGTCTCATTCAAAATCGGGTTTAGTAAGATCCCCCAATTCTAAATAATAAAATAAGATTTCCCCGGCCCGAAAAAATATTATTTTCCTGCCTCGGAGCAAATCACACAAAAAGTCCATATAAAATCACAGACAGTAATATTGAACACTAAATCAAGTAGAAAACAATTAAAAACAGCAAAAATAGTACAAACAGCACGTTCGGGACGTAACGGTCATTTTCTTATTTTTTTCCCACAACGTAGCTAATCGTCCAAAACGTTCAAATAAAATTATAGACAGTATTAATTGTCTGTATATCATCCAGAAAAATTAAAACAGTAGCTCGGAAAAACTTTTATTTTACCGTCTCGAAACAAATTACGTAAAAAGACCAAATAAAATTTGAGCCTATATAAACGTATTTGTATTTCATGCAGAAATCGAGAAACAGTAAAATAGGGACACAACGGTCATTCACACGAAAGCTTGAAAAACAGTAAACAGTACATTCGGAATATTTTCTAAAAATTGGGGTGTTACAGAGGGGAACTAAAGACAGAGCAGACTTAGCAAGACATATCCGTCCAGCCTTATTTAATAACTTTCCCTTCCATGAAGCAAGTCTTCTCTGCATTTTATCAAGGATAGAATAATAGTCACTTCTCTTAACTCTACCTTTCAAAAGAGGAAAACCCAAGTATTTCCCTAAGTCACATATAAAGCAAATAGAGGAAATACCACTGTACATTTACTTCTTAGATCTAGACATAGAGTTAAAACACATCACCCTAGATTTACCAATATTAATCTTGAGCCCAGAAGCCTTGCAAAAGTTATCAAGGATAGACGTAATAAGACGAACTTGGTTATTATTTACTTTACAAAATAACAAAACATCATCTGCAAAAAAAAAGGTGGGAAATGTCAGGCCCTCCTTTAGACAAATGAATGGGTCGCCAAGACTTATCGTCCACTGCTTGATTAATCAGGAGAGTGAGTTTTTTCATACAAAGAACAAACAAGTAGGGAGACATGAGATTTCATTGACAAAGACCTCTTGTAGGGGAAAACCCCTCTAATTTAGAACCATTCCAAAGAATTGACAAATTACAGGTCACACATCACATAATACGCTTCACAATTTAAGTTGGAAAACCAAAATCAATTAGAGTTTGACGAAGAAAATCTCAATTAACTCGATCATACGCCTTTTCCAAATCTATCTTAAAGGTAATAAAGCCTATTTTGCTTTTGGATTTATGCATGAAATGAACAACTTCTTGAGTAAGTATAGCATTATTAGTTGTATCTCTTTTTGGAATGAAGCTACTTTGGAGTGGTCCAATGATTTCATCCAGGAAAGGTCGAATTCTATTAACAACACCTTAGTAATTATTTTGTAAGCCATATTTCAAAGACTGATCGGTCTAAATTCCTTAAGATGAGTTGGGTGATCAACCTTAGGAATTAGCACAAGTCTCAACAAGTCTAGTATCCACTTCCTCGTGCAAGAAAGCATTTCAAACAAGATGCCAAACCTTTTCCCCAACTACCTCCCAGTAGCTTTTGAAGAAAAAAAAGGTTGAAAGTCATCAAGGCCAGGGGCCTTAAAAGACTGCATAAACATAGTGACAGCTCTAACTTCCTCCATAGTTACACTCTGATTAAGAGTCTCACAACAGTCTTCACTAAGATGAGGCATTTAAGCAACCTGAACTACATTGAGATCAATTTGATCATTTGAACAAAAAAGGTTCTTATAAAAGTCCATAGTTATCTATTGAAGGATTGTGTCATTAGTACACCATAACCCCTCATCATTGAATAACCCATGGATCTATTATATTTCCTCCTTTCCATTGTTTGAGTGTGAAAGAAACTTGTGTTTTTATCACCAAATTTAACCCATTGCTTTATAGACTTTTGAAACCAAAGAAGTTCTTCCTGAGTGAAAATCTCCTCATATTCCTTCCTGAAATCTTTCTCTAACTGAATTAAGAACAAAGAATCGCAATTCTCCAGGCAACATTGAATACCCCTTATTCTTGCTTCGATCCTTTTCTTAATGCGGAACACATTACCAAAAGCTGACTTGTTAAATTCCAGGCAGTCCTTTTTCACTTCTAGTTACTTGTCTACCATTTGAACTTCTCTTGGCCAAGCTTCCCTTATAACTGAAGGAAAGGCACTGTGAGTAGACCGGGCCGCTTGAAATGAAAAGGATGCTGGCTAGTCGCCGTGTTTATTAAACATATACAAAGAAATACATTATCAAGTTAAGAGATGATATATTAGGTAGATTTTATTAACCTACACATTATGTAGAGTGCTCATGCGATTTTAACTACGAGATTTGATCATATTTACATTAGTTTATTTTATTTATAATATCTATTGTAACATTCCCATTTTCACTTAAATTGGTTGAAAATATTTTGTATCAATATTTTCTAATTTTATTTTAATTTAAAATAATATTATTTATTCTGCTTGAGTTTTCAGTATAACTTTTGTTTATTAAAATAATAATTTTAGGTGTTATTTGGAAATGCCCATATACGTTATAACTAGAAAGAATTTTCTGAGATAATATTTGAGTGTTGAGTGCATATCTGAAAAGTGTAGAGATGTGCTCAAATGAGTTTAAGAATTTTAAATGAACTAAGAAAATAAGAAATAGAAATATAAAATATGTGTATGTGTGTGTGTGTGTTTAGTCACTTGAGGGATAAGTCACTAAATTAAGGATTTGGCTGCTCAGAGTAACTAGTAGATATTTTTTTATTTCTAGTTGGAGCATTAAAATAAATATAGCAACTTGTTTGACTCATACGCTATACGCTCAAATGTGTAGGAGAGTATCTAGGCAAGAAATAGTACATGTAAGTGAACATGAAAATATAGAATGCAAAAAAAGGGGGCTTAGAGAAAATAAAATATAAGTAAAATAACATTTTCAGATCACTTAGAAACTAAATGATTTTTTTAGAAAAATAAAGATTAGATACATATTACTTAAATTAGAAGATAAGTTACCTAAATTAATTAGTAGTTATAATAAGAAAAAATTACTTAGAAGGTAAATTTTTAGGTAATTATTTTGCATGTAAAAGTAGCATAAATTAATCACTAAGTTAATTATCTCTAGAAAAGAAAAATATGATTCAATTGCTTTAAAACAACACCACTTTGATGTAGAGTTGCCTAAAGGAACACCTAGCTTAGTGAAAGAATTAAAAAGTGGTAACTAGTTTTGGGATGGCTCAATGGAACATTAGACACACACATAGAAGCTAAGGTAAGAGAAGAAGTGCTAAGTGTGTGTGCATGTGGCGGTGCAAGAGTGCAAGTGATCAAGTGAGTGAGTAGTTGTCGTGCAAAGAAAGAAAATGAAAGAAAGGTGTCAAGTGTGTGTGGGCATGTGGCGGTGCAAGAGTGCAAGAGAGGAAGTGAGTGTGTGTGTCATGTGAGGCAAATAGGGTGAATTAAGTGGAAGAGTGACGGTTCAAGAAAGTGAGAAAAGAAATAGGCTAGAGAGAAAGGGATAGATCGAGAGAGGGAGAGATATACAAGGTATTGTATGTCATTGATAGAGTCCTTGGATTGAGTTGGTATAGAAGGAAAAATAGAAGAGGAGGATGAGATCTACCCAATGAGATCAAGAACCATCTCATTCCTTGTCATTTTTAGCACCAACCAAACTAGCAAGGATAGAGGTAGGGAAGAATCTCAACCATGCAAGGCTATGAATCTTCTTCTACATTTTTTTCTTAATAAATTAGAAGCTTGATCTTGAGATTTGCTTGTTGATGGTGTAAATTGAGACTTGATATTTTTTATAGTGGACTGTGTAAATCTTTGATGTTGCTATGCTCATTATTTGTGGATGTATGTTGAAGTCTCTTGCTTACGATTGTTGTTTTGGAGTTGTCGATCTATGAAAATAAATATTTGGATTCTCTTGATGTAAATTTGTATGGTAAATATAGATATTTGTTGGTGACCGAGAATGGAAACTTGAGGATGCATGATGAAAATTATTTTTTGATGGCTTAGTTATTTTCATTTGGTTGATGATTGTGTTTGGATATTTGAATTAAGTTCAGAACATGAAAAAAAATAGTGATAAGGCTTGCGGTGAGGAAGTTGAAGAAAAAAAATAATGAGGATTTAAAGAGTGTTTGATCTTGTTTGGAAAGAGAGAGGCTTGATGGACTTGAAAGAAGAAGAGTGTGATACCTAGGTGCTGGGGAAGGTCTCGGCCTAAGCAAGGAAAAATTAGAACATGACATATTTTCTATTTTATGTAACTACGATTAATAGGGAGGAAAGAAAGGGGTTTAAAAATCAATTTTTATCAAAATGGAAGGATAGATTTTAATATATATATATATAGTTTTGATAGTAAAGCCTAAATTTGGATATTAGTCTCGTAGTTTTGAGATGCGATTATTGATGTTGGGTTTATACCCTACTTTTGAAGTAGAGCCAATGAGAAGCTACCTTGAGTACAGAAAAAGCAACTAAGCACTGCTTTTTTTCTCTAGAACCCACGACACCACATGGTGGAAGGGACAAGATCTTGTTTTGTCTTATGTGCTTGTCTTGCTTTGTTGGATTATGATATCATGAGAAGAAGATATTATAGTGCTTTATGAGATATAAATTTTGATAATCTTTGATTAGAGGCTATTCAGTCAAGAGCCTATGAGATACTTGAGAATGATTTATTTATGGCATGTTGCTAAGTTGATTAATTATATGAGAAAAGAAGAACCATGAACTCGTATGTTAGCCATTCGGCCAAGGTATGTTCCAAATGCATGTTGTGATCATAAGATGCTTATTTACATGTAAAATTATCATTAATATGTGATAGAACATTATGTGAGGTATGAAAGTATGTATATGGCCCAAGTATGTATATGGCCATGCATGATTTTTATGAATAATTATATCGCAAGAATTGTTCTCAAACATTTGAAATGATATGTTTGTATGTGCATGAGAAATGAGATTATTCGTTACATACAAAGAAAAAAATATATAATTGAGAAATTAATTTGTAATTAAAAGTTATGGTTTCACCATATCTGTGTGATCTTCATCAAATGCCTATCATTGAAAGCTATGGTTTGATCATGTTGTGTGATCTTGATCAGATGAGAAAATGCCCTTAGGTATCTGAGGAGGATCATGTTAGTATATAAAAAGAAGGCTTTATGCCAAAAAGAAAGTTGAGGGGACACCTTTGACTAGAATATGAGCTCACGACTCATACGCTGTCATAGAGGATTGATCAATCGGGTAATAATAGAAGGCCTACTTACATAAAAGAGAATGACAAACAAGAGAATAACCCAAAAAAAAAAAGATTAAGTTTATTTACAGAAATTAATAAATAGAATTTTACTTGCTTATTTATGCAATTTTGTAAGTATGCATGAGTTATTATTTTCTATGTATATGTATGAGATTTGTAGCCATGCACAGGACATAGAAAGTTTTTGGGAATAGGATTCCCCTAGAAACATCATGGTTTTCAAAATGATTATATTGTTGATTTTTTAGCCTATTGAGAATTTATAATTCTCACCCTATTTTACGTAATGTTTTCAAAGCCTGAAGTTTAGATGTCAGTTGTGATTATTATCATTGAAGCGTAGTTTGGCTGATGTAGAGATGGGGCTTGACTTCTTGTATTCATTTTGAAATATGTGATAGTTTATTCTTGAAATAAAGTTAAACATATAATCTTCAAGATTTTGTGTACATCTGTAACATTAATATAAGTAGAGAATTGTACTTGTGATTTGATTTGTATGACAACTTAATTCAATAAGATAATAATTAAGCTGAGTTGATAATTAAGAATTTGTTTAGGGAGTTAGCATGAGGGTAAACGGGATGCCTCAAATGGTCTAAACAATCAAGCATGAAAGTAAGTCAAAATCCCCAAAATGGTAAGAAATAGTTAACATTAAATAGGTCTAAATAAAATGATATCAATTGATATAAAATTGGGTTTTAGATAAATCATGAAAGTTCACAGTAGGAAGTGTAAATGGATGTTGGATAATAATAAAGTTTAGAAGAAACATTTTTTGGTTCAAATTAACATAAAAATTCTATAAATTTAATGCATGAAAAGAGGAAAGATAGAGAGAATAAAGTGACATCTTACCCATTATTATTTTGGCACTAAGTAGGATGTTACATCTATTACATATTTGTAATTTTGTAAATATGTGAACTAGTTAAGTTAATATAATATTCATAATGAATGTATTAATCTTGCATTTAGTATGAAGATTTTTGGAATAAAATAACTAACTTTTTGTCTTGTCCAAAATAGAACACTAAACATTTTTGCTTTATGTCAATCCATTGTCATTGACAATATTCCTAAATTGATCCATTTGTTATATTTTGTGATGGTGAATGATCTTTCACATGTCATTTTTTTAATTAAAAATAGTTAGATAATTTCATGACAAAGGCATGAGAGAAATAATGTACTGAACACAATTTTTCCTCCTTAGATAAAAAAGTAATTAAATAAAGTATCACCAAGACTCACTCTACTTACAACATCATTAAGGGAATTATGAACTTTTGTTTGTCATCAAGAGCGAAAAAAATTCCCTAAATTGTAGTTTTGGCAATACCCCAAAACAAGTTGGCTAACTCTTATATGTCATACATTTGCATAAAATATAATTTTATCTTATTGTAATTAGATAAACTCATCCTAAATAGCTACGGAAACTTGGCATTAGGATCTCAAAAAGGATGAATGTTCCTGTTGAATCTGTTCACATTGGTGAAGAACACAACCAATTCCTGCCGGTAAGGCAAGAATGATCTCCTTTTATCACTCTTCTTCCTTATTCTATTCATCACGTAATGCTTCTCGTGAGTCGACAACGCTGTTTTGTGCTTCCCACCCTTGGTCTTCTTTACGATGATGTTTTTTTCTTTCAACTTGTCAAACCTCCCAAGCTTCGCCGATGCCGGCACCGAAGGATTCAAGAAAACAAAAGCGTCATTGTTGTTGCTTCGAATCTTCAAGTCCCACTGGAAGCTCTAAAGCTTTGAAAACCCCGTGGACTTGCTCTTCTTGCAGCTGTCATTCAAAGTCTCCATTTCCACCTCCAACATCATCATTTTTTACGACCACTCGGAGTATGATTCCCTTGGTGTACCATCAAATGTGGACGAAATACAATTGCACTGCTCGATGAAGAGCTTCTTCAGCATCGGTCAGAGAGGCGAGGCGACTTTGTTGTGTGCGTCAGCAAATAGTATAGATTGGTTGAAAACATGGGTAATTAGTCAGATCTGGCCATTATCAAAAATCTCGTCAGCATAGATAAACAATCCTTGGGGATTGGCGCAAGAAAAACTAAACTCATGTTCTTCTTCAAAATTCTCTTCCACATGGTCCGATTTTAGTCTAGAACTGAAATTTTGTTCAGATTTTGTAGAAATGAGAGCGAAGTCCTTGGAATCAAGGAAGGTTTAAGGCAAAAGGAGAATGAAAAGGGCTTGCGTTCTTCATTTCTAGATAAATGAGGGTTTATTCATTGTTTTGTTTCAATTACGTGTTTGTAGTGTGCTATGAGGTGAATTGATTGCTAGAAGTGATTGTGAAATCATAAATGGATTGTATTTTTTTTTTTTTTTAATATAAAGTGAGGATTTTTTTTAATTTGGTTGGGTTGGTTTGGGAGTTTTTAAATTTTAAGGAGGTTGTTGGATATGGAAGTGAGTTGTGTGAAGACGTTATAACTTATAAGCGAGGTGGGTTAGCGTTTATATCGATTGCTTATCGATTTAAGCCTTTTGGTTTTGTTTTTCTTTAATATGAAATGTGGTAGTTTTAACCTTGTTCTCCCTCTAGGTGCTGCCTTCACAACACGAGCTAAATTTTACACGCGTGACCACCTCCTATTAGCTTCTTTGCAGATTCTCGTTAAGGACATCAACTCGAATTTGCAAGTATGTAAATATTAGATTATATTAAAAAATGAAAAATATTAGTTATAACTTAAAAACATTAAGAAAGGACTAATAATAAAAAAATTATAATTTCTAAGAGATCTTAATTTTAAATTCAATTTAAATTTTATTGTTGTCATTGTACTAAAAATATATTTAAAAAATAAGAATTGTGAAAATCTTAACATAAATTCAATTACGAAGATTATGCACGTTAATTAACTATAATTAGTTTAAATGTAAAAGTTTATTTAATTATATTTAAAAATTCAATCATTTACAATTTATGAATGTCTAAAGAGAACAAAAATGATGCATATAAGTATAAGATATTTTACAATATTACTCAAACATATGTTGTTACATCTTTGTAAGAGTGTAACTTTTGATGTATCTGCTATGAGAGTTAAACTTTTTTTTAATGATATGACAATACATGATTGAGTTATAATATAAAAACATTTACATGAATTGTACATCAAAATTAAATCCACTTCAATATAAATACTAATTAGACTTGTAAATTTTACTCTTATTAGATGTTATAAATTAAAAGGTTAAGATCGGATAATTCCTCTTTAGGGGAGAGGTACGTCGAATAGTCGTGGGAATTATCTTCTTTGTCAATTTTGGAGCTGTGGCAGGCCAGATGGTCGAGCATCAACAACAACATTTGATGCAAATACCACCACCAAGAAATCTTCCGTTGAGGCACAATCATTTTCTTAACTCGAACTCTTTATGGTCGTAGCCTATTAGAGGAAGGAAGCTCATTCACATGTGGTTAAAGGATAGATGGGTAAGTCGATCTAATCAAAGAGAATGAATGGTGACGTGTTTTTTATTTTTACTTTTTGGATTTCCAAGCATGAAATGTCATTTTTGTATACTAAGTAGCCTATACATCAAGAGCCAATGATCTTTGGCCTTTTTGTTATAGTGGTTCTGTAGAAAATTGTTAGGACCACAAAGATCTTAAGGGCATTTTGAAGGAAAGAGATCTTACTTCCTTCTTCCCAATACTAGTTGCACTGGGTAAATTGTGAAACAAACATGTTTCCTATAGTTTACGGAATAGTGATGGAAGGTTAGGATTTTTTACAATAGCGAGAGAGGATTTTGAGTCTTTTTGAACTCAACCCAAATTGTAAATATGTTTGAGCTAAAAAAAAGTTCCAAGGTCTCATTTTTATGTAATATTTTTTATTTATATTTGATATTACTATATTTAATTTATTTTATTTTATGCGGTTTGACCAAAGACTCACGAACTAAAACACCGACCCATTGACCTAACACTTTGGTTAAGTTGGTGACCGATTTGAGTTTAATATCTATGGTATGGAGGAAGCTCTTTAGGAATATAATGGTGAAATGGTCTTGGCTTTTGGAAAAAAATTAGCGTGGGTCGGTTTGTAATGTTACCTTCATTTGGGAAATGAAGGATTTTTAAACTTTTTTGGGGCAATAAAATGAAATATGAAACTTTTTGAGTTTTTTTCATAATTGGTGTGGATCAATTTGTAATTTTTAATTTATTTGGGCAATGTAAAAAATTAAAACTTCTTAGAATTGTTAAATTGAATTCCAAAACTTCTTGGGAAAGTTAACATAATTTTCACCTCAGCATAATACTTTGACCAAATACACCAGCTTTTGAATTTTATTAACTACATGTGCTATTTCAATTTGTCCGTATCAACATGATTTAGAGACCTTTGAATTATGGGTACCATAAATCCACCATTTTAGAAAAACAACAAATTTAATTATCATGGAACCTAATGCTTTACAAATTAACTCATAGAAAAAGTTTAAATTTCATCCTTTTTGCTTGCTTCTAAACTGAGAGCTTATTTGAGAGTAGTGTTGATTTTTTTATTTTTTATTTTAGTTACATAACAATGGCAAAATATCAACATGACTTCTTCACTTCTACATGCACTCACCATATAGTCTTTTACTCTAGAAGGTTAGGTGGTAAGTTTCCATTCCTTTATATTTATATGGCTAATCATAGGGGCAGCTTTGCCTGCATTAGTCAAAAAACAAGGTATACATACAATAATTTTGAACTAAGTTAGAATTTTTTAAATGTAGTTACTTGAAGTTTTAAGAAAGTTTTAAACATTTGCAAGTTAAAATTATTAAAGTTTAGACTATTCGTAACTTTTTTAAGTTCAAATATTTGTAACTTATATAAATATGTTCTTGTAACCTTTTTTATTTAAAGATTTGTTACTTCATTAACAAGAAGCTCATCTAACCATCAGGTGTCATTTTATATATTTCTCTAAATCAACCATCAACACTAAATAATCTCAAGGGAAATCTTATCCTTTATAATAGAATAAGATATTACTTTAATAGTGTAAACAATTTATTTTCATTCTAATTACTATTTATGTTTGTTTTATAATTCAAAATCTTCCAAATAAATTAGAAATAATATCATTAAGCTCTCAATTAACAAAACAAAGTATTTAGATTTTTTCTTTGCCTTTTGTTTCTAAGTTATCAAAGGGTACTCATAAGTAATTCGAACTAAACCGATTTAAACTGAATAAACCAAACAAAGAAAACTGAACAAAATCGAATAATTTTAGTTTTGTTTAATTTTCTTTGAATGAATCCTCATCGGTTTGGTTTGGAATTTTATACTTTATGTAGTTAACTTATGAAACAGGGTCAAGTTTTTTTTTTTTTTTTTTTGAGATCAAGTTAATTAAACCAAACTCATATAATTACACATGTATTTTTTTATATAATTTATATACAAAAAGATGATTAATTTATAGAATTTATATTTTTATTGCACTTTACTTCATTTTCTTGTTTATATATGATAATAATTTTGTTTAAGATTTCTAGGCTAATTTGTTATCAATTGCCCATTAAAAGTATATATATATATATATATATATATATATATATATATATATATATATATATATATATATATACATATACAGGTATGAATTATTTTACAAAACAAAAGTTTGGCTAAAAACTAATCAATTGATCGAAAGTAAACTAGCTAAAAAAAATTTATTTTGGTTCTGTCCTTAAATCAAAATGAATTCAATTAATTCTCAATATTAAAAAAATTGACAAATTCCATTTGATTGATTTATTACCATAAAGTTGAATCTATTCAAATTACAAATATCCATATTTTAGTGTTAAAAGAAATTAAAAAAATGTATAATTTTTACTAAAAAATGTCTAGTAGTCCCCGTGTTTATTAAACACCTACCAAGAAATACATTATCAAGTTAAGAGATGATATGTTACTTAATTTTTACCTTAACCTACACATTATGTAGAGTGATCAAGTGATTTTAGCTTACGAGATTTGATCATATTTACCTGAATTTATTTAATTTGTAATATCTATCACATATTTGCAAATTTCTAAATATGTCAATTATTCAAGTTAATATAATATCCATAATGAATGTATTAATCTCGCATTTATTATGAAGATTTTTGAAATAAAATAATTAGCTTTTTGTGTTGTCCAAATTGAACACTAGACATTTTTACTTTTTGCAAATCTATTGTCATTGACAATATTCTTAAATTCGCCCATTTGTTACTTCAAAGAACATCATTTGTGATGATGAATAATCTTTCGTTGTCATTTTTTTAATTAAAATTAGTGAGATAATTCCATGATAAAGGCTCGTGAGAGAAATAATGTAAACACAATGTTTTCTCCTTAGATATAGAGGTAAGTAAATTTAATATCACCAAAATTCATTCTACTTACAGCATTATTCAGGGAATTACGAACTCTTGCTTGTCATCAAGAGCGAAAAAATTCACCAAATTGTAGTTTTGGCAATATCCCAAAACAAGTAAGCTAACTCTTATATGTCAAACATTTGCATAAAATATAATTTTATTTTATCGTAATTAGGTAAATCTTTCTTAAATAGCTACGAAAACTTGGTATTGTGATCTAAAAAAGGATGAATGTTTATGCTAAATCTGTTCACATTTGCAAAGAACCCAACCAACTCTTGCCTATAAGGCAAGAATGATCTCTTTTTTATCACTCTCCATCCTCATTCTCTTCATCCCGTAATGCTTATCATAAGTCGAAAATTTTGTTTTGCGCTTCCCACCCTTGGTCTTCTTTATGATGATGTTTTTTTCTTTCTCCTCATCGAACTTCCCTGGCTTCACTGGCACCCGCACCGATGGATTCAAAAAAACAAATGTGTCCTTGTCATTGCTATTACTCCGAAGCTCTAAGTCCCGTCGGAACCTCCAAAGCTTTGAAAACCTCATGGATTTGCTCTTTTTGTAGCTGTCATTAGAAGTCTCCACCTCCACCTCCAACATCGTCTTTTCTTACGACCACTCACAGTATGGTTCCCCTATGGATGAAGTACAATTGGGTTGCTCGATGAAGAGCTTCTTTAGCGATGGCCGAAGAGGCAATGCAACTTTGTTGTGTGCGTCCGCAAAGAGAAGAGATTGGTAGAAAACAGGGGAGGTTGGTCGGATCTAGCCATTGTCAAAGATCTCGTCAGCATCGATAAGTGATCCTTGGGGATTAGCACATGCAAAACTAAACTCATGTTCTTCTTCAAATTTCTCTTCTTCATGGTCCGTTTTCAATTTAGAACTGAAATCTTGATTGGATTTTGTAGAAATAGGAGTGAAGTCCTTGGAATCAGGGAAGGTTTGAGGCAAAGGAGAATGAAAAGAGCTTGCATTCTTGATTTCTGGATAAATGAGGTTCTATTCATTGTTTTCTTTCAGGTATGTGTTTGTAGTGTGTTGTGAGGTGAATTGATTATTGGAAGTGATTGTGAAATCATAAATGGATTTTCTTTTTTTTTTTTTTTATATAGTGGGGATGTTTTTAAAATTGATTGGCTTGGTTTGATAGTTTTAACTTTTAAGGAGGTTGTTGGATATGGGAATGGGTCATGTGAAGATGTTATAACTTATAAGTGTGGTGGGTTAGCCTTTTTTCGATTGTTATCATTTTAAGCCTTTTGGATTTGATTTTCTTTTGGATGGAATATGGTTCTTTTAACCTTCTTCGTCTCCCTTTAGGTGGTGCCTTCACAACACGTGTTCAACTTTATACGCGTGACTTCCTGTTGTTAGCTTCTTTGCAGATTCTCGTTAAAGACATCAACTTAGATTTGCACATATGTAAATATTAGATTATATTCAAAATAATGATAAAATTAGTTATAACTTAAAAACATTAAGAATGAACTAATAAAAAAAAATTAATACTTTCTAAGATATCTTAATTTTAAATTGAATTTAAATTTTATTGTTGTCATAGTACTAAAAATATATTTAAAAAATAAAAATTGTGAAAATCTTAATATAAATTCATTTACAAAAACTAAGCACATTAATTAGCTATAATTAGTTTAAATGTAAAAAAATATTTAATTATATTTAAAAATTCATTCATTCACAATTTGAGTGACTAAAGAGAACAAAAATGATGCACATAAGTATAAAAATATTTTACATTATTACTCAATTATATGTTTTTACATCATTGAAAGAGTGCAACTTTTGATGTACTTGCTATGAGAGCTAAACTTTTTTAATGATATGACAATATATGATTGAGTTATAAAATAAAAACATTTACATTAATAGTACATAAAAATTAAAGCCAATTCAAAATAAATACTAATTAGACTTGTAAATTTTACTCTTATTAGATGTTATAAATTTTTTAAAAAAAACAGTCATGATCGAATAATTCTTCGTTGGGGGAGATGTACATCGAACAGTCATGGGAGTTATCTTTTTTGTCAATTTCGGAGCTGTGGCAAGCTAGATGGTCAGGCATCAACAGCAAGGATTGATGCAAATACAACCACCAAGAAATCCTTCTTTAAGCCACAATCATTCCCTTCACTCGAATTCTTTATGGTTGTAGCCTATTAGAGGAAGGAAGCTAATTCACATGTGGTTGAAGGATAGAAGGGTAAATCAATTCAATCAAAGAGAATGAATGGTGATGGGTTTTTTTTTTTGTTTTTACTTTTTGGATTTCCAAGGATGAAATGTTGTTTTTGTATACTAATTAGCCTATATATCAAGAGCCAAAGATCTTTGGCCTGTTTGTCATATTGCTTCTGTAGAAAATTGTTAGGGCCACGCCATCCCCCATTCAACACAAAACTCTCCTTACCTTACCGCCTCAACCAGCTCAACCATGGACTCAAAACTTAAACACAAACCAAAAAAGACTACCAAATAACCAAGAAAGGAAGTTTGTCCATTTTGACACAATCCCTATGACCTACACTAAGTTACTACCCTAGCTCATCTGTAATTCTCTCTTGGCTCCTTTCCCAATGAAGCCAGTTGAACCCTCCTTACCCAAAAGGATTTGACCTAAACGCTAAGTGTGATTAGCATGCGGGGGTCGTAGGCCATTCCACAGAGCATTGCAAAGCGCTAAAGTTTATAGTGCAAGACCTGATTAATGCCAAGTGGTTAAATTTCAAGTCAAATACTCCTGGTGTGGGCCACAATCCTTTGCAAATCATAGAAATCCTAGAGTCAATGTTATAGAGAGGTTCTCTGCCAACAGCTCATGAGATGAGCGGTAGATGTCAAAACCCCTATGAAAGTTATTTTTAAAGAACTTTGCGAATTTGGGATTATACAAGCTGAGGTTGAAGTGAAAAGAGGCAATGATGAAGAAATATTGTGTAATCTCTGTCGTAATGTGGAGCATTCTGTTGAAGAATATGGTGAATTTAGACAGATCCTCCAGAATCTAATAGACAAGCAATATGTGCAAATAAGCCATCTGTGTGACGAAGGTGACATAAACATAGTTGATGAGTTCATCATTCCTAACCTCAAGAAGGTCAAGAAGCTATAAAATCCCAGGTCTCTTCCATTGCCCATTCGGTTATCAAGTCGTTTTGGTTATCTATTACACTTCAGTTGCGCCTTCGCCACCTCTTATTGGCCCGAAGCCAATCACCATTTAAGTTCTCAGTCCTTTTCCATTCAAGGACACCAAAGCAGTACCATAGAACTATGATGTGCAAGTCTTTGAAAGCAATCTCGCAAACGATCAACCAAAAGTTTCATCTTGTTCAACCTCTATTGTCACCAATATATCTGGGATCGGTAGAATGACACGAAGTTGTCACATTTACACTTCTGGGGAGCTACAAAAGGAGTAAGAAGAAGAAAAAAAGAGGAACCGAAAAGGGAAAAACAAGATAAGAGAGGCTTCCGTTGGGAAAGAGGTGAAAGAAAAGGAAGGGTTGACAAAATCGAAGGAGTACAAAAATAAGGTATCTGATGAAGAAGCTTGTGAGTTCCTGAAGTTTATCAAGTAAAGTGAGTATAGGGTGGTAGATCAGTTGAATCGCACCCCTGCTAGGATATCACTCTTGTATATATTGATGAATTCTGAGCCGTACAGAAAAGAGTTAATGAAGGTACTGAATCAAGCCCATGTTTCTTATGACATCACAGTTGATAAGTTAGGCAGTATCATTGGCAACATTACTGCTGATAATTATGTCACCTTGACCGATGATGAGATACCTGCTGAAGGAATGGGGCACAACAAGGCGTTGCATATTTTTGTCAAAATTGTAATCATTATAGGCTTACAGGTATCTACCTTAACTTGTAATCATTCCCAAAATAATCTTTATCCTCTATTTAACATCTCCACAAAATTTCATGATTTTCTAAGTTATTTTTCTATTTAATTTGGTCTTTAAACACTTATCTTGTGCTATTAAAAATGTCAAACCAATTTAGTTAATTATCCAAAACTTACCATAACTCATTCTATATTTTTGTGGTCTAGAAATAAACTTTTTATATTTAGTTCCCTTGTCTAGGCAATTTGTGCTAAATTCTGAGCTAATATGAACTATTTTCTCACGTCTTGTGTTATAACATCATACTTAAACTAGCTCAAAAAATTACCAAAATTAATAAATAATTAGTACAAGTATTAATGAGTTCTATAATAATTATTAAGATTAATAGGTTAGGAAAGATGTTACAAGCCACTCATGTTGGGTCTAGATTTGGGATATCTGTCAGGAACAATAAGAAACAAAAAAAAAAAAAAATCTTTTCCTTATACCTTAAACACTTCCACCAAAAAACTAAAATTAGGAAACCCAAATCTAAAGACAAGAATAATTGATCAACTAAAGCGTGTTTGGATTAGCTTTAAAAAAATTATTTAATAATCAATTAGTTGTGTAATCAATTGTCTTTATAATCGATTATGATGAAATTAATTTTATGTTTGAATATGTTACTTGAAAAAATGATTTTAAAATAATATGTTTCATTTAGATTATATAAAAAAATCACTTTTATGTATTAAATTATTAAAAGACATATGAAATGATTTATTTATATTATATAATGTTTAATATTTTAGAGTTATTTTGATAAAAACATAACATAATAAGCTTTTGAAGTAAAATAATCTAACAACTTTTTTTATCATAATGCTTAAATCTGGAACTTCAAAGATAAAGATGTTAAAAGGTTTCAAAAGCTTTTTTTTCACGTTAATCAAATTACCCAAACAAAGCTCAAACCATAAAAAAAAAAGAAGCTATTAACCCCAAAAGAAAGCTCGTAGCCAAAATTTAAGCTGAACCAAACACATGTTAAATCATCAATTTGAGAGTTATCACACAAGCCTTTCTAATTTATTCTAGCACACAAGTACATTCATAAATCGAAAATGTAAAATGCCAAAGATTCTAAGTTCACATGCCATTATACTCTTATCACGATCATATATATTTAGAAATTCATCACACATTATGCAATTATATTATAATAACTGCTAATCATTCACCAACTAACTCTTACACTATGTTTGGATGATAGGTAATGAAGGGAAATGAAAGGAAATAGGAGGAACAGAAATAATTTTTTGTGTTTGAGAGTTTTAAAATGTATAGGAACGGAACACATGAGGAATCTTTCCCCCATCTTCCCCTCAAATGCCCAATTTTTGTTCCTCCCAAAATTGAGGTGGAATGGGGAGAACACATGTTCTGTTCCGTCCCGTTAATGAATCTTCAAACAAAGAGGGGGGAAACTATGATCCATTCCTTCCCTTTCCTTTCTGATCAATCCCCACCTATTCCGTTCCGTTCCATTAATGAGAAAACATTCAAATACATGGTTAGAAAGAGTAAAGAAGAAAATGTCATCAAGCCTATCATTACTAGGAGAGTTGCCACCATACACCAGTAATCCCTCTTGGCTGCCCCAACTAGCAGTAGCAAATGCACACCATCCTCGAGGCCCGGGATGACCATCGGAGTCAGCATCATCTTCTAACCTCTTCCATGTCGATGTCTCTGTGTCCAATGCATAAACCTCACCAAAAAATTTGCCAACACCCATATAACCCTCGTCACTAGGATCTATTTACCCACCGTATACAATTATGTGTTTCCCATTACTAACCCTGTGTTTGGATGTTTTTTCATTAATGAAATGGAACGGAATAGGTGGGGATGGATCGGAAAGGAAAGGGAAGGAATGAAACATAATTCCTCCCTCTTTGTTTGGAAGATTCATTAACGGGACAGAATGGAATATGTATTCCCCCCATTCTACCTCAATTTTGAGGGGGAACAAAAATTAAGTATTTGAGGGAAAGAGGGGGGAAATGATTCTCCATGTGTTCTGTTTCGTTCTTATACATTTTAAAACTCTCAAATACAGAAAATTATTCTCGTTTCCCTCATTTCTTTTTTTTTTCCTAATTACCTGTTATCCAAACATAGTGTAACATTAGAAAATACACTACGGGCTGTTGGTTTCTGCCCACTTGTTTCAACTTGGGCCCAAGTTTTGTGGGCCAGATCAAAGTAATGCACATCATCCATTTCCTTTCCAGAGATACCAAACACAACCCATATTTTCCCTTGGGCCACTGCAAGGCTGGCCCATCTCTCCCCTTGCAATTTTCACCAGGAGAAGGAAATTCCTTCCACTTGTTGTTAGCAACATCAAAGGCCCATAAATCATTGAGGCTTCCAGCAACACCACAGCCACCGAAGACATAAACGTGTCGATCATCAGCAGTTGTGGAATGGTAGCTCAAGGCCCACTTTTTGGAGTATCAAAAGAGGCTCCGGTATCCCCACTTGAAATCAAGGCCCACTTTTTGGTCTTAGTATCAAAAGAATAGAGCTCATTAAGCTCTTTGTGCTCAGCCTCCCTTCCACCAAATTCATAGATGGCATCTCTAAATGCAACCATTGTAACACCAACACGTGGCGGTGGGATATACCCAGATGCGTCTGCCACAGACCATGTCAAAGTCTCCAGATCGAGCACATGTAGCTTATTATCAACGGGGACACATGGCACAAATTCACCACCAAATGCATAGACCTTCTGTCCTACTATGACAATAGCACGTGAACTTCTTGCTCCAGGCCCAGTTGCTTTTTTATCAAGCTAATACAAGATATTAAAAAAAAAAAAACCTTAATTCCATGTGATTTTCTACATCCTGACTGATATGATTTTTACGCTCATATATTTCAGAGAGAGAAATAAATAATATGCATAGCAGATTACTCTTGTGAGATATTATTAATAGTGGACATAATAACAGTATTGGGAAATGAATTATATATATATATAAAAAAAACCGAGGGAGACTTAATAGAGACAGATTTAGTTGGGAAACAAGTATATGATTTAAGTGCTTTTCGTCCCAAACTTGATTGACATGAAATTTTTAACCTATTTCAAACCTTAGTGGCTATTAGCCATGGAAAAGCACATATTACGAGGAAATATGGGTTAGGCTTTACTTAAATAGATTTAAATTTGTTATGTAATGTATTGGTCTAAGTTGGTCTTATTACTTGTTAATTTTTTTTTAGCTCAACTTAGTCTATTTATAAAAACATAAAACATTGGCTTAATTTTAAAACTTATTTAAAAGCCTGTATAATCTTTATAGAGGTTAAGAAATTTAATTTTTTTAATTTTTAAATAAGTATAATTTTTAACATAATAATAATTATTATACTCTATATAAAATAAATATATTATATTAATATATAATTAGTAAATTATGTAAATATTATAAATTCTTAATTATATATATAAATATTAAATAAATAAGTCAAGCTAAATAATTTTTTTCAAAAACTAAAATTTTATTTTACATAATTAAATAAATCTTTTAAAAAATTTAAAAAACTTAGTTGTTTGTGAAATATGCTATGTCTATATTAGGGATGACAATAGGGTGAAGCGGGACAGGTGGGGGTGGGTAGTGCTTCTCTTTTGCTTTTGCCTCTGCTTTCATCATGGTGACTGTTTATGATTTTGGATAAACAAGATATTTATGAGTATTCATGAGTAGTTAATAATGTAAAATACAATCTTAAAAGTTATAAAAAAACATAAATAAAATAAACTTTAACACTACTTATTACAACTTTGTTCAATAATCTAAGATTATTACAAAATTAAAAGAATATTATAAATAATAAATTAAATTTAATTATATTTTGTAATAGTCGATTTACATAAATAATTATTACGTAAATAGTATATTTTTTTTTACAAGTTTTATCATTATAAACTTATTTAATAAAAAATTTATTTTAAAATAATAAAAATATATGTATTTTTATATCATCTCAAAATTAAAAAAAAGAATTATAATATATGATATATATTAAATAAAAAAAATACTTAACGAGTTTAATGATGCATGATAATCTTATAATCCTGCCTCCATTCTCATTTATTAAACGGATACTCATCTTTCACCTCGACTCAAGTAATCCCAACAGATCCTCACGAATATGGATAATTTTGTCATCCCTAACCTATTTAGGCAAACAATTGGTTAGGTCGCAAGCCGTAGCACAAAAGAGTCCCAAACCCCAATTTCCCATTTCATAAACTTCGTCATCCTTTAAGAACAATTTCTTCTGGAATCTTATGCATCATAGATGTTGAGGAAATCATTATACTCTGAATATCTGATTAGTTTTTAGAAGAAGTTGCACCAAACTCATAATTGCAAAAGCGTGTACTTTAAGAAAAAGATTGCAATTGAAAACACGAAACAGAAGAAATTGCAGGGTAGGATAAAAAGGGTACAACAAATAGGACCTCTTCAAATATGATTTCATGTTAACCAAATACCTATCATGATATCATCTGTGAAATTCAAAAGTGACTGTGAAAGAGATAGAGATCAATAGAAGAGAATTTTTTTTTAAAAAAAAGAATAATTCTACAAATCTATGGAAGCATAACAGTAAAGATGATAACATGGAGATATCATAAACGAAGGGAAGGAACAGAGAGCAGACCTTGACCCAACTGCCATGAACCACGGCCATTGCTGGAATCCTCCCAAAGGGTAACACCAAATACTCACTCGTGAGATTGGCCTCAGTCACTATGTTTATGGTACGCGTTGGCCTTATATATAGCACATATGATTGATTAGTTCAATGTTTCTTGTATTCTGTAACAAGAGAGAGGAAAAAAAAATAATGTTATATCTTCTTATTTAATTATTTTAATAATTATTTTAATATTAAATAAAAAAATAAATATATTTAATATTTTAAAAATATAAAAAATATTTAATATTTTTTTTATTTAATAATTAAAAAAATTAATAAAAAAATTGAATTGAAGGATAAATTATTTCTGAAAAAATGAGTTTCGTGAATTTTGTGCGAATAACATTACGGTTGTTATTCTTTCTCGTCGAAAAGGACAAAAACAAACAGCCAAAATGTTCAGATGAGTTGCAAAATGCAGAGTGGTCCCATATTTTGGCATTAAATTGCAGTAACTAAGAAAAGATAATTATATTTATCAATGTTTGACCTGGGCGGGTAGCTGCTTGTTAGCGTTCAAATATTATTGTTAATTATATTATTAAGTTATGATTCAAAAAAGATTTGATTCTCTTGAAAGGCCAAGGTCTTGCCTTGCTGATCTAATACGAAGTTGAATTGTCACAATAGGCACAAATATTAATTTAAGTAAGTGTCACCGGCTCACAATCCACTAATTGTTTTTGTTTAAGGGATATTTCAAAGTTTTGTTTTTGTATTTTGCAAAATAGTTGAAGTTTACTATTGATGAGTGTAAAATACATTTATTTTTTACGTTTATTTATTATAATTTTTTAATTTTTTTTTATTTAATTTTTGTTTAATTTATTTATTTTTAAATAATTATTCCTTAATTTAGTCATATTTAAATTTTTAAAATACATTATAAGATTTTGTATAAAAATAAAAAAATTAAAAATAAATATTTGAAGGATTCTTATCCTATTTTTAAATGTAAATTAGAATTCTAATTAGATGTAAAATCTTATATTAAAGATTGCATAAAAATTCTCAAAGAAATTAAATTTGGAGCAAAATTCAGATTCTCGCAACATCTTGATCATTCCTCATAAAAAGATTCATATATTGAGTTACAGAGATCAGATTGATACACTATTTTTTACATTAAAAAGCTAACAGAAAATCCTATAACTTCTCTATTGAGATTGAGGGCAAAATTGACTATTTGGAGGGTGAGAAAAATTGTGCAAGTTAGATATAAAAAGTTGTTTGTTTTCTATAAAAGAGCAAAAACAAGTTTAGCAAAAGAGCTCTCTTTTCGTTAAGAAAATGAAAAATATAGAGTTTTGGGGGCTCAAAAGCAACAAGGGAATGAGCCCTAGGAGAGGAGGAGGAGCTGTCATGGAGCTCTCATGGAGTTGAAGATCAAGTCACCATTGAAGGCACTTCAGTTTCTTCTCTACAGTTCTATCATGATGAATTCTCTTTCTTCTTCCTATCTTTTCTTCTCTTTTGTCATGAACAGCTAAGTTCGTGTATTTATAGAGTGAAAATGTAACTTGGTTCAATCGACATGTATTAAGATTGAATTTTCAATTAATTTATTTTCTATTCAATTTGAGTGCTTATTATGGTTCTTAATGCTTTTAAGAATTGATCACTTATAAATTAATCTAGTGAGATGTGTGTAGAATTAGAAGGTTTGCATATGACTTAGACAATAAATAATAAGTGTCATAATTTATAATCATCTAAAAATAGAGGTTATAAGTTGTGTGGGAGAATTGTTATATTTTTCATGAGAATCTATAAAATGAAGGTCATGTCTTTAAGAGTTAGGATTTAGATCAAGGAATTGATTAAATTTTAATAATTAAAGAGAATTACTTTACTAAGAAATTGAATTTTAATTAATTAAGGAATTCTCTTTATCAATTGAATGACTAGAAATTAATTAGAATAAAAGTTCCAAATCTACTTTATTATTGTTGAATTAAGTGAAGTCAGATCTCTAGTGTTTTAATTTTGTGTGTTTACATCCTTAATGTGTTTTGCATTTGTGTGTTTTGTTATGTCTTTTCTCTCTTAATTTTGTGCATTATTATATATTTTTGTCTTTTATAATTTTGTATCTTTAATTACTTTGAATTACTCTTAATTATTGGTTGCGTGGAAAGTATTAATATTGGAGAAGTAGAACTTAATAAACTAATTTCTCGTGAGAATAATATTCTACTTATTCTTTATTACTTGTACGATCTGTACACTTGAAAGACCAAAATGATCTAATACCAAGTTGAATTATCACAATAAGTACAAATATTAATTTAAGTAAGTGTCACCAACTTACAATCCACTAATTACTTTTGTTTAAGGGATATCTTAAAGTTTTGTTTTCATATTTCTGCAAAACAATTGAAGTTTACTACTCTTGTGTATTTATAATGAATGGTTCAAGTTGTGAGCAATGTGGAAATAGGTTTGCCCCAATGGTTTAATATGTTAAGTTTTGATGATGATAAATACAAGACAAAAAGAATGATGCTTATGCTTGATAGATGTGCTTTATAGATGACAAATGCATCACGATAAAAGAATATTGATCATGTTATATATATGACCAAAAGATACTTAAAAGAGATATATTGGATCATGCATGATTATGTACTTTATTTAGTTATACTTCACTTAATAATCATGCAATGAGATATATGCAACATTCTTATATGCATGTTAGATAATTAGAGTTATACATTTATGAATAAATGCATATTAAGATATTAAGTTATGAATTTGGACTAACTATGCTTTTTTAAGTGAGTAATACTTTGTAGGATCAAAGTGTAAAAATATTTTATAATTATTGAGCATTGCTAACATTGAAAGAAGCAAAAGATCACAACTTTTTTATGCTCAACTCAAGAAGAATGAGAATGATAAAGATGTTCCTAATAATAAGCAAATTTATAAGATTTGAAAGAAGAAATTTGTGGAAGCTTGGATTATAAATTAAAAAGCTAAAAAGGATGTTAGATAATTGGTATATTTTCCAATTTTAGGTTTTCTCCTATGTAAAGATAGATGTTTTACAAGAAAAGAGCTCAAATATGTTTTTAAGTCTTTAAAAATGGTTCTTACATGTTTAAATGCCCAACAAACTATTTTTGGAAAGTTAATCTTGGTAGTAGAAGTTCACACATTTGAAAAATAGCCAAGTCTATGTTTTGCAAAACTGATATTTAGTTTCTATTTTGATCATAACTTTTAAACTACTTTGAGTTTTATTGTGAAACTTATTGCATATCAAAATAGACTCAAATATCTTTCCAATGAGTGGTCATGTTGTCTTTAAACGGATAAGAAATGAAGAAGTTATGATTTTTTAAAGTGAGAGTACATTTTCAAAAACAATCAAGTTTGAGTTTTAAAAAAAGATGACCTTTAGTCACTCTTTTGATCATAACTTTCAAAATACTTTGAGTTTTGTTGTGAAACTTGTTTCATTTGAAAATAGACTCAAAGATCTTTCCAATGACTGGTCATTTGCTTTAATCGGATAAGAAATGAAGAAGTTATGACCTTTTGAATTTTAAAAGTCAGCTTTCAAAACTTTTTGAGAGAAATGCTGTAATCGATTACGCAAGTCTTAATCGATTACATAATTTTCTACGCCGCATTACATTTTTGAGAAAAGCACATGTAATCGATTAACGTGAAGTGTGTAATCGATTCAACAATGTTTTGAAACGTTCCCAACGGCTATAAACGGCTAGTTTTCATAAAAAAAATCATTTCTAAACACTACTAAAAGAAAAGCTATTTTATCACTTGGGCTCTATATATAAGTGTTGTATGAAGCTTATACACCTCTTGAACCCTTGATTTGATCCTTGAATCACCAAAATCATATTTTGAGCTCTTTCTTGCAAAATTCTTCTATTCATTTGTTCTTCAATTTGTATTATCCACTCTTGAGAGAGTTTTCTATCATCTATACTTTGTTCTTCAAGTTATATATCTACTCTTGTGAGAGTTTCATTCTATCAACCTTGATTACTTTGTAAGAGAGGGTGAGGTATCCCTCTAAATTGTAAAGGGTGAGGCATCCCTTTGTTTGAAGAGACTCAAGCTCAAGGGTGAGGCATCCCAAGGAGTTGAGTGCTCAAGTTTGTAAAGGTCATCACCAAGCAGCTGTGAAGCTTGAAGAATTGGAGGCTCTAACAAGGGTGAGGTAGAAAGTGTGAGGAGTGCTCTTATTTGTACAAAGGTTTTCCTAGCACCCGTGAAGTCTAGGAGATAGTGAAGAAAATCTCAAGTTAAGCTTGGGGACTAAATGTAGCACCACAAGTGGTTGTATGTGTGAACCAGGATAAACTCTTGAGTTTGATTCTCTTCAACTACACTCTTTAATTTCGGAGGTATTTAGTGTAGTAAATTTATCTGATTGCATATCTTGTCATCTTGGTGATTTGATTCTATGAACTTGATATCTAATCATTTGCTTAATTTATCATATATCCCAAGTTGTATTTGAGTAATCTATAATAGTTATACCTTTGTTGTGTATGTTTAAGTTGGTTGATGCATTTATTACTTGAGTGATTCAAAATGATTAATTTCTCAAAGGTGTTTTAAAATTTTGTAATCACCCAATTAGGCTTGGCCCTGCATATGTGAAACTTTTCCCCCTCTTGGGTGATGGTTGCCATGACTAACAAGCAAGTTTTAGATTAATTATTGAAGAGCCTTAGAAATTTTAACACTTCAAATTAATGAAAAAATATTTGTGGAAGAAAAAATTAATCTCACGTTTAAAGAATATAAAAAAATATCATGTAATAAAAAAAAAGAAATTTTTTACGATAATACAATGTTGACCCTCCTAATTAATAGGTTCAAATGGACCAAAAGATATACAATAAAATATTAATAAGTGACATTGAATTGTTGATTACAAAGTACATTTAATTTAACAAATTACAAAAATGATAACTTAAGGGTAAAAGGGGTCAAACGTAAAGGCCGAATAGTTCGGTTAAGCGCATCCCTTAAAAATAGGAGATGATTGGGGGATGGTTATGATGACATATGAGTGTAAAATACACTCAGATTTTTTTTTTGGGTTTATTTATTAAAGCTTTTTTTATTTTTTTTAATTGTTATTTATTTTTAATTTATCTTTAAATAATTATTTCTTTATCTAATCATATTTGAATAAATTATCAAATTTTGTGTAAAAATATTTTATATTATTATTCAATCATATGTTGCTACATCATTGAAAGAATGTAACTTTTGATGTATTTGTTGTGAGAGTTAAACTTTTTTAATGATATGACAATACATGATTGAGTAATAATATAAAAACATTTACACTAATAATACATCAAAATTAAATTCATTTCAAAACAAATACTAATTAGACTTGTAAAGTTTACTCTTATTAGATGTTATAAATTAAAAAAATAAAAAGGTCATGTTCAGATAATTCCTCCTTGGGGGAGAGGTACGTCAAACAATTGTAGGTGTTATGTTCTTTATAAATTTTAGAGCCGTGGCAGGACAGATGGTCTAACATCAACAACAAGGTTTGATGCAAATACCACCACCAAGAAATCCTTCGTTGAGTCACAATCATTCTCTTCACTCGAACTCTTTATGGTCATAGCTTATTAGAGGAAGGAAGCTCATTCATATGTGGTTAAAAGATAGAAGGGTAAATCAATCCAATCAAAGAGAATGAATGGTGACAAGTTTTTTTATTTTTACTTTTTTAGATTTTCATGGATGAAATGTTGTTTTTGTATACTAATTAGTCTATATATCAAGAGCCAATGATCTTTTGTCTATTTGTCATAGTGGTTTTGTAAAAAATTGTTAGGGCCACACAAATCTCAAGGGCGTTTTGAAGGAAGATCTTACTTCCTTCTTCCCAATACTTGTTGGAAGGTAAATTGTGAAACAAACATGTTGTCTTTAGTTTACGAAATATTGATGGTAGGGGAAGGTTAGGATTTTTTATGATAGTGAGAGTACATTTTGGGCATTTTTGAACTCAAACCTAATTGTAAATATGTTTGAGTTAAAAATAAAAGTTTCAAGATCTCATTTTCATGTAATTTTTTTATTTATATTTGATATTATTATATTTAATTAATTTTATTTTATGTCATTCGACTAAAGACTCATCAACTAAAAGACTGACCCATTGACCGAGCTATAATTTGGCCAAATTGGTGACCGACGGAGGAAGTTCTTTAGGTTGGTGAAATAGTCTTGGCTTTTGGAGAAAAATTAGTGTGGGTTAGTTTGTAACTTTACCTTCATTTGAAAAATTTAGGAATTTTAAACATTTTTTAGGCAATTAAAAGAAATATAAAACTTTTTGAGATGTTATATTAATTGGTGTGGATCAATTTGTAATTTTTAATTTATTTTGGCCGTGCAGAATTTTCAAGCTTCTTTGAATTTTTAAATTGAAATCCAAAACTTCTCGGGGACGCAACATAATTTTCACCTGCATAATACTTTGACTGCGTACACTGAATTTTATTAACTACATGTGCTATTTTAATTAGTCCACATCAACAAGGTTTTGAAACCTTTGAATTAGGGGCACCTTAAATCCACCATTTTATAATAAAAATAAATTCAATTATCATGGAACCTAATACTTTTATAGACTAGCTGATAAGAAAAGTTTTCTTTTCATCCTTCACATGCTTCTAAACCAGAGAGCTTACTTGAGATTAGAGTTGAAAATTTTCTTTAAACCTACAAACTAGGGATTTTTATTTTTTATTTTATGTATTTATTTATTTATTTATTTATTGTGTTACATAATATGTGCCTAATATCAACATGACTTCTTCACTTCTACATGCATTAACCTTGTAGTCTTTTACTATGGACTATTAGGTGGTAAGTTTCCATTCCTTTATATTAATTTGGCTAATTGCGGGAACAGATTCGTCTGCATTGGTCAAAATGTAAGGTACTGTGCACTACTTAAAATAATTTTTAACAAAGTTACAATTTTTTAAATAAAGTTACATAAAATTTTAAGAAAGTTATAAACATTTGCAAGTTAAAATTATTAAAGTTTAGACTATTCATAACTTTTTAAAGTTCAAATATTTGTAACTTACTTTAAAATATATTCTTGTAGCATTTTTTATGTGAAGATTTGTTACTTCATTTAAAATTATTGAAAGTGACTTTTTAGGTGATGTACAACAGGCTCCCCTTAACGATAAGGAGAGATTTTATATATTTCTCTATTTCAACCATCAACACTAAATAATCTTATGGGAAATATTATCATTTATAATAGAATAAGAAACTTTAATAGAGTAAACAATTTATTTTCATTCTAATTACTATTTATTTTATTTTTGTTTTATAAATCATAATCTTCTAAATAAATTAGATATAATATCATTAAGCTCTTAATTTACTAAACAAAGTATTTAGATTTATTTCTGCCATTCATTTCCGTGGTGTCAAAGGATACTCATAACTAAATCGAATTAAAACTGATTTAAGCTGAATAAACCAAATTAAGAAAATTGAACAAAATCAAATAATTTTAGTTTTGTTTAATTTTCTTTGAATGAATGCTGATCGGTGTGGTTTGGATTTTGATTATTTATGCGGTTAACTTAGGAAATAGGATCAAGTTTGCCAAACTAAACTCATTTTTAATTGCACATATATATTTTTTTATATAATTTATACTCCTAAAGACGATTGATTTATAAAATTTTTATTGAACTTTAGTTCATTTTGTTGTTTATATGATAATAATTTTGTTTAGGTTTTATAGGCTAATTTGTTATCAATTGGCTCATTAAAAGGAAATATATATATAAACACGCACATGACACAAACGTATGAATTATTTTACAAAACAAATGTTTGGCCAAAAACTAATTCAATTGAACCAAACTAAACTAGCTAAAATATGTTTATTTTGGTTTTGTCCTTAAATCAAAATGAATTCAATTAGTTCTCAATATTAAAAAAAAAATTGAAAAATTCCATTTGATTGATTTTTTACCATAAAGCCGAACAAATTACAAATATCTCTATTTTAGTGTTTAAAAAAAAGTACATTTTTCACTTAAAAAATGTGTAGTGGTCCCCATTTTTTTTTGGTGGTACATTGGAGAACAACGAAAAAATTAAGAATGAATGTGAAACACCCCTAAGCAATCAGCAACAATGAGAGGAGTGAGTGTAGCAGGAGGAATATCTCAAACTTTAAACTTCTCACTACCCTTGACATCAACTTTAGCCAAATGATCAGCACAAAAGTTAGCCTCTTTCAAGGCATGGGTGATGTGAACGTTCCACTGCCTATAGATAAGGCTATGAATATCACCAACAAGGGAAAAATAACAATGGAAAGGGGAGGAGTATCACTTGATACCAGTCTCATAGCTTCCATAGAGTCAGTTTTATACCAAATAGAATGAAGGCCGAGATTCCAAGCATGGAGAAGCCCATGCTTAATAGCCATGAGTTCAGCAAATAAAATATCAACCAAACCCACACTACCAGACAACCCAGAAACCCAATCACCATTGGAATCGTGCAGATACCACCAAACCCAGCCTTTCTAGGAGATCCCAAGCAACTACCATTAACATTAACTTTAACCACCCTAAGACCAGGTTTCTGCCATTTAACCTCTCAAGTAGACGAATTAAATGAGATTACATTATTGAGAAATTTGACAATGTCTTCATAAGTTGAAGTAACCATGCGGACAAGCTGATCTTGAGACCAAGTTTCATTCTCAAACATTATGTTGTTGTGCCAATGCCAAAGCCACCACAAAATTATGCAGAATAAGAAAGCATTTTTCTGAGTGTAAGTTGTCAACCATGGAATGAAGTCAAGAATGAAGAAACTCCCTTCCAGACCAAAACCAAAGGCAAGCCAAACAGCACGAAAGGAAGAGCAATCCCGCAAGCAATGAATAAGGTTCTCATTTCCACAGTTGCATCTCCTACAAATAACCAAATTAGTAAGACCCCTATGACTGCAGAACACATTCGTGGGGGGAGCTTCATGCATGGCCAACCAAACCATCAGGCAAATTTTCTCAGGAACCTTAAGACGCCATATCCACGTCCAATGGGTGTTGCATGGTTTTAAATTGTGGTTGCTATCGTGATTGCGGAGACCACTAAAGCTGCAATATTACGGATAATTACAAAAAAAATACGATCGATGTGATCCCAATTGCGATTGTCATAGAGTTGCAAAGACCACTAAAACTGCAACATTGAGGCTGCAATTGCAATTGCAAACCACAATTTAAAATCATGGGTGTTACTCAAACCATCATGATCCTAATCAAAGAGCCACAAATAACCTGAACTTGCCGTATATTCGCCAGAACAATTGCTCGACCAGATCCAAGCATCATCAAACAAACAAAACCCGGGTATTAAGTATCAGCAATAATAACTTAGATATGTGAGGGATTATAAGTAGCAAGACCAGAGAAGTCCCCACTCACCCAAAGACATTGAACTTTCATATCCACCTCCGAGATATGTGTTGAAGTCCCACATTGTTAAAGAATGGACAAGTTAAAGGTTATATAAGTGGAAAAGACCTATAGACCTAATGCCTTAAGGTTTTTGGTTAAAATGTGGTGTCAAGTCCATTTATGTAGTTCTTCACTTAACTCATTGATGGAGATCTCCTCTGCTCTTGGGCTCCCCCTACGGCCCAACAAGCGGTATCAGAGCCGATGGTTCGACTTGGACAAGTATTAGTGTGGACGACGCTGGTTTAGGTTTGGGTGAGAGTATCTTTATTACGGTTGCTGGTGTTCTCATGGTAGCCCATCCTATTAGAGAAATAAAGCCAACTTTGGGACAAGACCATTGACCGTTACTCCACTCGAGGGTGAGTGTCCTTTGTGTGTGATGTCCCTGTGTGTGGACTCGCACTTGAGGGGAAGAATGTTAAAAATTCAAGTGTGAATGTTGAAGTCCCACATTGTTAAAGAATAGACAAGTTAAAGGCTATATAAGTAGAAAAGACCCATAGACCTAATGCCTGAAAGTTTTGGGTCAAGATGTAGTGTCAAGTCTATTTATGTGGTTCTTCACTTAACTCATTGATAGATATTTCCTCTACTCTTGGGCTCCCCTTACGGCCCAACAATATGAATGTAATCAACTAACATGCTAAGGGGAGAGTTATGGAACCACGTAGAAAACCAAAGAGAAGCTGTTACCACCACTTAGGCGAAACTTGTAACCACCCCTCAAATGCCCAGCAGCCTTAACAATAACCTTCCAAAAATAAGAAGCATTATTATTAGCAGAGGCATGAAGAATGCTAGAATTCTGCAGATATTTATGAGAGAGAACCTTGACCCAAAATCTATCTTGATCATTTGAAGCTTCCAAACAAGAGAGCAATATTCGAATGACAAGATGTTTTGATGGCTAAACCTGATAGAATGCTAACAAAATTCAAACATCTATTAGCATTATTATTAGTAGAGGCATGAAGAATGCTAGAATTCTGCAGATATTTATGAGCGAGAACCTTGACCCAAAATCTATCTTGATCATTTGAAGCTTCCAAACAAGTTAACCCAACGGAGCAATATTCGAATGACAAGATGTTTTGATGCCTAAACCTCCATACTTCTTTGGGCTTGCAACCGTAGACCACTTAACAAAATTCAAACATTTATTATTATCTTTCCCATTCCACATAAAGCTCCTTGTCAGAATATCAATGCTCCAACAAACACCCTGCGAAAACCATAAAGTTTGCATGGTGTGGAGGGGAACTGAAGACAGAATAGACTTAGCAACACAGATCTGTCCAACCTTATTTAATAACTTTCCCTTCCATGAAGCAAGTCTTCGCTGCATTTTATCAAGGATAGAATAAAAGTCGCTTCTCTTTACTCTACCTTTCAAAAGAGGAAAACCCAAGTATTTCCCTAAGTCACATACAAAGCGAATAGAGGAAATACTAGTGTACATTTACTTCTTAGATCTAGACATAGAGTTAGAACACATCACCCTAGATTTACCAATATTAATCTTGAGCCCAGAGGCCTTTCAAAAATTATCAAGGATAGACATAATAAGACGAACTTGGTTACTCTTGGCTTTACAAAACAACAAAACAATATCTACAAAAAAGAGGTGGGAAATGTCAGGCCTCCTTCAGACAAATGAATGGGTTGCCAAGACTTATTGTCCACCGCTTGATTAATCATGAGAGCGAGTTTCTTCATACAAAGAACAAACAAGTTGGGAGACATAAGATTCCCTTGAGGAAGACCTCTTGTAGGAGAAAACCCCTCCAATTTAGAACTATTCCAAAGAATTGACAAATTAGAGGAGGTCACACACTGCATAATAAGCTTCATAATTTAAGTTGGAAAACCACAATCAATCAGAGTTTGACGAAGAAAATCTCAATTAACTCGATCATACGCCTTTTCCAAATCTATCTTAAAGATAATAAAGCCTATTTTACATTTGGATTTATAAAAAAAATTAATAATAATAAAAAAAAACAAAAATATAGCATTACCCGTCATATCTCTTTTTGGAATGAAACTATCCATGGTCCAATGATTTCATCCAAGAAAGGTTGAATTCTATTAACAAGCACCTTAGTGATGATTTTGTAAACCATACTGAAGACTAATACCATAAACTAAATTCCTTAAGATGAGTTGGGTGATTAGTGCCAAAAGATACACTAAGAGCATGATTTTAACTCTATCTCAAAGTAATATAAGGACATTCTGAGTCCAAGTTAACCTAATCCCACGAGGAATAAATGATAATTACTAAAATTGTAAAACTCTTATGTTATTTAACTCACAAAGTATTTGACAAGATCCAAATTTAAAATAGAAAACTAACGAAGAAAATAAAGAACAATTAAATAAAAAAAAGATAAATAAAGATCAAAAATGTTCACCACAAACACCCATTACTCTAGGTTCCATCTTGAGTTTAATTATATAGATCTTCTTTCAAATATAAACAAGTAATTCTTTTGCCTAATATATCTCCATTCTTTGTTACCATTCCCTCCCAATGGTCATGGTGAAACAATATTCTATTCTTAATTTAACAAACCTATTTTGGTCATTTAGTTGAATTAATCAAGAAACCCATTAAGCTTTTATTCAAGAGATGAATCAACATACCATTAATTCCATTAGTAGGAAAAATTGATGTTTGGTCATTCACCAATATAGTCCTAGGCTTCCAAAATATAGATCCGGATCTCTCATCACAACCCAGTGCGAAGCACCTTGCCATCGGATCCCCGGTCAAACAATGAATTAATAAATGTCAAAAGTGATCGGAGTTATGACGAGAATAAAAGCAATATAATAAACCCACCGTAAAGAAATTACCATTATTATATTAGAAATCAAATCTACATAATTATAAACTCAAGATCACCCCACACATAGCTCTAGCTCTAGCTATGAGTTTAGCCACTCATATTTTCAAACATCTCATAATAAGATGGTTTCCATGGAAGAGAAACGAAAAAGAAAGAAGCCAAAAAATCCCCCCTCCCTTCTTAGAGAAAGAGAGATCAAAACCCGATTTTTTTTTTTTTTAGATTAATCAATGGGATCTTCAAGCCTCCAAGAATTAAAATGAAAAATTTAAAAAAAGGGTAGTAATGATAAAAGAAATTTAAAAGGGTAAAAATATAAATCTCCTTATGGACAAAAAAGTAAAAATTAAAAAAAAAAGTGAAAAAGATGGAAAACTAGTCGGGGAACTCTCCTCTTATAACCCTTTTTCCGATCATCCGAGTCTGTGACAACCTAATGATTCAAAATTTTTTATAGATTTTTAAAATTAAAAAGGGTTAATATAAAACCGTTTTTTTATTTTTAAGGAGGATTAACCGTGTTGTAAAATTGTTAATCTTGTAACTATGGATCATCTGCGTTGGGACGGCTAATAATTCAAATCATTTTGAGAAAAATAAAATGCCTTTAATAATAGTTAAAATTTGAGTTTTTTATAAAAGTCATTTAAATAAATAATCAGTAGGTGACGTATAGCGTGACACAAACTTCATTCATTCAAACTTTAATTTGATTACGTAAGTTCCTTAATGTTAATTCAAGTTTTTATAAAATAAAAATTAAAACTTTTAATTAAAATCAACCAACTCATACTTAAAAATCTTCAAATAAGTTAGACATGGCCGTGTCTCATTGACAGAAGCTTTTCATGAGTTAAACACGGCCGTGTCTAACTCTTTAAATTTCTCAAAACGTCATTTTTTGAAAAAGTAAAACAAATATATGAAAGTTGTAGATCTTTTTCTTAGCTAATTTCAGGGACACCTAATTTGCTTGTTTCGACCTATGTAGCTCAAGATATGCAAACTTAGCCCACTCGAATCAATCTTATTCCAAAGACCATTTTCAAAAAAGTTTTTCAATTTTTCCTAATTTAAATAAAATTGGTGGCGACTCTAATATAATTTATTTTGTTGCAAGGCGCTCCCAAAGCTTCATAGAACCACAAAGATAATAACACCTATTTTACTTTTGGATGCTGAAAAACAATATAAGTATAGACCATTATCATGAGATATCTTTTTGGATAAATAGATTAAGTGGTCCAATGATTTCATCCAAGAAAGGTTGAATTCTATTAACAAGCACCTTAGTGATGATTTTGTAAGCCATATTGTGAAGACTAATCAGTCTAAATTCCTTAAGATGAGCTGGGTGATCAACCTTAGGAATTAGCACAAGTCTCAACAAGTCTAGTATCCACTTTCTCATGCAAGAAAGCATTTCAAACAAGATGCCAAACCTCTTCCCCAACTTCCTCCCAGTAGCTTTTAAAGAAAAAAGGTTGAAAGCCATCAGGGCTAGCGGCCTTAGAAGATTGCATAAACATAGTGGCATCTCTTATTTCCTCCAAAGTTACACTCTGGTTAAAAGTCTCACAACAGTCTTCACTAAGATAGGGCATTTGAGCTAGCTGAACTACATTGAGATCCACTTGATCATTTGAGCAAAAAAGGTTCTTATAAAAGTTCATAGTTATCTATTGAAGGATTGTGTCATTAGTACACCACAACCCCTCATCATTGAATAACCCATGGATCTTATTATATTTCCTCCTTTCCATTATTTAAGTGTGAAAGAACCTTGTGTTTTTATCACCAAATTTAACCCATTGCTTTATGGACTTTTGAAACCAAAGAAGTTCTTCCTTAGTCAAAATCTCCTCATATTCCTTCCTAAGATCTTTCTTTATCCGAATTAAGAACAAAGAGTCACAATTCTCCAGACAACGTTGAATACCCCTTATTCTTGCTTCGATCCTTCTCTTGTTGCGGAACACATTACCAAAAACTGACTTGTTAAATTCCAAGCAGTCCTTTTTTCACTTCTAGTAACTTTTCAACCATTTGAACTTCTCATGACCAAGCTTCCCTTATAACTGAAGGAAAGGCACTGTGAGTAGACCGGGCTGCTTGAAAACGAAAAGGACGCTGGCTAGTCGCCATGTTTATTAAACACATACAAAGAAATATATTATCAAGTTAAGAGATGATATATTAGGTAGTTTTTATCTTAACATACACATAATGTAGAGTGCTCATGTGATTTTAACTTATGAGATTTGATCATATTTACATAAGTTTATTTTATTTGTAATATCTATTGTAACATCCCTATTTTCACTTAAATTGGTTGAAAATATTTTTTATCAATATTTTCTAATTTTATTTTAATTTAAAATAATATTATTTATTCTGCTTGAGTTGCCAGTGTAACTTTTGTCTATTAAAATAATAAATTTAGGTGTTATTTGGAAATGCCCATATACGTTATAACTAGAAAGAGTTGTATGAGATAATATTTGAGTGTTTAGTGCATATCTAAAAAGTGTAGAGATGTGCTCAAATGAGTTTAAGAATTTTTAAAAAGTGTGAGATGTGCTCAAATGAGTTTAAGAATTTAAAAAGTAAAATGTGTGTGTGTGTGTGTGTGTGTGTGAAAAGTGTAGAGATGTGTTCAAATGAGTTTAAGAATTTAAAATGAACTAAGAAAATAAGAAATAGAAATATAAAATATTTTAGAAGGCTTAAACAAGGTCATACAATTATAAATTTAATGTGTGTCATACAATTATAAATGAGTTTAAGAATTTAAAATGAATTAAAAAAATAAGAAATAGAATTATAAAATATTTTTGAAGGCTTAAACAAGGTTGCGCGCGTGTGTGTAGTCACTTGAGGGATAAGTCACTAAATTAAGGACTTTGACTATAGAATGCAAAGAAAAATGAGGGGTTTAGAGAAAATAAAATATAGGTAAAATAATATTTTCAAATCGCTTGAAACTAAATAATGTTTTTAGTAAAATAAAGAAGAAAAATGAGGGGCTTAGAGAAAATAAAATATAAGTAAAATAACATTTTCAAATCGCTTGGAAACTAAATGATGTTTTTAGTAAAATAAAGATTAGATACAGATTACTTAAATTAGAAGATAAGTTACCTAAATTAATTAGTAGTTATAATAAGATAAAATTACTTAGAAGGTAAATTTTTAGGTAATTATTTTGCATGTAAAAGTAAATTTTTAGGTAATTATTTTGCATGTAAAAGTAGCATAAATTAATCACTAAGTTAATTATCTCTAAAAAAGAAAAATATGATTTAATGACTTTAAAACAACACCACTTTAGTGTATAGTTGCCTAAAGGAACACCTAGCTTAATAAAATAATTAAAATGTGATAACTAATTTTGGGATGGTTCAATGACACATTAGATACACATAAAAGCTAAGGTAAGTGAAAAAGTGCTAAGGGTGTGTGCATGTGGCGGTGCAAGTGAGCAAGTGAGCAAGTGAGTGAGTAGTTATCGTGCAAAGAAAGAAAATGAAAGAAAGGTGTGTGTGTACATGTGTCGGTGCAAGAGTGCAAGAGTGCAAGAGTGCAAGTGTGTGTGTGTGATGTGAGACAAAGAGGGCGAATTAAGTGGGAGAGTGACTAGGGGTGTAAATCGGTTCGGGTAACTCGACCAACCCGATTAACCCGAACCGAACCAATAAGATTGGTTTGGTTTGGTTTGGATATTTTGATCGGTTCGGATAAAATCTGAACCAATGAAAACTTGATTGGTTCGGGTCTCGGATTTTAAAATCTCAACCCGAATCCGAACCAAACCAAACCAGTATTTATTTATTTATTTATTTTGTAATTTACGGTAATTGACTTAGCTTTTTTGGTTACTCTCTGAGTCTTGCTCAGATTTCATTTCACCGAAGCTCATCTTGCTCAAACTCAAACTCAAACTCGATTCTGCCTCACAGAAGCTCGTCGTTCGTCATCTGCCATTCGATTTTGCCTCATTGAAGCTCACCGTCTGTCGTTCGATTCTGCCACACCGAAGCTTGTCATCCGCTCCGCCATAGCTTAGGGCCAGATCTGCTCCGCCACAACTCACCCACCACCGTGCTGCGCCAGATCTGGTTTAGCTCTGAGGATAAATATAAATTTTGCAATTTAATCTCTCTCTAGATTTATCCTTTTCTTACTCTGAACGACAATGGCGAAAGTGCTTCTTCTGCAACTTCATCTACTATTGTTGCTTCTTCTTCTTGAACAATGGTGTTGTTTTGCAGCTCCTCTGCCAATATTCAACTTCTCATTCAACTTCTTGTATCATGCTTTTCGCGGTGTCAAACGTTTTATTTACCTACTTATACTCCACAAGCCATGAAGATCATTTTTGGATTGTTTTTCATGAGTATGTGTTTATTCTTGTTTATCATTTCTAGCGGTAGATGGAATGAATTGCTTATCGAGGTATGGTTTTCCTTTCTTCTCTAAATAGGGAAACTACAACTCTATCTTTGCATGTTTTTCGATAGTTACTTTTCGGGTGGGGGGGATGCTCTCTTTATATGGAGAGAAGTTAGATATCCTCTAGATAATTTGCCTTATTTTGTGACATGGTTAGTTCAACGTATTTCACGAGCTGTGGATATCCATGCTATTCTGAATTTGATATTTTCATACTTTTGTGAATATAAGATATGCAAATAAAGTAGCTTAGTTTTAGGCCTCCTTGCCTCTTTACATGCGAAAGAGTGCTCCTACAAGTAACATTGTTGTTCTTCTCAGGTAGAATTTGCAAGTATTTATTATTTAAAATTTTAGATATATTATATGTATTTTTATATATTACATGTATAGTTATTTAACTAATTTTTATGTTAAAAAAATAATGATCAATTCGATTATCTGAACCAAATCAAACTATAAATATTTGGTTCGGTTCGATTTGGATTTGACTATCAAAAAATAAGAAAACCGAACCAAACTAAACCAATTGATTTTGATTGGTTCGAATTTATTTTTTTCTAAAACTCGAACCAAATCACCCACTTACACCCCTAAGAGTGACGGTGCAAGGAAGTGATGGTGTAAAAAAGAAATATAATAAAAAAATCAGAATTTTAACGCAAATGATTGATTAGTTCAATGTTTCTTGTATACAGTAACATGAGAGAAAAAAAAAAGGATTTCGTGAATTTTGTGCGAATAACATTACAGTTGTTATTCTTTCTCGTAGAAAAGGACAAAAACAAAAAGTCAAAATTTCAGATAAGTTGTAAAATGCAGAGTGGTCCCCATATTTTGTCATTAAATTGCGGTAACTATGAAAAGATAATTATATTTATCAATGTTTGACCACGGTGGGTAGCTGCTGGATAGCGTTCAAATATTATTGTTAATTATATTATTAAGTTTTGATTCAAAAAAGATTTGATTCTCTTGAAAGGCCAAGATCATGCCTTGCTGATCTAATACAAGTTGAATTGTTGCAATAGGCACAAATATTAATTTAAGTGTCACCGGCTCACAATCCACTAAATATTTTTGTTTAAGCGATATCTCAAAGTTTTATTTTTATATTTCTTCAAAATAGTTGAAGTTTATTATTGATGAATGTAAAATATATTTATTTTTCAGGTTTATTTATTATAATTTTTAATTTATTTTTATTTAATTTTTGTTTATTTTTAATTTATTTTTAAATAATTATTCTTTTAACTAGTAATATTTGAATTTTTAAGATAAATTATCAATTTTTGTGTAAAAATAAAAAAATTTAAAGATAAATATTGAAAGAATTTTTATCTTATTTTTAGATACTAATTAGAGTTTTAATTGAATGCAAAATCTTAGATTAAAGATTGGATAAAGATTCTAAAAGAGATTAGATTTGAAGCAAAATTCAAATTCTCGCAACATCTTGACCATTTCTCAGAAATAAAGTCATATATTGAGTTACAAAGATCATATTGATACACCGTTTTCGACATTGAAAAGCTAACAAAAAATCTTACAACTTCTTTGTTGAGATTGAGAGCAAATTTGGCCATTTGGATGGTAAGAAAAATTGTGTAAGTTAGATACAAAAAATTGTTAGCTTTTTTATAAAAGGGCAAAACAAGTTTAACAAATGAATTCTCTTTTTGTTAAGAAAATAAATGAAAAATATAAAGTTTTGGAGGTTCAAACGCAGCGAGGGGATGAGCCCTAGGAGATGAAGATGAGCTGTCATGAAACTCTCATGGAGTTGGAGAACAAGTCACCATTGAAGGTATTTTGGTTTCTTCTTTACGATTTTATCATGATGAATTATCTTTCCTCTTCATTTCTCTTCTTCTCTTTTGTCATGAGCAGCTAAGTTCGTGTGTTTGTAAAGTGAAGATGTAACTTGATTCAATCGACATGTATTAAGATTTGATTTTAGTTTATTTATTTTCTATTCAATTTGAGTGCTTATTATAGTTCTTAATGCTTTTATGAATTAATCACTTATAAATTGATCTAGTGAGATGTGTGTAGAATTGAAAGGTTTGCATATGATTTAGACCATAAATAATAAGTGTCATGATTTATAATCATATAGGAATAGAAGTTATATGTTGTGTGTGAGAATTGTTGTATTTTTTATGAGAATCCATATAATGAAGCTTATGTCTTTAAGAGTTAGGATTTAGATCAAGGAATTGACCAAACTTTGATAATTAAATAGAATTAATTTACTAAGAAATTGAATTCTAATTAATTAAGGGATTCTCTTCATCAATTGAATGACTAGAAATTAATTAGAACGAATGTCTCAAAGCTACTCTATTATTGTTGAATTAAGTGAAGTCAGATCCTTAGTGTTTTAATTTCGTATGTTTACATCCTTAATGTGTTTTGCATTCTTATGTTTTGTTATGTCTTTTCCCTCTTAATTTTGTGCATTCCTGTGTATTTTTATCTTTTATAATTTTGTGTCTTTAATTACTTTGAATCACTCTTAATTATAAGTTACGTGGATAGTATTAATATTGGAGAAGTAGTACTTAGTAAACTAATTTTTCGTGAGAACGATATTCTACTCACTCTTTACTACTTATTCGATTTGTACACTTGAAAGGCCAAAATGATCTAATGCCAAGTTGAATTGTCACAATAGGTACAAATATTAATTTAAGTATGTGTCACCAACTCACAATCCACTAATTACTTTTGTTTAAGGGATATATTAAAGTTTTGTTTTTGTATTTCTGCAAAACAATTGAAGTTTACTACTCTTGTGTGTATTTATAATGAGTGGTTTAAGTTGTGAGCAAGTTTTAGATTAATTATTGAAGAGCCTAAGACATTTTAACACTTTGAATTAATGAAAAAATATTTGTGGAAGAAAAAATTAATTTCACATTTAAAGAATAAAAAAAATATCGTGTAATAAAAAAAAAGTTTACAGTAATACAATGTTGACCCTCCTAATTAATAAGTTCAAATGGACTAAAAGATATACAATAAAATATTAATAAGTGACATTGAATACTTGATTACAAAGTACATTTAATTTAGCAAACTACAAAAATGATAACTTAAGGGTCAAAGGGGTCAAACGTAAGGGCTGAATAGTTAGGTTAAGCACATCCCTTAGGATATGATGAATGATGAGTGTAAAATACACTCATCTTTTTTATTTATTTATTAGATTTTTTTAATTTATTTTTAATTAATTATCTCTTCACCTAACCATATTTGAATAAATTATTAAATTTTGTGAAAAAATATTTTATATTATTATTCAATCATATGTTGCTACATCATTGAAAAAGTGTAACTTTTGATGTATTTGTTATGAGAGTTAAACTTTTTTAATAATATGACAATACATGATTGAGTAATAATATAAAAACATTTACACTAATAATACACCAAAATTAAATCCACTTCAAAACAAATACTAATTAGACTTGTAAATTTTACTCTTATTAGATGTTATAAATTTAAAAAAATAAAAAGGTCATGTTCAGATAATTCTTCCTTGGGGGAGAGGTACGTCGAACAATTGTGGGTGTTATGCTCTTTGTAAATTTCGGAGCCGTGGCAAGATAGATGGTCCGACATCAACAACAAGGTTTGATGCAAATACTACCACTAAGAAATCCTTCATTGAGTCACAATCATTCTTTTCACTCAAACTCTTTATGGTCGTAGCCTATTAGAGGAAGGAAGCTCATTCATATGTGGTTAAAGGATAGAAGAGTAAATCAATCCAATCAAAGAGAATGAATGGTGAAAAGTTTTTAACTTTTACTTTTTTGGATTTTCATGGACAAAATGTTGTTTTTGTATACTAATTAGCCTATATATCAAGAGCCAATGATCTTTTGTCTATTTGTCATAGTGATTTTGTAGAAAATTGTTAGGCCACGCAAATCTCAAGGGCGTTTTGAAGGAAGATCTTACTTCCTTCTTCCCAATACTTGTTGGCAGGTAAATTGTGAAACAAACATGTTGCCTTTAGTTTATGAAATATTGATGGTGGGGGAAGGTTAGGATTTTTTACGATAGTGAGAGTAGATTTTGGGCTTTTTTAAACTCAACCCTAATTGTAAATATGTTTAAGCTAAAAATAAAAGTTCTAAGGTCTCATTTTCATGTAATTTTTTTATGAGTAAACCTTCACTTTAGTCCCTGAAGTTGTATGCACCGATCATATTAATCCCTGAATTTTAAAACTAACTACTTAGTTCTTGAAATCGCAAAACGTCAGTCACGTTAGTCCCTGCAACTTTTTCCATCAATTAAACTTGATGGAGACGCACGCGTGGCACGTTAAGTGCCATGTTGGACGATGACCTGGTTCCTACCTCCCCCTAAACGACGCAATTTAGCTGGGGCACCAAAGTAGAAAGCTCTGCACAATTGAAACAATGCTGTTTTGAGCCTAACTAATTCCATCTTTCCCCTGCCCTAATTGAATTCCATTACAGTAACTTAGTGCACCCAATTCCCTTCTGCAAACCAAGAAAGAAAAATCCCAAATTCGTAACTCAGGTTGGCAAGGGTGGGAGATGATGGGTGGTGGAAACCCATCCCAATTCGCATCATCAAACACTGAAGGAAGTTGGAGTGGGCGTACAGGTTCGATACCCAACTTGTCTCGTTACAAGGGAGGAACTGGTAGTGCTAGGGTTTGTCTTTGTGGTCACACAACGGTGGTAAGAAGATCCAAAACCATGGCCAATCCTGGTAGATCATTCTATGGCTGCCCTAATTACAAGGCGAAGGTAAGAGTTGAGTGAACTAGAGCTGTTAGAATGAGCATTGTTATCTCTATTTTTTATTTGCAATGTGAACTATGTTACCGTTTTGATGGTTTGCAAAACAATGAGCATTGTAACTATTTTTGTTGGGTTGATAATGGGGCAGCAGATAATGGAATTGGGATTGCCACTAAAGCTGCATGTGAACCTGGTAGAAGGGTTGCTACAAGTGAGAATCAAGAATGGAGATTGAATGTTGCTTGGAAGATTGGAAGCTTAGAAACTGAAGTTAGGATCTTAAAATGTTGTGTAATTGGCCAATGTATTATGATGTTGATTTTTATCATAATGTGGGGCTTAGTTTGTTTAGAGAAGTAAGTAATTGGATTTTGAATTTGTAATGGTGATGTTGTGTTATTAGTTTGGGGAATTAGGTAATTGTGGTGTTGTGTAATTAGCCATTTGGCCTTTGTAATCTAATGAAATGAATGAAAATTAATTTGTTTAAGCTCATTATGAATGTGCATTTGTTTACTCCACAATTGAGAGATCTATAAATCTTGATAACATTTTCCTTTTTAAAACACACACCATTAGTTACACTGATTTGCATATACAATAGCATCATGTATTGATGGGTGAGTACTCAATCAGCATGTTCCATAGGTTCCCAACTCATCTTTGTGACAAAATCCAAGTTGAGTGGAATTTTTCTTAACACTTGGCCAAATGGACATATAGACAACATTAAAACTAATGAACAACAAGGGTCTAGTCAGATAAATGGAAACATTTGTGCACTAACGAACAATATTGTAAACACATCCAAAACACATCCATGGGTGTAAAACTTCTATATTGATCCTTTATAAAATGTATTCCCAATTACATTATAAGCCATTTACAAAACGACAGTCCTTTACAAAATGACCACTAACATTGGCAAGAACAATACTTTATAAAAACAATACAAAATGTATTCCCACATTTACATTATAATCCATATACATCATCTAACAGGGACAAATCTTCAATTCATCTTCTTTGGTGGAGCACCTCTCAAACTAGGGGTTGGTATGAACCGCATGAACCTTGTCGTTGTACCCTCACTTGTTGCTACCAGTGTTTCTACACTATCAGGTGTTGGACCAAGTCTTATTTCAGCATTTGCAGTGGCAGAGTATGTTGGAATAGGTGGTGGGACAACTGGTTGAACAACTGCTACTGATGTAGTGGCAGGTGGATGTGGTGGTCTTAAATCGGGTTGTTTGATAGGGAGTTTATACCTGATTCCCTGCAAGAAAAAACAAGCACACGAGTCAAACAAAGTACAAGTGAATCAATAGTAATTGTTCTATGACAATTGTTGTACCTCCACATTAGAGGTTGCATCTTGAGAGAACTATGGCTAAGAACATTGCTCCAGATGAGAGTGTGTTACATCTATCTCCTCAACCTCAGTGGTTGGCCCATGCTCATCACTTGGCCCAACCCCAGCCTCAGTAGTTGTTGAAGCCCCATGCTGAGTACTTGCCCCAACCTCAGCTTCAGTACTTGGACTAGTCTTAGAAGCATTTGTTGCTTTTTTTTGCCTTTTGGGTTTAGGAACTCCTTGGGCTTTGCATCCTTTTCTGTTATGCCCTGACCCACCACACCTATAGTAAGTGAATGCTGGGTACACTCGCTTCAGTTTGTGGGGATTCTGGTTGACATCTTGCTCTTTTGTATCTTTTCTTCTCTGTTTTTTTGGCCTTCCAATAGGCCTCTTTATTGGTGGTGGGACAGGCTTTGGGTGTGGCGTGAGCTCCTAATACCTTTGGTCTCTCAATGGTTTGACAAAATATTCATATGTTGCATGATAAGCAGCCATGGTTAGCCAAGCATGACAATAGTCCTCGGGTTTGTGATTGACATATGTTATTGCAGCAACAGCATGCATGCATAGCAAACCTACCACAACACATTTAACCATTTCAAGTAAGTAAATAAACAAATATTAACTAAAATTTAACAAATTAAACTAAACTAAATAAGTGTGATTAATACCTGTGAGTTGCCAAAACCTACAGGTGCACGTTTGTTTGTTTAAATCAACATCAACATTGCCCGGGTAGCCTTGCACCTCAAATTTATGATGCTCCTGGTCACCAGCCCAAACAGGTGTCCATTTGTTACTCTCCCTTTTTTCCTTGTCCAACCTACTTTGTTGTAGAGGAGCTAAGGTCCCTTTATACCTTGCCAACTTCAGCTTATTTGCAGCCATGGTCTTCTTTATATAGCACTTTATCTCCTCTGCCATGGTTAAGATTGGTTTGCCCCTCATCTTCACAATCTTTGCATTGAAAACTTCACATGCATTGTTGCAGATCTTGTCAAATTTAGGATATTCAGAGAAATAAGCCTTGGTCCATGCTTCCTTAGGCCACTTGGCCAGATACTCCTATGCTTTCTCATTCACCCTTTTTCACACTCTCCATGGCAGCATTAAACTCACTCGTAGTGGTTGATTGTGCACACTCCCATATCATACCCCTTAACTCCTTGTCTTTCTACATCTTAGTGAAATTCCTCCACAAATGCCAAACACAGAACCTGTGAGGCACTCCAGATATCACCTCTTGCATTGTTGGTATCAAGCCCTGAAAAAAATAATAATTCATATGAGTCCCTGACACATACATAACTAATTCACATTAGTCCCTAACATATATACAACTAATTCATATTAGTCCCTGACACATACATAACTACTTCATATTAGTCCCTGTAAATGATGTTACCTTCTGCATGTCTGAAATGAAGTTCCAGCCATGTTCTTTGTAGTCCCCCAGGTCTTCATGTAACAATGTTAGGAACCACTTCTAATTGGCTTTGTTCTCTGCATTCACGATGGCATAGGTAATGACAAAAATGTCATTGTTGGCATCTTGTCCAATAGCTGACAAAATTTGGCCACCAAAATATCCTTTCATAAAAGCTCCATCCAAGCCAATTAAGGGCCTACAACCAGCCTTAAACCCTAGTTTGCAAGCATCCAAGCAGACATAGAACTTTTCAAATTGTGGTGAGGAATTGGGAATTTCGAGGACACCCAACCTCACAGTAGAACCAGGGTTGCTCCTCAACAACTCTGCAGAATAATCTCATAACCTTCCATATTGCTCTCTCTCATTCCCTTCCACAACTTCCCTTGCCTCCTTCAAAGCTCTATATATTTTGGTATCATTCAAATGTACCTCACACTTGACTTTCATGTAATCAAAGGCTTCCCTATGGGTCAGAGTTGACTGCTTTTTAAGTTTTCTAACCAGTTTCCCAACAACCCACTTCCTGCTGGCCTGAGAATTCTTGAACCCCCTACTGCAGCTGTGCTCATCATTGAAGGTCTTGATTTGGAAACTATTGGTAACATTACTCCATGCACAATAGATAACTCATATGCAGTTGTCATTCTTACATTTGGCTCTAGCCCTCAGCTTATCATTTTTCACTCACTTGATCTCTCTACCCATCTTAATTGTGTAGTCCTTAATGCCCTGCTTGAATGCCTCTAAAGTCACAAACTTCATTCCAAGCTCCAACTTGACATGTCCAAATCCAGCACCTTCATTGAACTGAGGGTACATTTCTCTGGTAGTCCCCTCATTATCAGAAGTAACTGGAATTTTCATGTATTTAGACTTCCAATTGTAATCAGAATCTTCACATGCTTCTTCAGTGACCCCAATATTTGGTCCATAGCTTTGCTTGTGTCCTAAACCCCTCCCCATAAGTGCATCAGAGTCAGTTGCTTCATTATAATCTGCAAATGCATCATGTTCAAAGTAAATTTGATGAATGAATCATTAACTTGAAAACTTGAAAATAGAAATATTATGAGGCAGTAAATTATGAGTATTATGAGTATATAGCTGACTATAAAATACTTTAGTACATACTTATGATAGAGAATTATGAGTATCTATATATAGCTAGTAAAGTAAAAACAAGTGCAAGTAATGGCATCATACCAAAAGACGCATCACTATCAAAGTCACTTTCTTCATCATCAGGGACATGTGCATTGCTTTTATCAACAGTGGTCTTCTTATTCTTCTTCTGTACAACTCTCTTTCCCTTCTTCGCATCAAAGCTTTTAACTCTTTTATTCTTTTTCTTCAAAAGACTAGCAATAGACTCATCCTCATCTTCTTCTTCAAATAAAGGAGGCTTATAGGGGCTGTCATCTGCACTTTCATAATCATCACTAGAGGAACTTGAACTAGGAATGTCATCAACTACACCTTCAGCTGCAGGTTGTTCTTGTTGAGGGTCACTTGCTGGTAGGGATTGGACTTCCTCTGGAATATCTGTCTCAAGCTGGGTCTCATTGCCATCATTTGGTTCATCCTCATCAGGGAGTGACACAATCTTAGGGTCAGCAATTATGGGGTGTTCATAGTAAAAGTGAACAACCCCATTGTTCATCCTTGAAGCCTCAACCATCTGTAGAAGATCAGAATCTATTTTCATATCCATTAAATCATTTTCTAGTTCTTTACTAGGCATCAGCCAATAGCAGTTATCCACCTTATGGTAACTAATTTGTTTAGAAAAATCTATTAAACTAAAGACATCTAACATATCGTCATCAGCTTCAGACCACTACTCTTCTCCACCACCACGATAAGAAACTTTGCCTCCAATTTCTTTAACAAAAGAACCACCATGATGGAACACAAGTCTAACCATCTAAATAGATACATACAACAAAAACATAACTTATTAAACACTTATACATGTGTGCTATACATCAAAAAAAAAAAAAACATGCAATGCAAGGGAACTACGTTATGTGTTGTGGGTAAATGTAAAAGTTCAAAAATATACAAGACAGGACCACACACTGTGGTGTCCCGGGGCAGATGAGGGCGGGGAGTGGACGCTGGTGCGAATTGAAGCATGTACAATGGGCGGCTCCTGGCATGCTTCTAGGCGAAGGGTCCCATGAATGAACTGAATACGCACCGGAATAAGAGGGATTCAAAGACCGTGCGGTGTATGGGATGCATAGTTGAGGATGGATAAAGGAATTGATTAGGCGTAACCATATCAACAAGTTAACTTCTTTTCGGGAGCCAGAACATAAGAACTCCATTGTTAAGCGTGCTTGACCTGGAGCAATTATGGGACCATGGGTATGGGAAGTTTCAGGATGCGTGTGAGTAAGGACAAAGACGCCGAAAGCGCTGTGTTGGTAGTGGACATCTGAACAGCCCCGGATGTTACACAAGGGACCACACGCAACAACAATGGAAGACAAACAAGGGACCACACTGGTATGGAAGATAAGTAGAACGACATTGAACTTAGGACACCCTCCACCTCCAATACAGGAACAACGTACACCGCACTGACACGCAACAAGCAACCATTTATAAGTAATTCTACAAGCAGGACGATACAAGGGGACCACATTGCAGCAAAAATGGAAGAAAAGCAGAACCACAACACCAAAAAAAGGAAAAACAGGGACCACAATGACCACACAACACAGAGAATATTTGGAGTTTAGGGAACATACCTTTCTGAAGCTCGAATTCGACGACGAAGATGACAAATTCAACGTTGTAGGGGAGCCTTAAGACCAAAACGAAGTTGATTGTAGAGGAAAATGTAATGGAATTTTGGGAATTTGGGATTACAATACGAATTAGGAAGTTAGGGTTTTACTCAACCATATGTCGTTGAAATTGGGGGGGAATATGAAAAATTTAGTAAAACCCTCAAAACGGCATCGTTTCAATTGTGCAGAGCTTTCTACTTTGGTGCCTCAGCTAAACTGCGTCGTTTAGGGGGAGGTAGGAACCAGGTCATCGTCCAACATGGCACTTAACGTGCCACGCATGCGTTTCCGTCAAGTTTAACTGACGGGAAAAGCTACAGGGACTAACGTGACTGACGTTTTACGATTTCAAGGACTAAGTAGTCAGTTTTAAAAATTCAAGGACTAATATGACCGGTGCATACAACTACAGGAACTAAAGTGAAGGTTTACTCTTTTTTTATTTATATTTGATATTGTTATATTTAATTTATTTTATTTATATCATTTGACTAAAGACTCATAAACTAAAACACTAACCTATTGACCCAACAATTTGGCCAAATTGGTGACCAATTTGAGTTTAATAACTATGATACGAAGGAAGTTCTGTAGGTTGGTGAAATAGTCTTGGCTTTTGGAGAAAGATTAGTGTGGGCCAATTTATAATTTTACCTTCGTTTGAAAAATTTAGGATTTTTAAACATTTTTAGGGTAATAAAAAGAAATACGAAACTTTTTGAGATATTATAATAATTGGAATGGATCAAATTGTAATTTTTAATGTATTTAAGCCATGCAAAATTTTTAAACTTCTTTGAACTTTTAAATTGAAATCCAAAACTTCTTGGGGTCAACAACATAATTTTCACCTCGACCTCAGCATAATACTTTGACCGCATACACTTGCCTTTGAATTTTATTAACTATAACTATTTCAATTGGTCCACATCAACACTGTTTTGAAACCTTTGAATTAGGGACACCTTAAAAGTTAAATCCATCATTTTATAATAAAATTAAATTTAATTATCATGGAACCTAATACTTTATAGACCAACTGTTAAGAAAAGTTTTCATTTCATCCTTCACATGCTTCTAAACCAAGAGCCCACTTGAGAGTACATAGTAAAGTTGATTTTTTATTTTTATTTTTTATTTTATGTATTTATTTTATTTTATTTTTTGCGTTACATAACATGTGCCTAATATCAACATGACTTCTTCACTTTTACATGCACTAACCTTATAGTCTTTTACTATGGACTATTAGGTGGTAGGTTTCCATTCCTCTAAGAAAATATTAATCATACATCTCTTTTTAAGGTATATGCACTATTAACACTCTTTTAAGAATGTGATTTAGTTAGAAAAAATAATAAAAAATATATATATATGATAAATATATTAAAAGAATTAAAAAAGTAATGTGAAAAAAAAAAATAAGAATATCATTGTTATTCATTTATATTTATTTGGCTAACTGCAAGAGCAGCTTCGCCTGCATCGGTCAAAATGTAAGTTACCGTGCGCTACTTACAACAATTTTTAACAAAGTTACAATTTTTTAAATATAGTTACATAAATTTTAAGAAAGTTATAAGCATTTGCAAGTCAAAATTATTAAAGTTTAGACTATTCATAACTTTTTTAAGTTCAAATATTTGGAACTTACTTTAAAATATATTCTTGTAGCATTTTTTGTGTGAAGATTTGTTACTTCATTTAAAATTGTTGAAAGTGACTTTTTAGGTAACGCACAACTGACTCCCCTTAACGATAAGGAAAGATTTTATATATTTCTCTATTTCAACAATCAACACCACATAATCTCATGGGAAATCTTATCCTTTATAATAGAATAAGAAACTTTAATAGTGTAAACAATTTATTTTCATTCTAATTACTATTTATTTTATTTTTGTTTTATAAATCATAATCTTGCAAATAAATTAGATATAATATCATTAAGCTCTCAATTTATATTTAGATTTTTTTTTTTGTTCATTTTTGTGGTGTCAAAGGATACTCATAAGTGAATCGAATTAAAATTAATTTAAGCTGAACAAACCAAATTAAGAAAATTGAACAAAATCAAATAATTTTAGTTTTGTTTAATTTTCTTTGAATGAATGTTGATCGGTGTCATTTGGATTTTGATTATTTATGCGGTTAACTTAGGAAATAGGATCAAGTTCACCAAATCAAACTGTGATAAGAGGAGTGTTTATTATCAGAGGTGAGAGGAGTAAATCTTGACCATTAAATCTTACATGAATGGTTAAAATTATAACATAAATGCATGTGACTTTTTTAAGTGGTCACATGACCTTCAAATAACTTTTAATCTTGACCATTCATGTATAGTTGTATGGTCAAGAGTCACTCCTCTCACCCTCTCACAATAAAAACTCCTCTCACTAGATATGTCTCCTATATATATATATATATATATATATACTCCTAAAGATGATTGATGTATAGATTTTTTATTTTTTATTGAACTTTAGTTGATTTTGTTGTTTATATATGATAATAATTATGTTTAGGATTTATAGGCTAATTTGCTATCAATTGACCCATTAAAAGGAAATATATATATAGACACACACATGACACAAACGTATGAATTATTTTAGAAAACAAATGTTTGGCCAAAAACTAATTCAATTGAACCAAACTAAACTAGCTAAAATATGTTTATTTTGGTTTTGTCCTTAAATCAAATTGAATTCAATTAGTTCTCAATATTAAAAAAATTGACAAATTCCATTTCACAGATTTTTTACATAAAGCCGAATCTATTCAAATTACAAATATATCTATTTTAGTGTTTTTTTTAAAAAGTACGTTTTTTACTTAAAAAATGTGTAGTAGTCTCCATGTTTTTTTTTTTTTTGTGGTACATTGTAGAAGAACGAAAAATCTAAGAATGAATGTGAAACACCCCTAAACAATCAACAACAATGAGAGGAGTGAGTGCAGCAGGAGGAATACCCCAAACTTTAAACTTCTCACTACCCTTGACATCAACTTTAGCTAAATGATCAGCACAAAAGTTAGCCTCTTTCAGGGCATGGGTGATGTGAACGTTCCACTGCCTATGGATAAGGCTAGGAATATCACCAACATGGGAAACATAACAATGGAAAGGGGAGGAGTATCACCTGATACCAGTCTCATAGCTTCATAAAGTCAGTTTCATACCAAATAGAATGAAGGTCGAGATTCAAAACCCAGCCTTTCTAGGAGATCCGAAGCAACTGCCATCAACATTAACTTTAACAACCCCAAGCCCAAGTTTCTGCCATTTAACCTCTCTAGGAGACGAATTAAAGCAGATCACATTATTGAGAAATTTGACAGTGTCTTCATAAGTTGAAGTAACCATGCGGACAAGCTGATCTTGAGACCAAGCTTAATTCTCAAACACTATGTTGTTTCGCCAAGGCCAAAGCCACCACAAAATTATGCAGAATAAGGAAGCATTTTTCTGAGTGTAAGTTGTCAATTAAGGAATGAAGTCAAGAATGAAGAAAGTCCCTTCCAGACCAAAACCAAAGGCAAGCCAAACAGCACGAAAGGAAGAGCAATCCCGAAAGCAATGAATAAGGTTCTCATTTCCACAGTTGCATCTCCTACAAATGATCGAGTTAGTAAGACCCCTATGACTGCAGAACGTGTTCATGGGAAGAGCTTCATGCATGGCCAACCAAACCATCAGCGAATTTTCTCAGGAACCTTAAGATGCCAAATCCACGTCCAATAGGTATTGCATGGTTTTAAATTGTGGTTGTAGTCACAATTGCAGAGACTATTAAAATCGCAATATTGTGAACAATTGCAAAAAATGCGGCCGATGCGATCTTAATTGTAGTCATGATACGATTGCAGAGGCTACTAAATCTGCAATATTGTGGCCGCAATTGCGGTTACAAATCACAATTTAAAACCATGGTGTTACTCAAACCATCATTATCCTAATCAAAGAGCCACAAATATCCTGAACTTGTTGTATAGTCGCCAGAACAATTGCTTGACTAGATCCAAGCATCATCAAACAAACAAAACGCGGGTATTGAAGTATTAGCAATAACAGCTTAGATATGTGGGGAATATGAGTAGCAAGACCAGAGAAGTCCCCATTCACCCAAAGACCTTGAACTTTCATATCCACCTCCGAGATATGAATGTAATCAACTAACATGCTAAGGGGACAGTTATGGAACCACGTAGAAAACCAAAGAGAAGCTGTTACCACCACTTAGGCGAAACCTGTACCCACCCCTCAAATGCACAGCAGCCTTAACAATAACCTTCCAAAAATAAGAAGCATTATTATTAGCTGAGGCATGAAGAATGCCAGAATTCTGCAGATATTTATGAGAGAGAACTTTCACCCAAAATCTATCTTGATCATTTTGAAGCTTCCAAACAAGTTTTCCCAATAGAGCAATATTCGAATTACGAGATGTTCTGATGCCTAAACCTCTATACTTCTTTGGGCTCGCAATCGTAGACCATTAACAAGATTCAAACATCTATTATTATCTTTTCCATTCTAGATAAAGCTCCTTGTCAACATATCAATGCTCTAACAAACACCCTGCAGAAACCATAAAGTTTGCATGGTGTGAGGGGAACTGAAGACAGAACAGACTTAGCAAGACAGATTCTTCTAGCCCTATTTAGAATTGTCCCTTCCATGAAGTAAGTCTTCCCTGCATTTTATCAAGGATAGAATGAAAGTCACTTTTCTTAACTCTAACTTGCAAAAGAGGAAAACTCAAGTATTCCCCTAAGTCACATACAAAGCGAATACACTACAACAAAAAAGATTTTTAACGACAATATAAATATGCCCTTTAGCGGCAATAAGAATTGCTGGTAAAACCTTTACCGGCAATTAATTATTTGCCGCTATATCTAGCGTTGGTAAAGGCTTTCCCAGCCATTATATGAAGTGTTGGTAAAGACCCCAATTATTACCAGCAAAAGAAATATCTTTTAGCGGCAATAATTTATCGACAATTGTAATGACGGCTAAAACTGCCTCAGATTTGCCTTTGTCCATGCATTTAATGGCCTTTGTTATTGCCAGTAAAGACTTATTTTATTGCCAGTAAAAGAAATGCCTTTTACTAGAAATTATTTGCCGGCAATTATGATGGCTACTAAAGCTGTCCCCAGAATTGCCTAACCCATGCGTTTAGTAGCCTTTGTTATTGCCGGTAAAAATTAGCCAAGGCTTTTGGCGGCAATTACTATTACCGGGAAATGTTGTTCCTATTTGTCATTTAAAGTTTACCATAATTCAAGAAGGCTTTTCCCAGCAATTAATAATGTCAGGAAACGTTATGCCTATTTGCCATTCAAGGTGATATTACAGCGTCATTAATAAAAGTTTTTGCAATAATAATATTTGCTCCTAAAAAACTTGAATCATAACATACAAATGTTCCTAAGTACAACATACTAGAATTCATTCTAAAAAGCAAAATATAGTTCATTAAATCCACGATAAAAAAGAACAACTATTAATGCATAACTTCACGGTGTCAACAACAAAACACAGAAAGTATACCACTTAAATCTAATAACTTGTGTTAACAAATAGTTATAATACAAGACAGTAGGTTGTACATAAACAAATCTTCAACTCCTAATCATAATGAAGTCTTTTGCACGTGCAAAATTTCTCAAAATCATAGTGTATGACTTGCAATGATAAAATAAAAATAATGTATCATTGAGACATAGTTCATCAACCTTATTGGGTAACACAAACATCCTTTCTATAGGTACTTCAGACATAGTTCAGTTGTCATGCCATCCATTGTTTATTGGGTAACACAAACATCCTTTCTATAGATACTTCAAAATTATTTTCTAATAGTTTTTAGTCCATATATAACTTTGATTTTTTAGTGCCCATTTCATGTGCAAGTTGCCACATAAGAAATGGTCTAATCAATCAGAAATCCAAAGCTAATAACCAAACAAATTTTTTGAGATGGTCTAAGCAAGCCTTAACCATATCTTTATTGTATGACATGTGAGATGAAAAGAAAAAGAGAAGATAATACTAAAAAATACTAACATTACTAATGAAAGATGTCACTTACATGGAAAGAGCAAAAAAAGATTATGAAATTTTCCAAGTTTCATTGACTTTATTTGACCTTATGTGCTGTTGTTGCATGCAATGCAGTGGCTGGCTGCTCCTTGTTGAAGTCACAGATAAGAGTAATTTGGTCATTTAGTAAAAAAGTGGGGGAAATCACAATCAAAAGACTCAAAAAAAGGCCTAATCCAACAAACATCCAATGGTTGCAAGGGACGCTGTCATTCTTAGAAATAATGACAGCTTAAAAGTAATAATACACCCATTGAAATAAAACCTTAGCATAAAATTAATTGATTAAGAATGTGAATTATATCGTTGGTCTCTAACTTTTCTCCTTTTAGCAATTGATATTGTAGCTTATCCTTTGGTTTATTTTCTTTCTTTATTCAACAACTTACAAATGTTCTTTCTTTATTTTCTTTCTTTATTCAGCAACGAGTATAGGAGACATGAGTGGGTGAGTGAGTGATTTCTCAAACTTCTGCAAGTAGGAGAAGAGCTCCAACTGATATTTCACTCAAATAGTCAAATATTACCTAATGAACTAATTGGAAGTGAAACAGATTCTATTTCATGACACAATTAAGGGCTTACCAATTACCAATACATCATTCATTTGATCTCAAAGCAATAAGAGCATTCTCAAGTAAAAAAAAAGGGTGCAATAACAACATTCTGTTCTGCACTGAACAGAATGTCCAACTTGCTCAGGCTTCTCTTTGGACATAAAAAACCCATGCAGAGTATGTTGTTCCAATTTGGACAGTAGGTACAGAAATGCCTATAACTTGAGTTCTAAAACTCCAAAGGACTTGCAGTTTGTTCCCCTAGAAAGTTAAGAAACGGAACTATTATGGTTGAAATTTTTATAATTTTTACATATCTAGTCTAGTACCATTTCTTTAACACTCTATTTGGATTAGGTGTTAACACATTTCTTTATCTTTGTCATCAGAAGGGCGAAAAACCATTCTAGTGAGCTCTTTTCTTTTTTTTCCTTGATAAAAGAAAAAAATTATTAAGACAAAGAGAAGATGATTATAGAGAGTTAAGGGGAAAAGATATCCTCCTTAAAATTAAAAGAAAAACAAACAACTGAGAACAAAAAAAAATCTCAATGAAGTAAACCTACTCAATCCCTCAACATATTTGTAAGGAAACCCCTTTAAAAAGACCATATGTTTTACACCAAGTAGAAGCCAACCGCCTAACCTTAACCCAAAGAAGCAGCTCATCTAGAGAAATCTCATTAAAGATGCGAGAGTTACACTCCAACCAAATGCACCACAGTGTATTTTGGCTTACAAGTAATTCACAATAGCAGCATTTTCTAAAATTATTGAATCTAGTAATACATACCACTCAGCAGCAACCTGTAGCATGCCATCAGAGATGATCCTAGAGCTAGACAAAAGAGTTCCAAGACCAATGCTGGAACAAAAAGGTATATTAACAAGAAAATGAACTGTATAGTATACTACAAAATAGCACAATTTTAAGTTCATATGTGAAACTGCAAACTAACCTTGGAAAGAGGTACATGTTGTTTCCCTGGTTGCAGTGGCCAATACAACCATTTCCTGCATAATAATAGAAAATTGCAGTTGTAAGTTCCCCTTATATGAGAAGGATAAAAAAGAAAACAAAAAAAAAGTGTATTTTGTAGAAAACTAGTGCTTTACCCAAGTACAGAAGATTTTCATACTTCATGCACAGGGTAGAACAAATATCTATCTTAACAAGGTAAAATAAAGCACAAGGATTGCTAAAAACTTAAAGAAACATGAACTATATTCAGAATCTGAAGGGTAGTGAAAAGGTAAGGGAAAGCAAAGCTGGCTGCATCCTCACTAGTTGCGGTCAGTTTAATAAGTTGAATAACTGTAATAAGTAGAGAGACATGAGTATTATTTCCCCATTTCCTATCTTAATCACCTGTCATTAAGTACTTAAAGAAAGAGTATTTGGAATGTATATGAGTAGGAAGACAAGAATTGATGTTAAATTTTGCAACATTGATGCAAAGTGCTTCAGGTTAAAGATCTTTCATGGATGAAGAGAAGGGCATAAGCCAAAATAATTAGGATAAAATAGAATGTAACAAATTGAAACAATAAAATAATCATTTAATGATCATTAATTCATTGTACATGGATGCAGATTGCTTTCATATTCCAGGAAATAAGTTTCATGCAACATAAATTTGGAAACTACAAGCCACCTCTTTCTGTAGACTGACATTGCTTGAAGTTTTTGGGTTTGACATGCAACAGAAAAAGAAAGTACAAAAAAAAAGTATCCATACCATTCTTTGTTGGATTTGACATGGCAAATATGGCTGGTCTCGTTGATGTTGAATACTTAAGGGCCTCTAATACCTAGAGAACAGGATGTCATCATCAATATATTGAAGGAAAGAAAGTTAACAAAAATAATTATGTCTATGAAAGCATAAAAAGCAAAAAATGAAAGGCACCCAATGCATGAAGACAAACATGACATTAGAATGTTGGGTTGAAGCCAAAAAATCATAAGGAAATGTAATTATCCCTGTTTGAGAATTGAGACAACTCACACCACTGACCACTGTACCTTACCAAAAAATGCTATCTTCTTAGCAAATTTAACCACAATTATAAGTTGTGCAGGAAAGTAAACAAACTGTTGTGATGATCAAGACATTAAAGGATTAAAATCTGTCAGGAAATAGTGAAATTGTGACAACAGGATTAAGTTCACACTTTAAGAGCCAAAACAAGAAAGTTTATAGTTTAATGAGGGAATGAGTTAGGTATTTACAAAATAAATGATCATAAGTGAAATAGAAATATAAAATCTAAGACTTCTAGTAGAAACAAAAATAATACTCATGGCTCACGGTGGAGCATTGCCTAATCCGTAGCAGAATCTATGTTTCCAACAAAACTCACAATTCAAATTCAATAGAGCAATTTAAAATCTCACTCCTTTTTCAACAGTAGGACATTCCCTTGCAAAATGCCCTTCCTCCCCGTAGTTAAAACACCATATTCTTTCTCCACCTCCGCCATACCTCCGACATGTCTCCGATTACCAACACCAGCACCCTGTCCCTAATAACAATCTCTCGCCAAATGACCATTTCGTCCACAATTATAACACTCAGGCCCTCCACCACCACCAAATTTGCCACATTCACCATTGTAACCACCTACTTCTCCTCTCTGCCAAATCCCTCCACCTCTCTAAAATTCCCAACAAACCCAGCAACCATGGAAACAAAACAAGATAAAGTGAATATATATAAATAGGATGATACAGGCGAAGAAACAAAACAAGCTTATGTCAAAATAAAACCCATTGAAACCTCTCAAGGAGGATAGGTTAGATGAAACCAATCTCGAGTATGGGTAGAGTTTCAGTTATGCAAACATGGAGTGTGTGGATTCTATGTTGGTTGCTCAGAAATTTCCTTTGTGAGGATTCATGGAGTGTGATGATTCAGTTTACATACCAGAAATTCGGTGTTGGGTTCTTCAAGTTTCTAGCAACTCCTTCCTCAGGCCATCACACAAACGGAGGGTAGATACCAGAGGATTCGGTGTTGGGTTCTTCACGTACGTTAGTTTGGCCGCAAATTGCAGAGGTTTTAGCTATTTGATGGTGCTGGCTAAGATTTGATGGTGGTGAGATTGGGCTTCAACTATTGGGGTTTCTGACAGCTAGTCTTGGTGGTTTGAAGTGAAGGAATTAGAAATAATTTTTATAAAAAAAAAATGGAGGGAATCGAAAAAGTGATTCCGCGGGCATTCATGTTTTTAAGAGACAACTTACTTTATTTGTCAATAAAGATAGAAGTATTTGCAATCAATGCATAGAAAATCGATTTAAAGAATGTTTTACCGGTAATAGATGTGTGACTACTAAATAATTACCACTAAAAGATATTTTTTGTTGTAATGATAGAGTAAATATCAGTGTACATTTACTTCTTAGATCTAGGCATAGAGTTAGAACACATCACCCTAGATTTACTAATATTAATCTTAAGCCCAAAAGCCTTGCAAAAGTTATCATGGATAGACATAATAAGACGAACTTAGTTGCTCTTGGCTTTACAAAATATCATATGCAAAAAAGAGGTGGGAAATGTCAGGCCCTCCTTTAGAAAATGAATTAGTTACCAAGACTTATTGTCCACCGCTTGATTAATCATAAGAGTGAGTTTTTTCATACAAAGAACAAACAAGTAAAGAGACATGAGATTCCCTTGACGAAGACCTCTTGTAAGAGAAAACCCCTCCAATTTAGAACCATTCCAAAGAATTGACAAATTAGAGGAGGTCACACACTACATAATAAGCTTCACAATTTAAGTTGGAAAACTAAAATCAATCAAAGTTTAACAAAGAAAATCACAGTTAACTCGATTATACGCCTTTTCCAAATCTATCTTAAAGGTAATAAAGCCTGTTTTACTTTTGGATTTATGCATGAAATGAACAACTTCTTGAGTAAGTGATGTTAATTAAAAGATGCAAATACAAGTGCAGGTTGTCTCAAATAATAAATTTTTTAAGAGTTCGAGGTCGATCCACAGAGAATTGATTAAAAAAAAATTTTTGAAGTAAGGAAAAGATATGTCACAACAATAAAGATAATAAAATTTGTTCACAATTACAAAAAAGAATTTGCTTGAGCTACGAGATCAATTTTTGGTAATAAATTAAGGATAATATTATTTCTTTTTATAACTCAATTGAAATCCACGCACAACGGAGGTTTCAATTGAAAAATAAAACATTCAAAGTCCATTTAGAATTATATATATAGTTATATTATAGTTCCTTTAATTATTTACTAACACTAATATTTATAAATGACTTCAAGCATTCATTGTGTCAATCACTTATCTATAATGAATGAAGAACTCCACTTTACAAGGAGAGTTTCTAAATTGATTGGAAATAAGATAAGACATATATAATGACCACTTGATAATACATCATTAAAGTATAAAAAAGAAATTAATCTAACAATAATTTATTATCAAAAGCTTCACATTTTCACTAAAGTAAAATGAAAATTAGTTACTCATGAACAAAAAAAAAAAAAAAAGAAAAGAAGAAAAAGATGAACATAACTTCAATTTAGAACAAAAGAAAATTACAACAAGAGAAACAAATAATACAATAGCATGATCTTGATCTCTAAGCCAAGATGCCCAAAATGATCAGCTAATGCTCCCTTTTATAGAGTTTCAAGAGTACAAAATGACAATGGAGTTATTTAATGAGTGGGTAGATGATGGGTGAATGAGTGGAAAATAACAATGGAGTTATTTCATGAGCGAGTGGATGATTAATAAGAGAATGGATGATTAATAAGTGAGTGAATGATTATTAAGTGGGTGGATGATTATTTAGTGGGTAGATGATTAATGAGTGGGTGAATGATTAATTATGTTTGTTTCTCCACTTGTACCAACTAATTCAACTATCTTCACACGATTATAACTCTATTGAAACGTCATTTTTTAGAAAAAATGGTCTTCATGAGAGTTGAAGGGTTTTGTCTTAACTTTCCAATGCCACTAGTTTCGGCTCAATATAACTCCTACAACTCAAATTCTAGCTCAATCACTGCACACTGCTTAGGCCTAGCTACAGCTCATCTATTCTGACTTACAAGCCCAATATGACATCCAAGCCATCCGAACTGACTCTTGTGTTCTTTATAAAAGTTGTAAATTTGGGTCTTAATTGTCAAATGGCACCAGTTTCAGTCCAAGACCTCTCATATAGCTCAAGTTATGCCCTGATTAATGCATACTGCTCGGGTTCTAGTGATAGAACACGTTTTTTGACTTCTAGGCCTAATTAATTCCACTAGATATCTGATTGAGACTTCGAGCTCTCATTAAAGTTGTAGAGCTTTCTCTCAGTTTCCTACAAGGTAAAATTCATAATTTTTACATATCTAGAACTCAAGATATGGCCAAAATATAAAAACAGTATAAAATCTCAATAATGCTAGAAAAGATCAATTAAGCTTAATTTGAACTCAAACTTACAAAACATGACCAAGCTCAATCAATTAAGTACATGAAAAGTGTAAATAATTAAAAATGAATGTTTATTAATGTATAAAATATGTGATTATCAGTAAGTATAACATTATTAGTCGTATCTCTTTTTGGAATGAAACTACTTTGGAGTGGTCCAATGATTTCATCCAGGAAAGGTCAAATTCTATTAACAAGCACCTTAGTGATGATTTTGTAAGCCATATTGTGAAGACCAATCGGTCTAAATTCCATAAGATGAGTTGGGTGATCAATCTTAGGAATTAGTACAAGTCTCAACAAGTCTAGTATCCACTTCCTCCCAGTAGCTTTTAAAGAAAAAGGTTGAAAGCCATCAGGGCTAGAGGCCTTAAAAGACTGCATAAACATAGCGGCATCTCTAACTTCCTCCAAAGTTACACTCTGGTTAAGAGTCTCACAACAGTCTTCACTGAGATGGGGCATTTGAACAAGCTGAACTGCATTGAGAACCACTTGAACTTTGAGCAAAAAAAGTTCTTATAGAAGTCCATAGTTATCTATTGAAGGATTGTGTCATTAGTACACCACAACCCCTCATCATTGAATAACTCATGGATCTTATTATATTTCCTCCTTTCCATTGTTTGAGTATGAAAGAACCTTGTGTTTTTATCACCAAATTTAACCCATTGCTTTATGGACTTTTGAAACCAAATAAGTTCTTCCTGAGTCAAAATATCCTCATATTCCTTCCTAAGATCTTTCTCTAACTGAATTAAGAACAAAGAGTCGCAATTCTCCAAGCAACGTTGAATACACCTTATTCTTGCTTCGATCTTTCTCTTATTGCGGAACACATTACCAAAAATTGACTTGTTAAATTCAAAGCAGTCATTTTTCACTTCTAGTAACTTGTCTACCATTTGAACTTTTCTTGGCCAAGCTTCCCTTATAACTGAAGGAAAGGCACTGTGAGTAGACCAGACCGCTTGAAAACGAAAAGGATGTTGGCTAGTCATCGTGTTTATTAAACACATACAAAGAAATACATTATCAAGTTAAGAGATGCTATATTAGGTAGTTTTTACCTTAACCTACACATTATGTAGAGTGCTCATGCGATTTTAACTTACGAGTTTTGATCATATTTACATGAGTTTATTTTATTTGTAATATCTATTATAACATCCTCACTCTCACTTAAATTGGTTGAAAATATTTTCTAATTTTCTTTTAATTTAAAATAATATTATTTATTCTACTTGAGGTGCTAGTATAACTTTTGTCTATTAAAATAATAATTTTAGGTGTTATTTTGGAAATGCTCATATATGTTATAACTAGAAAGAATTTTCTGAGATAATATTTGAGTGTTGAGTGCATATCTGAAGAGTGTAGAGATGTGCTCAAATGAGTTTATGAATTTAAAATGAACCAAGAAAATAAGAAATAGAAATATAAATATTTTAGAAGGCTTAAACAAGGTCATACAATTATAATGTGTGTGTGTGTGTGTGTGTGTGTGTGTTTTGTCTATTAAAATAATAATTTTAGGTGTTATTTTGGAAATGCCCATATACGTTATAACTAGAAAGAATTTTTTAAGATAATATTTGAGTGTTGAGTGCATATCTGAAAAGTGTAGAGATGTGCTCAAATAAGTTTAAGAATTTATAATGAACCAAGAAAATAAGAAATAAAAATATAAAATATTTGAAAAGGCTTAAACAAGGCCATACAATTATAATGTGTGTGTGTGTGTAAATAAGAAATAAAAATATAAAATATTTTAGAAGGCTTAAACAAGGCCATACAATTATAATGTGTGTATGTGTGTGTGTGTGTGTGTGTGTGTTAAGTGCATATCTGAAAAGTGTAGAGATGTGCTCAAATGAGTTTAAGAATTTAAAATGAACCAAGAAAATAAGAAATAGAAATATAAAATATTTTAGAAGGCTTAAATAAGGCCATACAATTATAATGTGTGTGTGTGTGTGTGTTTAGTCACTTGAGGAATAAGTCACTAAATTAAGGACTTGGCTCCTCAGAGTAACTAGTAGATATTTTTACTTTCTAGTTGGAGTATTAAAATAAATATAGCAACTTGTTTGACCTATACACTATGCGTTCAAATGTGCAGGAGAGTATCCAAGCAAGAAAGAGTACATGTAAGTGAACAAAAAATATAGAATGCAAGAAAAAGGTGGGGCTTAGAGAAAATAAAATATAGGTAAAATAACATTTTTAGATTACTTGGAAACTAAATGAGGTTTTTAGTAAAATAAAGATTAGATACAAATTATTTAAATTAGAAGATAAGTTACCTAAATTAATTAGTAGTTATAATAAGATAAAATTACTTAGAAGGTAAATTTTTAGGTAATTATTTTGCATGTAAAAGTAACATAAATTAATCACTAAGTTAATTATCTCTAGAAAAGAAAAATATGATTCAATGGCTTTAAAACAACCCCACTTTGGTGTAGAGTTGCCTAAAGGAACACCTAGCTTAGTGAAAGAATTAAAAGGTGGTAACTAGTTTTGGGATGGCTCAATGGCACATTAGACACACACATAGACGCTAAGGTAAGTGAAAAAGTGCTAAGTATGTGTGCATGTGGTGGTGCAAGAGTGCAAGTGATCAAGTGAGTGAGCAGTTGTCATGCAAAGAAAGAAAATGAAAGAAAGGTGTCACGTGTGTGTGGGCATGTGGGAGTGCAAGAGTGCAAATGAGGAAGTGTGTGTGTGTGTGTGTGTGTCCTGTGAGGCAAAGAAGGTGAATTAAGTGGAAGAGTGACAGTGCAAGAAAGTAAGAAAATAAATAGGATAGAGAGGAAGGGATAGACCGAGAGAGGGAGCGGTATACAAGATATTGTATGTCATTGATAGAGTCCTTGGTTTGAGTTGGTATAAAAGGAAAAATAGAAGAGGAGGATGAGATCTACACAATGAGCTCAAGAACCATCTTATTCCTTGTCATTTTTATCACCAACCAAACTAGTAAGGATAGAGGTAGGGAGGAATCTCAACCAGGCAAGGCTATGAATCTTCTTCTACATGTTTTTCTTGATAAATTAAAAGCTTGATTTTGAGATTTGCTTGTTGATGGTGTAAATCAAGACTTGATATTTTTTATAATGGACTGTGTAAATCTTTGATGTTGCTATGCTTATTATTTGTGGATGTATGTTGAAGTCTCTTGCTTAAGATTGTTGTTTTGGAGTTGCCGATCCATGAAAATGAATATTTGGATTCTCTTGATGTAAATTTATATGGTAAATATGGATATTTGTTGGTGACCGAGAATGGAAACTTGAGGATGCATGATGAAATTGATTTTTTTATAGCTTAGTTATTTTTATTTGGTTGATGATTGTGTTTGGATATTTGAATTAAGTTCAAAACATGATAAAAATGGTGATAAGGCTTGCGGTGGAGGAAGTGGAAGAAAAAAAATAATGAGGATTTAAAGAGTGTTTGATCTTGTTTGGAAAGAGAGAAGCTTAATGGATTTGAAAGAAGAAGAGTTTGATACCTAGGTGCTGGGGAAGGTCTCGGCCTAAGTAAGGAAAAATTAGAACATGAGATATTTTATATTTTATGTAACTATGATTAATAGGGGGAAAGAAAGGGGTTTAAAAATCAATTTTTATTAAAATGGAAGGATAGATTTTAATATATATATATATTAGTTTTGATAGTAAAGCCTAAATTTGGAAATTAGACTCGTAGTGATGAGATGTGATTATTGATGTTGGGTTTATACCCTACTTTTGAAGTAGACCCAATGAGAAGCTACCTTGAGTACAGAAAAAATAACTAATCACTGCCTTTTCTTTCTGGAACCCATGACATCACATGGGGGAAAGGACAAGATCTTGTTTTGTCTTATGTGTTTGTCTTACTTTGTTGGATTATGATATCATGAGAAGAAGATATTATAGTGCTTTATGAGATAAATTTTTTTATAATATTTGATTAGAGGCTATTCGGTCAAGAGCCTATGAGAAGCTTGAGAATGATTTATTTATGGCCTTAGATACATGTTAAATTATTTATGGCATGTTGCTAAGCTAATTAATTATATGAGAAAAGAAGAACCATGAACCCGTATGTAAGCCATTCGGCCAAGGTATGTTCCAAATGCATGTTGTGATCATAAGATGCCTATTTACATGTAAAATGATCATTAATATGTGATAGAACATTATGTGAGGCATGAAAGTATGTATATGGCCCAAGTATGTATATGGCCATGCATGATTTTTATGAATAATTATATCACAAGAATTGTTATCAAACTTTTGATATGATATGTTTGTATGTGCGTGAGAAATGAGATTATTCATTACATACAAAGAAAAAATATATAATTGAGAAATTAATTTGTAATTAAAATTATGATTTGACCATACTGTGTGATTTTGATCAAACGTCTATCATTGATAGCTATGGTTTGATCATGTTGTGTGATCATGATTAGACGAGAAAATGCCCTGTATTCGAAGAGGGTCATGTCAGTATACAAAAAGAAGGCTTTATGCCAAAAAGAAAGTTAAGGGGACACCCTTGACTAGAATGTGAGCTTCCGACCCATAAGCTGACATAGAGAATTGATCAATTGGATAATAATAGAAGGCTTACTTACATAGAAGCGAATGACAAAAAAGAGAATAACAAAAAAAGGCTAAGTTTATTTACAGAAATTAATAAATAGAATTTTACTTTCTAATTTATGCAATTTTGTAAGTATACATGAGTTATTATTTTCTATGTATTTGTCTAAGATTTGTAGTCATGCATGGGACATAGAAAGCTTTTGGGAATGAGATTCCCCTATAAACATCATGGTTTTCAAAATGATTATATTGTTGATTTTTTGCCTACTGAGAATTTATAATTTTCACCCTATTTTATATGATGTTTTCAGAGCCTGAAGTTTAGATGTCAGCTGTGATTATTATCATTGAAGTGTAGCTTGGCTGACCTAGAGATGGGACTTGACTTGTTGTATTTATTTTGAAATATGTGATAGTTTATTCTTGAAATAAAGTTAAGCATGAAAGAACTAAGTTAATAATTAAGAATTTGTTTAGGGAGTTAGCTTGAGGGTAAACAGGATGCCTCAAATAGTCTAAACAATTAAGCATGAAAGTAAGTCAGAATCCCTAAAATTGAAAGTAAGTCATTGAAAGTCAGAATCCCTAAAATTGAAAGTAAGTCAGAATTCCCAAAATGGTAAGAAATAATTAAATTTAAATAGGTCTAAATAAATTGATATCAACAGATATAAAATTAGGTTTTAGATAAATCATGAAAGTTCGCACTAGGAAGTGTACGTGTGTGTTGGATAATAATAAAGTTTAGAAGAAATATTTTTGGGGGTTCAAATTAACATAAAAAATCTATAAATTTAATGTATACGAAGAGGAAAGATAGAGAGAATAAAGTGATATCTTACCCATTATTGTTTTGGCACTAAGTAGGATGTTACATCTATTACATATTCACAATTTTGTAAATATGTGAATTAGTTAAGTTAATATAATATTCATAATGAATGTATTAATCTCGCATTTATTATGAGGATTTTTGGAATAAAATAACTAGCTTTTTGTCGTGTCCAAAATGGAACACTAAACATTTTTGCTTTATGTCAACCCATTATCATTGACAATATTCCTAAATTGACCCATTTGTTGCTTTAAAGAACATATTTTGTGATGGTGAATGATCTTTCACCTGTCACTTTTTTAATTAAAAATAGTTAGATAATTCCATGACAAAAGGCACGAGAGAAATAATGTATTAAACACAAATTTTTCTCCTTAGATAAAAAAGTAATTAAATAAAGTATCACCAAAACTCACTCTAATTACAATATTACTAAGGGAATTACGAACTCTTGTTTGTCATCAAGAGCGAAAAAAATTCCCTTAATTGTAGTTTTGGCAATACCCCATAACAAGTTGGCTAACTCCTATATGTTATACATTTGCATAAAATATAATTTTATCTTATCATAATTAGATAAACCTATCCTAAATAGCTACGAAAACTTAGCATTGGGATCTCAAAAAGGATGAATGTTCTTGTTGCATCTGTTCACATTGGTGAAGAACCCAACCAATTCCTTCCTGTAAGGCAGGAATGATCTCCTTTTATCACTCTCCTTCCTCATTCTATTCATCACATAATGCTTCTCGTGAGCTGATAATGTCGTTTTGTGCTTCCCACCCTTGGTCTTCTTTACAATGAAGTTTTTTTCTTTCAACTTGTTGAACCTCCCAAGCTTTGCCGGTGTCGACACTGAAGGATTCAAGAAAACAAAAGCGTCATTGCCATTGCTATTGCTTCGAAGCTTCAAGTCCCGCCAGAAGCTCCAAAGCTTTGAAAACCTCGTGGACTTGCTCTTGTTGCAGCTGTCATTCAAAGTCTCCATTTCCACCTCCAACATCGTCATTTTTTGCGACCACTCAGTGTATGATTCCCCTAGTGTGCCATCAAATGTGGATGAAATACAATTGCACTGCTCGATGAAGAGCTTCTTCAGCGGCGGTCGGACAGGCGAGGCGACTTTGTTGTGTGTGTCGACAAATAGTAGAGATTGGTCAAAAATAGGGGTGATTGGTTGGATCTGGCCATTATCAAAAATCTCGTCAGCATAGATAAACGATCCTTGGGGATTGGCGCAGGCAAAACTGAACTCATGTTCTTCTTCAAAATTCTCTTCCTCCGATTTTAGTTTAGAACTGAAATCTTGTTCGGATTTTGCAGAAATGAGAGTGAAGTCCTTGGAATTAGGAAATGTTTGAGGCAAAAGGAGAATGGAAAGGGCTTGCATTCTTGATTTCTGGATAAATGAGGTTTTGTTCATTGTTTTGTTTCAATTATGTGTTTGTAGTGTGTTATGAGGTGAATTGATTGCTAGAAATGATTGTGAAATCATAAATAATTTTTTTTATATAAAGTGGGGATGGTTTTGAAATTAGTTGGGTTGGTTTGGGAGTTTTTAAATTTTAAGGAGGTTGTTGGATATGGAAGTGAGTCGTGTGAAGACGTTATAACTTATAAGTGATGGTGGGTTAGCGTTTTTATCGATTGCTTATCGATTTAAGCCTTTTGGTTTTGTTTTTCTTTTGGATGAAACATGGTTGTCTTAACCTTCTTCTTCTCCCTTTAGTTGGTGCCTTCACAAACACAAGTTCAACTTTACACGCGTGACCTCCTTCTGTTAGCTTCTTTACAAATTCTTGTTAAGTACCTCAATGCAGATTTGCAAGTATGTAAATATTAGATTATAGTAAAAAAAATGAAAAAAATTAGTTATAACTTAAAAACATTAAGAAATGACTAATAATAATAAAAAATTATAATTTATAAGAGATCTTAATTTTAAATTGAATTTAAATTTTATTGTTGTCATTGTACTAAAAATGTATTTAAAAAATTAGATTTGTGAAAATCTTAATATAAATTCAATTACGAAGATTAAGCACATTAATTAGAAATAATTAGTTTAAATGTAAAAATTTATTAATTATATTAAAAAATTCAATCATTCACAATTTATGAATGTCTAAAGAGAACAAAAATGATGCAAATAAGTATAAAAATATTTTACATTATTACTCAAAAGATATGTTGCTACATCTTTGAAAGAGTATAACTTTTGATGCATTTGCTATGAGAGTTAAACTTTTTTTAATGATATGACAATACATGATTGAGTTATAATATAAAAACATTTACATGAATTGTACATCAAAATTAAATCCACTTCAAAATAAATACTAATTAGACTTGTAAATTTTACTCTTATTAGATGTTATAAATTAAAAAATTAAAAAGGTCAAGATCGGATAATTCCTCTTTAGGGGAGGGGTACGTCAAACAGTCACAGGAATTATCTTCTTTGTCAATTTTGGAGCCGTGGCAGGCCAGATGGTCGAGCATAAACAATAAGGTTTGATGCAAATACCACCACCAAGAAATCCTTCGTTGAGGCACATTCATTTTCTTAACTTGAACTCTTTATGGTCGTAGCCTATTAGAGGAAGGAAGCTCATTCACATGTGGTTAAAGGATAGATGGGTAAGTCGATCCAATCAAAGAGAATGAATGGTGACGAGTTTTTTATTTTTAGTTTTTGGATTTCCAAGGAAGAAACTCGTTGGGGGACATGTATGTTGAACAGTCGTGGGAGTTATCTTCTTTGTCTATTTCGGAGTCGTGGCAGGCTAGATGGTCGGCATCAACAACAAGGATTGATGCAAATACAACCACCAAGAAATCCTCCTTTAAGCGACAATTATTTACTTCACGCGAACTCTTTATGATCGCAACCTATTAGAGGAAGGAAGCTCATTCACATGTGGTTAAAGGATAGAAGGGTAAATCGATCTAATCAAAGAGAATGAATGGTGATGAGTTTTTTATTTTTACATTTTTCGATTTCCAAGGATGAAAAGTTGTTTTTTAATACTAATTAGCCTATATATCAAGAGCCAATGATCTTTGGCCTTTTTGTCATAGTGGTTCTATAAAAAATTGTTAAGGCCACACAGATCTTGAGGGCGTTTTGAAGGAAGGAGATCTTACTTCCTTCTTCCCAATACTTGTTGCACTGGGTAAACTGTGAAACAAACATATTTCTTATAGTTTACTGAATAGTGATGGAAGGTTAGGATTTTTTACAATAGCGAGAGAGGATTTTGAGTGTTTTTGAACTCAACCCAAATTGTAAATATGTTTGAGCTAAAAATAAAAGTTCAAATGTCTCATTTTTATGTAATATTTTTTATTTATATTTGATATTACTATATTTAATTTATTTTATTTTATGCAGTTCGACTAAAGACTCATGAACTAAAACATTGACCCATTGACCTAACATTTTGGCCAAGTTGGTGACCGATTTGAGTTTAATAACTATGGTACAGAGGAAGCTCTTCATGAATATAGTGGTGAAATGGTCTTGGCTTTTGGAGAAAGATTAGTGTGGCTCGGTTTGTAATTTTACCTTCATTTGGGAAATAAAGGATTTTTAAACTTGTTTGGGGCAATAAAAGGAAATATGAAACTTTTTGAAATGTTATCATAATTGGGGTGGATCAGTTTGCAATTTTTAATTTATTTGGGCAATGCAAAAATTTAAACTTCTTTGAATTGTTAAATTGAATTCCAAAACTTATTGGGGAAGTTAACATAATTTTCACCTCAGCATAACACTTTGACCAAATACACCAGCTTTTGAATTTTATTAACTATATGTGCTATTTCAATTTGTCCATATCAATATGATATTGAGACCTTTGAATTATGGGCACCTTAAATCCACCATTTTATAAAAATAACAAATTTAATTATCACGGAACCTAATGCTTTATAGAATAACTCATAGGAAAAGTTTAAATTTCATCCTTTTTGCATGCTTTTAAATCGAGAGGCCATTTGAGAGTAGTGTTGATTTTTTTTATTTTTTTCTTTAGTTACATATCATGTGCAAAATTTCTAATCATGAGCTCAAGAAGGCCTCCGATTCTCTTAAAGTATGCAAATTTCTAATCTTTTCTTCTATTTCTCAACTGGGTGGGTTTTAACAATATTTCATACCTTCTTATTCTTATATGCATCCATCAAGAATATGAGACTAAAGTGAAACCTGTCGTTTTTGTTGATGTTTGTTGGAATTTGCATTGGAGTTAACTGGAATTTTAATTATAAGGTTATTATTTTGGTAGCTTGTAGGTTTTTTTGTTTTTGTTACAAAGTTTACTTTTGTGTGGGTTACTTTGCGATTCTTGGTGGTCTACATGGTTTATTCATTGTTTATAAATATAAATATGCTGAAAAGTGAGAACTAATCTGAGAACAACCTGAAATGAACTAGATTTGAAAGAAGTAGAAAACAGGTACTGGCATTTTTTAATTTTTGAATTTTCTGATTAATTGTTAACTTCAACGTGTTTTTACAGTGAAAAGCTTTCTCTCTGGCTGCTTTTTGAGTGATTCCGAAAGCTGAGTCTCTGGCGGTTTTGGATTTGGAGCAGCAGAATCAGAGGTGTTTGAATCTTTGTCTGATGACTTGGATTTCTTGAGGAACCTTGCTTCCTTTGAGCTATCTATATCTCCTGGTAACTACTCTGCCTCTATATCTCTTGTTTTTTCTTTTAATTTTTAATTTTTTTATCATATTTTATCAGTGTCTGAAATTTGTTGAGGCACCTTGATTTGGCGTTGTTGTTTGCTCTGTGTGTTCTGAGAAGAAATTTGAAATTTTTCTGTAATACCTGGGTACTAAAATTTTATTGCACTCGTGTATTTGCGCCTTTGCTCTCTCTCTCTTTTTTTTCCTTTTGTGTTTTTCGATGGCAGATTCTTAGCATTTATATTGTGCTTTCATACCACTTTTCTTTCTCTCTTTTTTTTCCTTTTGATATCTTGACTTTCATACCACTTTTCTCTTCTCATATACGGTATTGCAGCAGCAAAACAAAAGGGTGGAACAAGAGAAAATTGGAAGGGAAACGAAGAACAAAAACAAGAGAAACAAGAGAAGAAGGAAAGGAACAAGCAAGACAAAGGAAAGGCACAATTTGAAGCTTGATTTCACAAGTGAGGTAGGGGATTTATTTGGTTTCTGTGTAAGGTTTTCTATTTACTTTATCTTGGATTTCATCCTGCAGTTTACCAATTCATGTATGAAAATCTTTCGAGAAATTCTGTTGCAGCTCTTCAAGTTTGGTTATAGTGTAAACAAATTTTTTTATGTGTGCTGATTGGATTTGCAGTAGCTTGATAATCCAATTAACTAAAAACTTTGATAGCTTTAGTGTTAAGGGTACGGTGAGTATAAGAGTTACAATGGTTGGTTGTTATATGTTTAAGTTTTCTAGTTTGAGAGCAAAACATAACAGGTTATTAATGGAAAGCAAGCAAGCCAAAAATGTGATTATTATGTGTTTCATTTTCTGGTTTGAACCAGTAACGTGGCTGCTGTGGTTGTTTTATTTTCTGGTTTGAAACCAGTAACGTAGCTGTTGTGGTTGCTTTATTTTATGGTTTGAAAGTAGTAATGTGGCTGCTTCATTTTTCTGGTTTAAAACCAGTAAATGTGATGGTTATGTGCTTCATTTTTCTGGTTTGAAACCAGTAACGTAGTGCTTCATTTTTCTGGTTTAAAACCAGTAAATGTGATGGTTATGTGCTTCATTTTTTTGGTTTGAAACCAGTAACGTAGTGCTTCATTTTTCTGGTTTAAAACCAGTAAATGTGATGGTTATGTGCGTCATATCCCCTTAAACTGATTTTGTGCCCTGGCTATTATACTTCTCTCTTAATTGTTCTCCATCCTGGGAATAGTTTAGCTCAAACAGAGTCTAGATTCAATCTTAAGACTTCCCAACATTTCTTCTGAGAAAACATTTCTTGTGAGTATAAGAGTTACAATGGTTGGTTGTTATATGTTTAAGTTTTCTAGTTTGAGAGCAAAACATAACAGGTTATTAATGGAAAGCAAGCAAGCCAAAAATGTGATTATTATGTGTTTCATTTTCTGGTTTGAACCAGTAACGTGGCTGCTGTGGTTGTTTTATTTTCTGGTTTGAAACCAGTAACGTAGCTGTTGTGGTTGCTTTATTTTATGGTTTGAAAACAGTAATGTGGCTGCTTCATTTTTCTGGTTTAAAACCAGTAAATGTGATGGTTATGTGCTTCATTTTTCTGGTTTGAAACCAGTAACGTAGTGCTTCATTTTTCTGGTTTAAAACCAGTAAATGTGATGGTTATGTGCGTCATATCCCCTTAAACTGATTCTGTGCCCTGGCTATTATACTTCTCTCTTAATTGTTCTCCATCCTGCATAATCTCAAGTTTTTAAAATAAGTAGAAGAATAAGTGATTATAAACACTTATTTCAGATTACTACATGACACTTCAGTGCTAGATAGAGAAAAAAAATAGAGAAAAATATAATACTGCACACTAGAACGGACAAAATAGAGAAAAAAAAGTGTTTTAACACTATTTTTTATGCACTATTCAGCATACTCTTTACCAGTAACTAACAGTGCTAGATCATGTAGATGGTCGTGCATTTTGCACTTCATTATTTCACCAATGTCATCTAGTATCACATCTTGAAAGAAAGACATTGACAGCAAATTCATGAAGTACTCATGACCAACATCTTCTACACATCTAATGTCATCTGATGGTTGAATGAATCCCTCTGCTACCCATAATTGAATGAGTGTTTTCTTGTCAAACTCAAAATCTTTTGGAAACAATGAACAGTAAGCAAAACAGTTTTTTAAAAATGAGGGAAGATGATCATAACTCAGTTTAAGGATTGCAAAGATCTTGTCCTTCTGATGATCTATCTTTGAAAATTCAACATCCCTGAAATATTGCCAATCACTCAGCCCCAAGTTACGAGAATACAATAGAATTTCCCAATAGTTCATAGTTAGTGTTTAACCATATACAGTATTCGTCGGTAACATGATCCTTTGAGGAGGTCCTAACTGGGAAGGTGCTATCTAATCTTAAGTTTCTCCTAGACTCTAGTCCTAGTGTTTAACACTTTTTAAGTTCTAACTTTTTGCTAAATTTAATGCTTGTTTATAAAAATAAAGAATGTGAAGGATTAATATAATTTGTTTATAACCATCTAAGCATATTTGGAATCTTTTATCACATTGTATTAGATGCTGAGAAAAATAACTTGGAAGAATATAACTAATTTATTTATAACCGTCTAAGCTTACTATGAACCTCCCTGATTCTGAAAACAAAAAGAGAAAAATGCTTTGTTTATGTCAATATTGAACAGCAACAGCACACTTTCATGAAGAAATGAGTTCCATAATATGAGTCAAAACTCAGTTTTTAGTCATCATATTAATACTAATGTATTAGATTCTGCAACAACACGAAACTAAAGATAGCCCTTGGGGTAAGTTGATTGATTGATTGAGTGTGTATAAGTAACATGATGTTGATTATGAACCACCAGATGAAATTCTACTTAATAGTCAAACTAAATTGAAGATGTGGTATGTGTGATTGAGACTTGAGAAGTGTGTTATCATGATCCAGACTTATCAAAAGTAAGAGAAAGAAAATCTAAATTTGTATAAACCAGCTTTTTCTTTTTTAAATGTATTATTGTGATTGTGTGAATTTCACAATAGGATAGGAGATAATATTTTTCTTTTTCTTTTTCTTTTTTAATATTTATTTTTGTGGCATCTGCTTGTGTAGATGGTCTTTTGAAAGGGAATACCCGAAAACAGCTTGTAAACTCAACATTACTTAAGGGAATCTTGGTCAAATGTATGTGCAGAGAAGTATAATATTGGTGAAATTTGTGCACAACAACCATGATTTTTTATGCACTTTGGATTTAAACTTCAGAAAACTTAAATTGTTTTGGTATACGGTTTGTTTAAACCACCATTTTTTTCTTCCTAGTTGATTTCACCGATGGGCAGCATGACTTTTCTTTTCTTTTCATATTTTTTTCAATAGTTTTTATTTACCCTTACTGATTGCTAAGTTTCTGTCTTTTTTCTCAGGTTGTTCAGCTTTTTCAAGAATTATTTGCTCAGACCAAGTATAAGGAAGCTGCAGAGCTTGCTGCAGAATCGCCACAAGGAATACTTCGTACTCTTGACACTGTTGCTAAATTTCAGGTATACTATGTGTTACACATGTTGATTCATTCATATTTCTTGTTCTTGTTATGTCAATGTATTCAGTGTGGGGTACGCTTAATGAAATTGTGCCACATTAATATGGGAACTTAACATGTTCTTCATATCAAGTTCTTGATTTGCCTTTGCTATTTTGCTTCAGAGTGTACCTGTGCAAGCTGGGCAAACACCACCACTGTTGCAATACTTTGGAACTCTGTTAACCAGGGGAAAACTCAATGCTTATGAGTCATTGGAACTGTCACGACTTGTTGTAAATCAGAACAAAAAGAATCTTTTGGAAAATTGGCTAGTAGAGGACAAACTAGAATGCAGTGAGGAGCTCGGTGACCTTGTGAAGGTCCTGACAGAAATTTAAATTGTTTTTCTCTTTATCATTTGGACATATTTATTATTGTTTTTTTTAGGGTTTGGGGAAGGAAAATCCAAACTGTCAATTCCTTTCTGAGGGAACCCATTCTTTATTCACTGAATTGTTTTTTATACTTATTTCCTTTGTCTTCCTAATTTTAATGAGGCATGCATATAATGCAGACGGTGGATAATGACCTTGCGTTGCAAATTTATATCAAAGCTAGAGCTACACCGAAAGTTGTTGCAGCTTTTGCAGAGAGGAGGGAATTTGACAAGATTCTGATATTTATTTTTTAGAATATTTGCTTATATATATTTATTTATTTATTTTTTGCAGTGAGAATCTACCAGATAAAGCGAAACAAAGACATTTTGCATTCCACAATTATGGAAATTTGCGAAGGATATTTAGCTTTAGTTTTTTTTTTATTATTTCATTTGTATTATATGATCAAAAACGATTGTATTACTTTTGTATAATAGTAGTAAATGACTTTTTTTTAGTTTTGGTGTATATACAATAAATACATTACATAAAGTAATATATTTTATTTGAGAAGAAATAGTTTTTTTAATGTATTATTAGTTTTTAATACGTGATTTTTTTAATATGCAAGTAAAAAGTAAAAAGTAGGTATGCATAAGTAAATTTTTTTTAAAAAAAAGCTTATAGGCAACGTTTAAAAACCATTGCTTAAAGCAAAAAATGTTGCCAAAATCTGAACCTATAGGCAACGTTTTTTACAAGTTGCCTTATGACAAACTTAAAAGCAACGGTTATAAAACGTTGTCAAAACCTTAACTTATAGGCAACGTTTTTACAATTGCTTTAGGTTGAACTTAAAAGAATAATGATTTCTATAACCAACATGTAAAAAACGTTGCCAAAACCTTAACTTATAGGCAATGTTTTTTACAAGTTGCCTTAGGTCGAACTTAAAAGCAACAGTAATAAAACGTTGCCTAAAACAGCACTTAAAACTAACGTGTGAAAAGCGTTGCCAGAAGATAAGAATAGGCAACGTTTTTTCTAAAGTGTTGCCAAAAATTTAGATAAACGTTGCCTATTATAATAGGCCACGATGGAAATGGCAACGGCTTGGCAAGGGCTGAAAAACGTTGCCATAGACTTTAAGCAACGGTTTTCAGGTAAAGGCAATGCTTTTCAGCCCTTGCCAGAAGTCAAAATTGTTGTAGTGATGACTTCTTCACTTCTACATGCACTAACCATATAGTCTTTCACTGTGGAAGGTTAGGTGGTAAGTTTCCATTCCTTTATATTTATATGGCTAACCATAGGGGCAGCTTTGCCTGCATTAGTCAAAAAGCAAGGTATCATGCGTTACTTACAATAATTTTGAACTAAGTTAGAATTTTTTAAATATAGTTATTTGAAGTTTTAAGAAAGTTATAAACATTTGCAAGTTAAAATTATTAAAGTTTAGACTATTCACAACATTTTTAAGTTCAAATATTTGTAACTTATATAAATATATTCTTGTAGCCTTTTTTATGTGAAGATTTGTTACTTCATTAATGAGAGGTTCACCCTAACCATAAGGTGTCATTTTATATATTTCTCTAAATCAACCATCAACACTAAATAATCTCATGGGAAATCTTATCCTTTATAATAGAATAAGATCTTACTTTAATAGTGTAAACAATTTATTTTCATTCTGATTACTATTTATGTTTGTTTATAATTCAAAATCTCCCAAATAAATTAGAAATAATATCATTAAGCTCTCAATTTACAAAACAAAGTATTTAGATTTTTTCTTTGCTATTCATTTCCGAGTTATCAAAGGGCACTCATAAGTAAATCGAACTAAACCACTTTAAACTAAATAAACCAAACAAAGAAAACTAAATCAAATCAATAATTTTAGTTTTGTTTAATTTTCTTTGAATGAATACTCATCGGTTTGGTTTGGATTTTTATACTATATGTGGTTAACTTATGAAATAGGATCACAATTTGTTTATTTTGGTTTTGTCCTTAAATCAAAATGAATTCAATTAATTCTCAATATTAAAAAAATTGACAAATTCCATTTGATTGATTTTTTCACCATAAAGCTGAATCTATTCAAATTACAAATATCCATATTTTAGTGTTAAAAGAAATAAAAAATGTATATTTTTTCCTAAAAAATGTCGAGTAGTCCCCGAGTTTATTAAACACCTACCAAGAAATACATTATCAAGTTAAAAGATGATATGTTATTTAGCTTTTACCTTAACCTGCACATTATGTAGAGTGATCAAGTGATTTTAGCTTACGAGATTTTATCATATTTATCTGAATTTATTAAATTTGTAATATCTATCACATATTTGCAAATTTGTAAATATGTCAATTATTCAAGTTAATATAATATCCATAATGAATATATTAATCTCGCATTTATTATGAAGATTTTTGAAATAAAATAATTAGCTTTTTGTGTTGTCCAAAATGGAACACTAGATATTTTTTGCTTTTTGTCAATCCATTGTCATTGACAATATTCTTAAATTTGCCCATTTATTACTTTAATGAACATCATTTGTGACGGTGAATAATCTTTCACTGTCATTTGTTAATTTAAAATAGTGAGATAATTCCATGACAAAGGCTCGTGAGAGAACTAATGTAAACACAATTTTTTTCTCCTTAGATATAGATTTGATTAAATATAATATCACTAAAATTCACGCTACTTACAACATCATTTAGGGAATTTCGAACTCTAGCTTGTCATCAAGAGCGATCAAAATTCACCAAATTGTAGTTTTGGCAATACTCCAAAACAAGTTAGCTAACTCTTATATGTCATACATTTGCATAAAATATAATTTTACTTTATCATAATTAGATAAACCTTTCTTAAATAACTACGAAAACTTGGCATTAGGATCTCAAAAAGGATGAATGTTCCTGCTAAATCTGTTCACATTTGCAAAGAACCTAACCAACTCTTGCCTGTAAGGCAAGAATGATCTCATTTTATCATTCTTCATCCTCATTCTATTCATCACGTAATGTTTCTTATGAGCCGACAATGTTGTTTTGCGCTTCCCACCCTTAGTCTTCTTTATGATGATGTTTTTTTCTTTCTCCTCAGCAAACCTCCATGGCTTCACTGGCATCGACACCGATGGATTCAAAAAAACAAATGTGTCCTTGTCGTTGCTATTACTTTGAAGCTTTAAGTCCTGTTGGAACCTCCAAAGCTTTGAAAACCCCGTGGAGTTGCTCTTTTTGTAGTTGTCATTAGAAGTCTCCACCTCCACTTCCAACATCGTCTTTTCTTGCGACCACTCACAATATAGTTCCCCTGGTGAGCAAATGAATATGGATGAAGTACAATTGGGCTGCTCGATGAAGAGCTTCTTTAGCGGTGGCCATAGAGGTGACGTAACTCTGTTGTGTGCATCCACAAAGAGAATAGATTGGTTGAAAACAGAGGAGGTTGGTTAGATTTGGCCATTGTCAAAGATCTCACCAGCATCGATAAGCGATCCTTGGGGATTAGCACATGCAAAACTAAACTCATGTTCTTCTTCAAAATTCTCTTCCTCATGGTCTGTTTTAAGTTTAGATATGAAATCTTGTTCGAATTTTGCAGAAATAGGAGTGAAGTCCTTGGAATTAGGGAAGGTTTGAGGCAAAAGGAGAATGGAAAGGGCTTGCATTCTTGATTTTTGGATAAATGAGGATCTATTCATTGTTTTCTTTCAGTTATGTGTTTGTAGTGCGTTGTAAGGTGAATTGATTGCTGGAAGTGATTGTGAAATGATAAATGGATTTTTTTTTATAAAGTGGGGATGTTTTTAAAATTGGTTGGGTTGGTTTGATAGTTTTTAACTTTTAAGGAGGTTTTGGATATAGAAGTGGGTCGTGTGAAGACGTTATAACTTATAAGTGTGGTGGGTTAGCCTTTATTTCTGTTGCTTATCATTTTAAGCCTTTTGGATTTGTTTTTCTTTTGGATGGAATATGGTTTCTTAACCTTCTTCGTCTCCCTTTAGGTGGTGCCTTCACAACACGAGTTCAACTTTACATGCGTGACTTCCTCATGTTAGCTTCTTTGCATATTCTCGTTAAAGACATCAACTTGGATTTGCACATATGTAAATATTAGATTATATTCAAAATAATGAAAAAAATTAGTTATAACTTAAAAACATTAAGGATGAACTAATAATAAAAAAATTAATAATTTCTAGGAAATATTGATTTTAAATTGAATTTAAATTTTATTGTTGTCATAGTACTAAAAATATATTTAAAAAATAAAAAAATTGTGAAAATCTTAATATAAATTCATTTATGAAAACTAAGCACATTAATTAGCTATAATTAGCTTAAATGTAAAAATTTATTTAATTATATTTAAAAATTCATTCATTCACAATTTATGAGTGACTAAAGAGAACAAACATGATGCACTTAAGTATAAAGATATTTTACATTATTACTCAATCATATGTTGTTACATCATTGAAAGAGTGTAACTTTTGATGTACTTGCTATGGGAGCTAAACTGTTTTAATGATATGACAATATATGATTGAGTTATAATATAAAAACATTTACACTAATAGTACATCAAAATTAAATCCAATTCAAAATAAATACCAATTAGACTTGTAAATTTTACTCTTATTAGATGTTATAAATTTAAAAAAATAAAAAAGGTCATGATCGGATATTTCCTCATTGGGGGAGATGTACGTCGAACAATCATAGGAGTTATCTTCTTTGTCAATTTCGGAGTCGTGGCAGGCTAGATGGTCAAGCATCAACAACAAGGATTGATGCAAATACAACCACCAAGAAATCCTCCTTTAAGCCACAATCATTCCTTTCACTCGAACTCTTTATGGTCGTAGCCTATTAGAGCAAGGAAGCTAATTCACATGTGATTAAAGGATAGAAGGGTAAATCAATCCAATCAAAGAGAATGAATGGTGATGAGTTTTTTATTTTTACTTTTTGGATTTCCAAGGATGAAATGTTGTTTTTGTATACTAATTAGCCTATATATCAAGAGCCAATGATCTTTGGCCTGCTTGTCATAGTGGTTCTGTAGAAAATTGTTAGGGCCACGCCATCCTCCATTCAACACAAAACTCCCCCTACCTTACCGCCTCAACCAGCTCAACCATGGACTCAAAACTCAAACACAAACCAAAGAAGACCAAAAAATAACTAACAAAATAAGTTTGTCTATTTTGATCCGTAAACTCTCTCTTGGCTCCTTGGCTGATGAAGCCAGTTGAACCCTCCTTACCTAAAAGGATTTGACCCAAACGCCGAGTGCGATTACCATGCGGGGGTCGCAAGCCATTCCACAGAGAATTACAAAGTGCTAAAGTTTATAATGCAAGACCTAATCGATGCCAAGTAGTTGAATTTCAAGTCAAATACTCCTAGTATACGCCACAATCCTTTACCAAATCATGAAAATCCTAAAGTCAATATTATAGAGAAGTTCTCTGCCAACAACTCATGAGACGAGCGGTAGATGTCAAAACCCCTATGAAAGTTATTTTTAAGGAACTCTGCAAATTTTGGATGATACAAGTTGAGGTTAAAGTGAAAAAGAGCAATGATGATGAAATATTATGTAATCTTCACAGGAATATGGGACATTCTATTAAAGAATGTGACGAATTCAGATATATTCTCTAAAATCTAATGGACACATAACAGGTGCAAATAGGCCATTTGTGTGACGAGGGTGGCATAAACATGGTTGATGAGTTTGTCGTTCCCTAACCTCAAGAAGGTCAAGAAGCTATAAAATCTCAAGTCCCTTCCATTGCCCATTCGGTTATCAAGTCGTTGGTTATCTTTTACACTATAGTTGCGCCTGAGCCACCTCTATGTGGCTCGAAGCCCATCACTATTCAAGTTCCCAGTCCTTCTCCATTCAAGGACACCAGAGCAGTACTGTGGAACTATGATGTGCAAGTCATTGAAAGCAATCCCACGAACCATCAACCGAAAGTTTCATCTTGTTCGACCTTTATTGTCACTAATATATCTAGGATCGGGGGAATGACACAAAGTTGTCGTATTTACACTCTTGGGGAGCTACAGAAGGAGCAAGAAGAAGAAGAAAAGAGGAACGAAAAAAGGAAAAACAAGATAGGAAAGGCTTCCATTGGGAATGAGGTGAAAGAAAAGGAAGGGTTAACAAAATCGAATGAGTACAAAAATAAGGTATCTGATGAAGAAGTTTGTGAGTTCCTAAAGTTTATCAAACAAAGTGAGTATAGGGCGGTAGATTAGTTGAATTGCACCCCTGCAAGGATATCACTTTTGTCTTTATTGATAAATTTTGAGCTGCACAGAAAAGTATTAATGAAGGCACTGAATCAAGCCCATCTTTCTCATGATATCACAGTTGACAAGTTAGCCAGTATTATTAGTAACATTACTACTGATAATTATGCCACCTTCACCGATGATAAGATACCTGCTGAAGGAATGGGGCATAACAAGGCACTGCATATTTCTGTCAAATGCCAAGAGCATATAATAGCTAGAATTCTCATTGACAATGGTTCCTCTTTGAATGTAATGTCAAAATCAACTATGTCTAAGTTGCCTTTGGATTGGACTTACATGAAACTAAGTACATTGATCGTGAGGGCTTTTGATGGGACTTGAAGAGAAGTGATGGGAGAAATTAAGATCCCAGTTTAGATTGGACCTACTACTTTTTATATACTCTTCCAAGTGATAGACATCATACCAACTTATAGTTATCTCTTAGGACAATCCTGGATTCGTTCCGCTGGAGCAGTGCCATCCACTTTGCACCAGAAAGTGAAGTTTAAATTTAGCAATAGCCTGTGATCATTTTGGGTGAGGAAGACCTGTTGGTAAGTAAGCCACCATCAACCCTTTACATTGAAGTTGCAGAAGAAGCTCTTGAAATAACATTCCAAGCGTTCGAGATTGCCAATGCTACTTATGTGAAGGAAAGAGCTCAAATTCTAAAACCACAACCATCTAGTGCAACCATAATGATGGCTAAGGTCATACTTGAAAGAGGACATCAATGCGGATATAGACTTGGAATGAACGAATAAGGCATTGCAAAGTTTCTGTAGTCCTGTGAAAACAAAGACTGGTTTGGGTTAGGATATAAATCCACCAAAGCTGACACGAGAAAGGTCATAGAAGAGAAATGGGAGAAGAAGTTGGCTCAGTTGGAAAATTGGGAGCTTAAAGTTGAGGGGATTCCCATTTGTGACATCCGACAGAGCTTCCAAAGTGCAGGATTAGTGTTTCTGAACCAAGTGACTGCTATCGAAGATGATCAACCTATCAATCCTATTGTCAATTTAGTGTACCCTTGTTCCCCAGATGCATAGCTCAATAATTGGGAGATCGTCAATTTTCCCATGACCTTTGAAACTGATTCAAAGTAATTATGTAATGCTAATCTTATACCTCTGCCCAAGGCTTTAGGAAGATATGATTAAAAAAAAGGGGCTTATATGTTTTCATTTCAATATTTACTATCAATAAATGCATCTTCAGATTATCCTACCTTTTTTTTTTAGTTTTTGCCCAGCCATTATATTAACCTTTATTCATTACCCTTCTTTTTACTTGTGTTAACATCGATAAATGCAAATATGAAAGTGACTCTCTTGAAAATGATGGTGCTATAACCCTATTATATGATTTTGACCATCCTATTAGCCATGTTGATGAGGAGAATGATAACAATTGGGAATCCTCTTCTGAGTTAATGAGATTAATAGAACAAGAGGCTAAAGAAATTCAACCCTATGAAGAGTCAATTGAAATGATTAATTTGGGAATAGAGGATGATAAAAAGAAGTCAAAATTGGTACTTCTATGAAAGAAGATGAGCGAAGCAAGTTAGTTAAGCTCTTATCTGATTATTATGACATTTTTGCATGGTCGAACCAAGACATGTCGGGGCTAGATGCTAGCATAGTTGAGCATAAATTGCCATTAAAGCTAGAATATCCTCCCGTTAAGCAAAAGTTGAGACGAATGAAGCCAGAGATGTCACTAAAAATTAGAGAAGAGGTCAAAAGGCAGTTTGATATAGGTTTCCTCGCTGTTGCAAAGTACCCTCAATAGGTAGCCAACATCGTCCCTGTCTCGAAGAAAGATGGGAAAATACAAATGTACGTTGACTATAGAGATTTCAATATGGTCAACCCTAAAGACAACTTTCCTTTACCTCACATTGATGTTTTGGTGGACAACACTGCTTAACATTCATTTTTCTCCTTCATGATGGTATCTTGATTTCTTGTCCTCAAGCAATGGAAAAAATCTTAAAGCAAAAAAGAGCACATTTTCTTTTAAAAGAAGACAATGATTGCAATTCAAGGCTTTCTAAGACACTTCAAAAAATTCAATACACAAATAGCTCATTAAAGTGCCAAGAAGTTGAAATGTCCACTCATGCATACATGCCAAGCAAAGTTCAAGTTACCCAACCAAAATATGATACCATAAACAATCTCTTGAATCCATATGTGCCCGGATGAGACTATGCAAGCTAAGTAATTCCCTATACCGAAATGACTTATGGATAGATATATGAATGTCCCAAGTCCCACAAGCAAAACCACCACCCTTATCTCCACTAATATAGTGCACACCTTCAAAAGGATCAAAAGGTCTTTATAAGGATTGTAATGAGGCCAACGGTGTGGGTTAAAAGAAAGGAAATGATAAGAGGACAAACAAAAGTGAGAATGTCATGATGTGAAGATTCAAAACCCATCAAGAACTTCAATGCATTTGAAAAACAAAACTGGGAGACACTTATGGCTAGCATACTTTTCTTATTCAAAATTTATTTATTTATTTATTTTTTTGAATCAACATTTCATCAATCGATTTTTTTTTGGCCTCTATCCCTAAACTTATTTCTTTGCAATTCTTGGGGTGGAGTATTCACTTTGGATGCTAGGTCATGTTTTCCTCTTTTTTATTTATTTATATGGAGCTCTCAATATTTTTTTTTAGTTTCTGTAATGAGTTTCTTACTTCTTACTCACTTCATTCTCACAAAGGGTAGATAAGTGTTTGGGCTAAGGGGTTAAGGTAGGTGAATGAAAGAAACTAGAGGATAAATGCCTCAAAGGGGGTATTAAGGGATGATGATGAAAAAGGTGGTTTAAGGCCATGATGTGGTGAAAGAAGGAACGCTTAAATCATCTCATTTTTTAGTGTACACTAGGATTTCGCCTCGAAAGATGCAGTGGAATTGTTCTAGGACTGGTGAGGTAATTGGATGCTCACATTCGCAAACATAGTCCTTCTCTACACACTCTCAAACTTATTCAAAGGTTTAATGGAATAATACAAAGATAAAACAAAATGCTCAAAGCAAAGCATGTATGACAATCATGAACAAATCATCCACTAACATAATCATAAGCTACCGTGAGTCAAATCATCCTAGTTCCTTTAATTATCTCAAAAAGCAATCTCATCTTGTTGATTTTTTTTTTCTTAGTAGTGCTTGAATTGAAATGAATTTAGAGAATGCACTCTATTTTAAAAAATTAAATAAAAAATGAAACAAAAATAGACTTGCAAATGCAAAAATGAAAAAAATATCTTTTTGGTGGCCGACACTATATGCATCCCCCTACAAAGGCTCTAAACTCGGGGAGGCACTGAAGTCGACTCACTAAGCAAAAGAGATAGAATCAAGTAGAATCATAAAAGCAAAAAGATAAAAGTAAAAAGATAACAAAAATGCAAAAATGCAATGATGCACTCCCAAATTTAGAATTGACATTGTCCTTAATGTCGCCAACTAGGCCGAGTAGTGACAACGCAGAAAGACAGTAATAAGCATAGTATAGCTAAAGAGAGAATATAAAAGCTCAAAGGACTTCCTTATTTATATGCACTCTCCTTCTATATAGAACCCAAAACTGTCAGTCCGTGCCAATCCAACCTCCATCTTCAATGCCTAAACACATGTAAAGAAAAAAAAAACAATAAGGAACGAAATAGGTAACGAAAAAAGGACAAAAAAATAAAAATAAAAAGAAAAAAAATAGATACTTACATTGCCTCCGAAGAAGCACTAGGTTATAGTCATTAGCTTGACTATGGGCCAGTTCCATACTTAGGTGATGTCAATGGAGTGGTGCTCAGTCTCCACTCCTTCTTCATAGTGCTTCACTCTCTGGCCATTTATCAAGAATTTCTTACGACCTTTTTTCTTCACCTCAAGCACATTGTACGATAAGATGCGAATAATTTCATATGATTCATACCCTTTTGACTAAAACTTATCAAGAAGAAAACGAAGACATGAGTTACAGACAAGAATTTTATCTCTAATCTTAAACTCACGTTGCTTGATACACTTGTCATGCCATTTCTTTGGTCTCTTCTTGCAGAGCTTGACATTCTCAAAGTTGGTGGCAGCTTTGGGCAAAATCTTTTTTGGCATATCATCAGTTACAGATTCCTTTGGGGCCTCATTTTCTTTAAGTGAGGAGTCTTCGATTGAGAGGACCTTTAGCTAATTGATTTTACCATTTTGAGAAGGGGAAATAGTTGGGCATGTGTCCAAAATTTGAGCATAGGTCACCACCTCCTCATCTTCATCGTTTGTGTTACCATTGTGCACCAAACACTTCTCTAAGGGGTCTTGTGGGTGGCTTTTAGTGTGTACCTTTCTAGCTAGGCTTTCGTCCATATTAACCCTCAAGCAAGAATCAACAATGGCTGGTTGCTTGAAAACTTAAGACAAATTGAACTCAGCAACTTCTTCACTTACTTTGAGGGTTATTTTCTTGTGCTTCACATCAAACACGGCTCCAGCACTGGCTAGGAATGACCTACCCAAGATGATGGGGGGTTTGAACATCTATTTCCATCTCAAGCACAATAAAATCAATCGATATGTAAAACTTTTCCACCGTCAATGGTACATTCTCTAATAAGTCAATAGGATGTTTGATTGACCTATCCGCTAATTAAAGAGAGATGATGGTTAGTTTGAGCTCCCTAATATTAAGTTTATCACAAATAGAAAGAGGCATCAAACTCACACTTGCCCTAAGATTGCACAAAGTCTTGTTAATATTCATGTTCCCAATTGAGTACGGAATTGAAAAGCTAATTGATAATTCCATGAAATGTAGTTATTTGTGCCCTGTATCTATGCTTTCATTGATTGCTTAAGTCCTCATTGTATGCATATTTGGAAGGTTTTGTGCTTATATTTGTTATATTATATTCTGATACCTTTCTTATATAATATTGAGCAACTTGTAATTATTTTGTTATTGATTAAATGGATTTGTAATTTTATTGACTTGGTTATTTTTCTATTATAGGAAGGGCTCCAAACAAGCAAATATATAGAGCATTTGAGCCAAAATTAGAAGAGAAAGCCAAAGGAGCATTCTGGCAGCTGATGCTGCGGCACAGGCATATCAATGCCGTGGTGTGGTGAATCCCCTGCATCCAGACAGAGAGCTACAAAATTTGCACACCGCGATGTAGGCATGTTAATGTCGCAGTGTGCTGACCTAATTGTATGTGCGTCGCGGCGTAGGTATGTTAATGCCACAGCATGACTCTGTTTTCTGGGCCTATAAATACGTTTTTAACAGATTTTATAGGGAGAGCTTTTTAGGTTTTAGAGAAGCTGTAGCTGGAACTTCATTTCTGGGCTGAGAGGAGGCCAAGGGAGCCAAAGTTGGAGGCCATCTTCTTCATAGAAGGAGATTCAAGCATCAAAGATCATATCCATGAGCTTCATTCATTCTTCCTTCTTTTTTCTCTCTTCCATCTTCCATGAACATGATTTTTGTGATAGATTTTCGTGTTTCATGATGCAGCTGAGCTGTATTTATGGATTACTTTGAATCCTTGTATGAATATTGATGTTTATGTATTACTTTGTATATTGATGTTTGGTTATGTTCAATCATATAGATCTTAATGCTCTTGATAGTTTGACTAACTTTTAAGTGATTTATTGAAATCTGATGAACCTATATATAGGAATTTGGATTTAAGATCATATGTATAGTTGATGCATATTTGATGAGTTCAATTCGCTTAGATAAGTTAATTCGCTAATGGGATAAAAATATATCTCTTAGCCATGTATAACGTGTGTTTGATAATAGATCATTCATTAGTTGATTTCACTCTGGTTCTTATGGAAGCATAGTGAGCTAGGTGAAGGAAGGCAGGGTTAACTGACCTAGACATAGGTTTTTAACTAAATCAGATTCTCAAGCTAACTTAACTATTCATTAATGTTGCTTATAAGGATTGCATAGCATTAATTGAAGTATGAGGTGAAGAAAGATTCCCTAAATCTCTAAACCATTATGTTTATTTTCATTTATTGCTTTTCTGTCTTTAGATTAGTTTTATTGCACTTTTCCTAATTTTTATGTTCTTGAATAGAAATAGATAAGCTATTGGTTGATACTTAGTATTAGAAGCCAATCATCCTCGTGAGAACGAACTTTTACTTTGTATCTATATTACTTGAACGACCCGTGCACTTGCGGTACACAAATGGTCTAACACTACTCGAATCCTTAAGCTTAGGTGGAAGATTGTTTTGAATGATTGCACTACATTCTCCTGTCAAAGCAACGATTTCATAGTCCTCAAGCTTCATTTTATTGGAGAGAATTTCTTTCTAGAACTTAGCAAAAGAGGGCATTTGGGAGAGAGTTTCCGTAAAAGGAACGTTAATGTAAAGCTTCTTAAGTACCTCCAAAAATCTCTCAAATTGATGATCAAGCTTTGCCTTTTGATAACTTTGAGGGAAGGGCAAAGATGAAACATATGCTTTTAGAGGAGCATACTTTTTAGTGCTTTCTTCATCTCTTACTTTATCCTTGCTCTTCTCTTGCTTCTTCTCCTTTTTATGGGTTTCCTTATCTTCAAGTTTGTCTTCCATTGTGGGGCCTTCAAGTTGCTTACCACTTCTCAATGAAATTGCTAGAACTTGCTCCCTTGGGTTAGTTTCTGGTTGACTTGGTATTCGCCCTTTCATCATCTTGAGCAAGCTTGCTTGTTGGGCTATTTGAGTTTCAAGCATCTTAGAGTGAGTGACCATTTGATCTAGGTGAATATTGATTTGCTTGATGAACTCCCCATGTTGTTGCACTTGTGTTTAAATGACTTGATTTTGTTCTTTTTGAGTAATTATGAAATTTTCCATAAGGGCTTCTAAATTAGACTTTGCACCTTGAGAAGATTGTTAAGGTTGTTGAAATTTGGGTGGGGATCTATTATTGGATAGAGACTCTTGATTTTGTTGGGTACTATATGAGAAATTGGGGTAGTTTCTCCATCTGAGGCTATATAAGTTGGAGAAGGGATTTCCTTGAGCCTTGAAATTGTCGTTTTGCAAATAATTCACTTGCTCCAAAGATGAGTCTTGAGATATGTTTCTACTACATTGCATTCTGAAGCCAAATGCCCTCCTCTATATGTTTCACAAGTTATGTTAGGAGTAGCGACAACATTGACATTTAGCTTCTCAAGTGATTTAGTCAAGGCATCAAACTTGGCATTCAATATAGTAATAACATCAAACTCTATCATTTCAGTTTGCTTCTTTGAAGATGATCTTCCACTTGGCCACAAATAAATGTTCGAAGCAACCTTATTAATCAAAGCCATTGCCTCTATTAGAGTCTTTGCTATCAAAGCACTACCAGCTGCGGCATCAAGAGCTACCTTTGTAGAAAAAGTTAACCCAACATAGAATATTTGCATAATAACAAAGTCTTGTAAGCCATGATGTGGACACTGACGAATAAGATCATTGTACCTCTCCTAAGCATCATAAAGTGATTCATCTCCCTTTTGGGAGAAGGTAGTGATGTCTTGATGAAGCTTGATTATTTTTCTAATCGGATAATACTTGTCCAAGAAAGCTTGCTCCATTAAGTCCCGTGTGGTAAGTGAATTTGGGACTTATGAGTGAATCCACTCCTTTGCCTTCCCCCTAAGAGAAAATGGGAAAAATCGGACTCGTATAACATCATTTGAAACCTCATTTATCTTTATAATGTCACATAACTCCACGAATTCATCCAAATGCTGATTTGGGTCCTCAGTTGTTGACTCGCTAAATTACAATTGTTGGACCATCTAGATTAATGACGTCTTGATCTCGAAGTTGTTGGCCTCTACCCATGGCCTTACAATGGAAGACTGATGAGCGTTAGCGTTGGGGGTTCCATAATCCCTCAACCTTCGCTCTTGATTGGCGACTTGGTCATTGTTGTTCGCCATGTGGTCTTCCTCAACTTTCAGTGTTCTTCTTTCCCTTCTAATATTACGAAGTATCCTCTCGATCTTAAGATCAAAAGGAATAGTAAGATCTTCTTGACTCCTCGTTCTACGCATAAAAAGAAATAACACCTGAAAATTCAAAGAATAAATTATATAAAATAAGATGAAAATAAAATAAAATAAAAATAACTTAAATTAACCAAATTGCCACAAGCTCACGGATCCTTCAAGTAGTAAAATAAAGATTGTTCCCTTGAGGATCAATTGATTACTAACTCTTATGGTGACTTTGATTATTTAAGCGGTTAAAAACAATAATAAAAGCTCAATTAAAATCAAGACGAAAATCAAAGTAATAAAGTAAGCAAATAAATCTAGAAAAGTTAAGATTCAACTAAAATTTAAAGACCTAGGACTATGAATTCACTACACTACCCCCTATAATAAATTGTAATCCTATCTTTGCTAATGTTTAATTATGTTCTTGAAGGCGATTTGTCCTAAATTATTTAAAGCCCAATTTCTTGGCACTAAAAACATGCTAAAACTCCATTAATCCCATTCTCATGGAAATTAATCCAAGTTCTAACCTATTAAGTTTTATAACAATCGTTTACTCCTCGAAGGATTTAAGCCTGTGTCTAGGTCTCAATTCCTAAGTTCAATTCTGAGATTATATAGCAATTATGTTTCATCTTTTCATCCTTCACCTAAAGCTTAAGATCATGTAAACATGGCTGGCAACATATCACAAGCATTAAGCATATTAAGAACAATAATTTTCCATTAAGAAAGAATCAAATTAACAATTCAACATAGAAAAGTATAGAGTTGCATCCTAATCCTAGAAAAAAGAATTTAGTCACTCATGGTTAATGTAGCACAAACAAGAACAAAAGTTAAATAGGCAACCATGATTCTATCTTAAGAGAAGATGGAAAGAAAAATATTAAAAGAGAAGATGGAGAAGATGAAGAAAGAGAAGATGTCTTCAATGGTTGAACTTCAATTGCTCTTGCACTTGTCTTCCAAAACCTTAGCCTCCTATCCTTGGTTGAGAAAAAGACCACCTAAGCCTCTCATCCTTTGGTTATTTATATAAGATCAACCCTAAAAGAGACGTGTTATTAGTTAAATCTCTTAATTGGGCCTTAAGTAATGAGAATAATCTGATAAAATCCCAAAAGATAGTATTAAATAGGAAAATTCAACTTTTTCGCAACTTCCACGAGTTTTTCCACAGCCTCGTGGAATTTTCCATGGGGGGTCGTGAAATTCTCTACTGACTCCCCTTTTTCAGCACAATTTCACACGACCTCGTGGAATTTTCCATGGGCCGTGGTTTCTTCTGGAATGATAAGAAACTCTTGAAGTCTCATGAAAGTTGTTGTTCTTTTTCTTAGCTTTCCAATTCCACTGGAATCACCTCATTTTGACCTCCGTAACTCAAGTTATGCTCATTATATCGCGCAAAGGTAAAAAACTTCACGAATCTTGGTCATATAAATTCTGAGCTCAACTCCATTGCAATGAATCCATCTAAAGTTTCATAGAACCATGTCAAAAAACCTCTTTTGGACTTAAAAACATAGAGAAAGACTAATCATGAGATACCAAGGATAATTAGATTAAAAGTGACATAAATTCTAACATAATTCAATCAAAGCACACCTAAATCCATCCCAAATTGCGTACAAGATGTGTGTATTTTATCAACATATTATTTCTCGGGATATAATCAGATCAAGATGGTACCTGAAGACATGGAGAAAACCACATTCATCACTATGTGGGGAACTTTTTACTACAAATTAATGCTGTTTGGATTGAAAAATGCAAGAACAACTTATGAAAGGGCAATAATGACATTATTCTATGACATGATGCATAAAGAAATAGAAGTTTACGTGGACGATATGATTGCAACATCTAGAACAAAAGAAGACCATGTTAATAAATTTCAAAAGCTCTTTGAATGGTTGAGAAGGTTCTGGCTCAGACTAAATCTTGCTAAATGCACATTTGCTGTAAAACCAGGTGTGAACACCCGATTTTGTCCGGGTCATCAAAGAAATTCAAAAAATGAAAAAGAAGAAAAAAAATAAATTTGAAAAACTAAGGTGTCTAGATCACTAAGTCCTACATTGGAGAAGTCATGTTCCTTTTCCCTCCTCTCTTCTTATATAAAATGGTGGTTCTTAATTGTTTTGGCATCCAATAAAAATTACATACTTAGGCTTAATACTAAGTATAAGTGTTCGAGAACTTTAGTAATTTTTTTTTTTACAAGTGGGTTGCTTTTCAAGGTTTGATTTGAAGAGAACACGTGGGCCCTGTACACTAATTTCTTTAAGCATAACATTTTTATACATCTTGGAGGTAAGCTTGTTTATTTTTATTTTTTGTATTATTATTATTTTTTATATACATGCGTTATTCATTTTAGCATATTTATTTATTAGTTTAGTTTATTTATTTATTTTTTATGAACTCTTTATTTTAAAATTTTTAAAATTAATTCAAGAATAAAATGAGATTAGTTGAGTTTTGACAACTTATTAATCTTGTAACTTTTAAAATCATTTAAGTTGTGACAGTTTGATGATTTGAACCTTTTTCTAAATATAAAAAAATCAAATGAGTTTTCAAAACAAATTTTTTTTCAAAAATAAAAAAATAACCAACCTACAATCGTTTTCTAAAGAACGACATGACTTTGAGTTCCTCATTACATTCGAGGATACGTAGGAGCAGAATATCTATTCTGTCAAGGCAAAATTAAATTTTCATAATTGGGTTATTTCTTTTTCTTTAAAAAATAGTTACAATGTTTTTAAGAGATACAAAATAAATATATTTGAGATTATCAAGATTTGCACAACTAACTTAAGGTACTGTTCCTGGAACGGACATTGTAGGCTACTAACACCTTCCCTACCTGTAATTGACTCTTGAATCTAAACTTATTTTCCAAAAGACCAGTTTTCTTAATTAAAGGGTTTTTCTAATATTTTCCCAATTTAAATAAACATTAGTGGCAACTCCATTGATTTTCAAACCTTTTTTTCTATCGTCCAATCACGATTCCAGTTGGGGCAAGCTTTTGGGGTTTGGGGTTAGCCAGAAAGGGATAGAAGTAGATCTAGATAAAGTTCAAGCAATCCTAGAGATGCCAGCTCCTCGCACTGAAAAAGAAGTTTGTGAGCTTTTGGGGAGGCTGAACTATATTGCTAGATTTATATCCAAGTTGATTACGACGTGTGAACCAATCTTCAAGTTCTTGCACAAAAACTAGACCGTAGAATGGAATGAAGATTGTCAAACAACATTTGAGAAGATCAAGTAGTATATACAAGAACCCCTATTTTGGTACTTCCTGTGCTAGGAAGGCCTCTCATTATGTACTTGACTGTGTTGGATGAATCCATGGGTTGTGTATTAGGATAACTCAATGAAACTGGTAGAAAGGAACATGCTATCTATTACTTGAGTAAGAAGTTTAGCAACTAAGAGGCAAAATACCTATTGTTGGAGCGCACGTGTTGTGCCTTCGCATGGGCAACCCATCGTTAAAAGAAGTATATGTTGTGTTACACCACTTGGTTAGTATCCAAAATAGACCTAATCAAGTACATCTTTGATAAGCCTACTTTCACTAAGAGGATTGCATGTTGGCAAGTTTTGTTATCAGAATATGACATTGTCTATGTCACCCAAAAAGCAGTAAAAGGCAATGCTTGCGCAGAATTCTTGGTCAGTCAACCTGTGGAGGATATGGGTCTATGCAGTGTGAATTCCCTGATGAGGATATAATGACTTTATTTGAAGGAGAATTCTCAGAAAAAGAAAAGTGGACTTTGTTGTTCAAGGAGCTTGTAATTCACTAGGGCACAAAATTGGAGCCATACTAATTTCCCCTAAAAACAATTTCATTCCGATCACTGCTAGATTGTGTTTTGACTGTACAAACAATGTAGCTGAGTATAAAGCATGTGTCACGGAAATCCAAGCAGTGATAGAATCAAAGGCAAAAGTTCTTGAGGTATACATGGACTCCACCTTGGTCATGCATCAGCTAAAAAGAGAATAGGAAACTCGAGATGCCAAGTTAATCCTTTATCATGCTTACATTAAGGAATTGATTGAACAACTTAATGAAGTCACATTCCATCACGTCCTTTGGGAAGGTAATTAGTTGGTTGATGTTTTAACCACATTGCCATCAATGTTTAAAGTAAGACATGATAAGGAATTGTCACTTATAAAAATAGAAAGTCATGATCAACTGACATTTTGTCAAATGGTAGAATTGGAGCCAGATGGGAAACCATGATATCATGACATCAAATACTTTATCAAGAACACAGAGTACCCTCCAGATGCTTTAAAAAATGACAAAAAGACCCTCAGAAAACTTGCTATGGGTTTCTTTCTAAATGAGGAAGTGCTTTACAAGAGGAGCCACAATATAGTGCTACTAAGATGTGTTGATGTAGCGGAGGTAGAGAAAATTATCAGAGATGTTCGTGAAGGTTATTTTGGAACTCAAGTAAATGGGCATGCAATGACAAGGAAGATCCTAAGAGTTGGGTACTATTGGTTGACAATGGAAATTGATTGCTTCAATTATGTGAATATGTGCCATAAATGCTAGACATATGCTGACAAGGTTCGTGCACCACCGGTACCTTTGAATGTTTTAACAGCACCTTGGCCATTCTTGATGTGGGGAATGGATGTCATAGGGCCCATTGAACCAAAGGACTTAAATGGACATCGCTTTATTCTGGTTACAATTGATTACTTCACAAAATAGGTTGAAACTGCTTCCTATGCCAATGTGACCAGGAGTGTAGTGATTAGGTTTGTTGAAAGAGAACTGATTTGTCGTTGTAGTTTGCCAAGCAAAATTATCATTGCCAATTCCATTAATCTGAACAATAAAATGATGAAAGAGATGTGTGAGAATTGCACAATTGAGCGCCATAATTCTTCACCCTATCTCCCTAAGATGAATGGGGCAGTAGAGGTAGCAAACAAGAATATCAAGAAGATTATCCAAAAGATGGTTGTAATATACAAAGATTAGCATGAAATGCTACCATTTGCACTGTATGATTATCGCACACCCATTTGTACTTCAACTGGGGCAACCTCTTTCTCTTTGGTTTATGGAATGGAAGTTGTACTCCCTATTGAAGTGGAAATCCCATCATTAAGAGTCCTGATGGAAGCAGGATTAGAAGAAGCTGAATGGGTCCAAACCTGACTTAATCAGTTGAACCTCATTGAAGGAAGGAGATTAGCTGCATTATGTTATGGTCGGCTTTACTAGAAGAGAATGATGAAAGCTTATGAGAAAAAGGTGCGTCCTCGACAGTTTCAAGAAGGAGACCTAGTACTTAAGAAGATTCTCCCCATTCAAAAGGATTATCGAGGAAAATGGACTTCAAACTATGAGGGACCTTGTGTCATGAATAAGGCCTTCTTAGGAAGGGCCTTGATTCTCACAAACATGGATGGTGAAGATTTACCACTTCCTGTAAATTCAGATGTAGTCAAACTGTATTATGCTTAAAAAAAATGGCTCGTTAGGCTGAAAACTTGAAAAGGCGACCTAGGCAAAAGTTAGAGCGACCCAATAGGTTGAAAACTCAAAAAGAGCAACCCACTAGGTTGAAAACTCGAAAAGAGCGACCTAGGCAAAAGTTAGGGTAAAAAATGGTACCTGACATATCCGAAGAAGTGGATTTGCCTCAAGTCACAAATTGGGGCAGTTGAAGTTTATTAAGGCCAAACTAGGGTTGTTTGAATTTATAATGCTTCGATACATGAAGATTTGGGCCAAACCTGGGCAGTTTGAATATATGAAGTCTTGTCATGAAACGCTCCCAATGCATCAAATCATATTCTCGGAAATAGATAAAGGGGTGTTTAAGGTTGTATATATAGGAAATTAGCACTGATTATTCTAGAAAGCATCACTAGTAGAGCTGGAAAATACCACGCCAACATTTCTTTTGAAAACCTTTCAATTCTAATTCCTTTTGTACTGCTTTTCTTGTACTTTTCCTTCCTATAATGATAATCTTTTTTCATTGCAACCTATTTTTGAGACAATATGCAATACTCATGATAGATTTATATTGAGATGTGAAACATGTGACAATATTACAAAAGCATTTAGATTTGCTCGAAAGGTCATAGGAAACACAATGAATTCCCGATAATAGTATTGATGAGAAAAAAAAGGATAACCACGCAAATCATAAAGAAAATTGATGAATTTCGTTACTATTCAACCTTGATCCTGTTGTGGGAAAAAGTCCTTAAGATTGTAGAACCAATAACGACTCAATTAAGGCTCTGATGTGTCAAATTTGTTCATGAGATTTTCTCAGGCATCATATGCATTTACAAAATCAATACCATTTCTTTTTAGTTCCTAAGCCCTTGCATCCATTGCCTTTAAGTTTTTTGTTAAGCTTCAGCAGATACCCTACTCTGTAAGCTTTTTACTTTCTGCATTAAGCTTTTTGTCAAACTTCAGCGGACACCTGACTCTGCAAGCTTTTTACCTTTCAGCTTCAAGTTTTTTGTTAAGCTTCAGCGGATACCTGATTCCGCAAGTTTTCTTACCTTACTGTTAAGCTTCGGTGGATACCCAATTCCACAAGCTTCTTACCTTGTTTTTGTCAAGTTTCGACGGATATCAGGCTCCGCAAGCTTTCTTACCCTTTTGTTAAGATTTAACAAGTACCTGACTTTGTAAGCTTTTTACCTTTCTATCAAGCTTCAAGAGATTTTCGTACTCATTGCCATTAACTTTCCAGGTCTTCGTACCTATTTCTTTTAGGTCTCTAGGTCCTTATACCCATGGCCTTTACCTTTGGGGGTCCTTATATCTCACGTTTTTACCTTGTTTTAATGCCCGTTGCGTTTTGCATCGTTTGGCACAAGAAAATTTTTATGGACAAAATTGAATCAATTCATTTGCTTTCTATTTATTTTAAATGTAAAGTAAATGAGGATAATTGTTGATATCTAATTTTGTCCCTAAAATTTTTATTGCTTAATTAAGGACTAATAATTTTGTGTTAAATGATACTTAATTGCAATGTTTTGAACACATGATTTTTTAGGTTTTATTTACTTCCATCTTATTTAAATCATTACTTTTTTATTATTATTTGTACATCACAAAAAAAATAAAAAATAAAAAATAAATAAAATAGAAAAAAATAAAAACCAAATAAAAAATATAAATAATAAAAAAATGACCCAATTTTCTTGGGTGCATAAGCCTAACTCAATTTTTTCTCAAACTACCCATATTGAGCCCAAACTAATTAATTTGTGACCCATCAAATATAGGTTAACCCAGATCCATCACTTCCACCCAAGTCATCTCCCATTTCACCTAAACTTTAGTCACCATCACCATTCAAATCCTAATTTCCTCCTATAAAGAGCCAACCTCTACCTCAAAGTAGGACAAAAAGCTATCACACGAAAAATACCCTAGCAATCCTTGTTCATTCTTTTCTCCACCATACGTCAGCCCCTTTTTCTTCCACAATCTCATCTTCTACAGGCCTTGTCAAGCTGTCATTCTCTTTACCATACCTTCGCCATAGAACCATCATAGATCGAGCACTACTCACGCAACACCATAGTCATCTTTGTTTCTTCCTTTTTCTGATAACAACCATCACCATATACCTGTTATAACAGCATAAAAAGAAAAACACAACCTACCCATCCTTGTTTCTACCTTCAACAAATCATTAGTTGTCATACCATTCCACCATAGCCATAACCATTTCACAACCAGACCCAAAAAACCACCCTCCTCCCCTACGTCATCCACTAAACCTTATTTCTACAATTTAACTATTGTGGGTGGAAATGTGGTTTCTGAATTTAAGAGGCATAGAATCATTGTGACACCAAGTCAATGGACTCCTTTGTTTGGACTTACTCACTCTGGAGCAAATCTCACTGTGGATAATCACAGTTCTTGGGAGGAATTTAACAAAGACCAAACTGTAGAGGAAATGCTTCAACCAAGCATTCAAGTGCCAAAAGAGTCTTTCACTGCTGGCTTTTTGAAATTAGAGGATCGTCTTCTTCACTTCGTGGTTGCCTATATCTTGGTACCAAGGGCGAGCAACTATGCCTTGGTTGAAGAAGAAGACATATTTGTAATGTGGGCTCTCAAAAGGCGCATGCAAATCAATTGGCCACACTACATCAAGCACTACATGATGAAAGCTAAGGAAAAGGCAATGATGGATCTACATTATGCCTTCCTAATGGCTAAGATCTTGGATCAATATACACTAAAATTAGAGGATGATGGAGTCATTTACACTGCAAATTCCCACAAGTTTGGACAAGCCTCTCTCAACTGCATACACATGAAAAAAATCGATGGTGAATGGGTCTACGGTCGTGGACATGAGGCAACAACACAACAAGGAGGACTTCTCGCTAACATGCCTATGGAAGAGGCCCCTGCCACCAATGAAAACCGCATCCTTGAAGTCATCGCCAACATGCAAGTCAGTATTGAAGCCCGAATAACGAATCTTAAGACTTATCAAGAACATAACAACACAGTTATCTATGATCACTTGAGCGCAATGGAAGCTCGTACAGATAGGCTGGAGTGTCACTATCTACCACTGGAGGATCATGGGGCTTAGGCATGGACACTTCTTTTTAGCTAATCCTCTTCTGTCCTTTGTTATGTTATTATGCTTAAAGCTCATCTAACCACACTGGGTTATCTTTTGGATATGTTATTAATTGTCTTAGCTTATAACTTCGTCTATTCATAGTATGACTTTGATATGTTGTTTTAGTACAACTTAGATATTTTGCAATGGATGATCTGTTGAAATGAATATCTTACTGATCTGGTTATATTGTTGATCAATTTTTATTGAATATCTGTTAAAAGGCAATGGTTTTTTGTTTAAGGTTGCATAGTTACTTCTCTTTTTGTCCAAATATATATTGTCTATCTTTTTTATCATGATAAAAGGGAGAGAAGGCTTCTGGTTTATAAGTCTTTGAGAAAAGTAAGATAGAATAACAAAAGGTATATTTTCCACAATCTTGGGATTCCAAAACTAAGGGGGAGCTGTACATCTCTGATATTTTCACCTCTTGAAAAATAGAGAGGGAGTAAGTCTCTAACACCTTTTGTGAATTCTAATTTTATTTAAACTAATCTTTTCTCAATAGTTATTTGTCATCATTAAAAAGGGGAAGAATGTCATTGACATTGACTAAAGCAATGATTTTGATGATAACAAACAAGAAAGGAATGGAAATGCAAAGATCAAATACCAAGGAGCTTCAAGTTTAGCATATAGGTCTTAGTTCTTGTGTAAAAGTATTTTAGGAATCACACTAAGCCCATTCATTGGTTTTCTTACTCAACTTAAATGGCTTTGCAAAATCATGATTTATACTTATGAAAATGTGTTTAAGATTAAGCAAAATGATTTTAGAAAGTTTGAAAAAGTTTTGAGAACATTTGGTTGAAAATCTCTTTAGAAAACTTGCCTTCTTGAATAACAAATAATAGGTTATCACTGTTCATCTAACTGGTTAGGTGCCAAAACAGAAGCGCACCAATTTGTTTTTAAAAGGCCTAACCAATTAGGCAAATCATGTAACCGGTTAGTGACCTTGTCAGGAGTGAATATTATGTTTTTCTAATGCTCCTAACTGGTTAGGACAATTTCCTAACTAGTTAGTTGACAAGTCAGGAGCTTATTTCTAATGCTCCTAATCGGTTAAGACAATTTCCTAACTGGTTAGTTGATAACTCAGGAGCTTATTTCAAATGCTCATATCTGGTTAGGCTATTTCTCTAACTAGTTAGTAAGTGTTATAAAGATACGTGGATTCCTTTATTCTAGTCATAACCAATTACAAAATCACTCCTAACCGGTTAGTCTGAAACATGTAACTGGTTATCTGGAAAGAACTGAAGCTTGCTCAATGGCTCTTTGAAGAGCATTTAATGCTCTTTTCTACCTCCAATGACTCTTAATCTCTTTTGGGGTATAAAACTAAGTTGTTGGGCATTTATAAAGGTTAGACAATTAATTTGAAAAACATTCTTAAGCATTGAATTCATGTTTTCTCTATTCTTTCAATCATACTATGTTTTTGAGCTTTAGAAGTGTGAATCCTTGATACCCATAAGCTTCAATTTGTATTATCCACTCTTAAGAGAGTTTCATATCATTCATACTTTGTATAAACTGTAAAAGAGAGGGTGAGGCATCCTTCCAATTTGTAAAGGGTGAGGTATCCCTTGAAAGAAAAGGCTCAAGCACAAGGGTGAGGTATCCCAAGGTGTTAAATGCTCCAACTTGTAAAGGTTATCAAGCACCTATTGAAGCTTGAAGAATTAGTGAAAAATCTCGGGTGATTACTTGAGAACTGGACGTAGGCCACAAGTAGATTGGTGGCTGAACCAGGATAAATCTGGTGTTTGTTCTTCTAAACTCAACTCTTTAATATTGTGTACTATTTTATTAAGTTTGCTTGAATACTATCTTGATTGGTTGTAATATTTGTGAGTGAAAGCCTTATATCTCATTTATTTATTCATCTCTATCACTCAATAGCTTCAACGAAAAGTAATAATCAATCGTTTTATAAAGGTTTTGCGAAAATATTTTATATACTCAATTCACACCCTCTTGAGTATTGAGGTCACTTTGTAACAATAATTATAAAAACCAACCCACAATCATTTTCTAAAGAATTACGTGACTTTAAGTTTCCTACTGCACCCAGGAATACGTAGGAGCAAAATCTCTATTCTGTCAAGCCAAAATTAAATTTTCATAATTTAGTTGTTTCTTTTTATTTTATAAATAGTTACAATTTTTTAAGAGGGGTAAAATAAATATATTTGAGATTATTAAAATTTACACGACTAATTTAGGATACCGTTCCTGGAACGGGCAGTGTAGGATGCTAACACCATCCTTATCTAAAATCGACTTCCTAATCCAAACTCATTTTCCAAAAGATCAGTTTTCCTAATTAAAAGGTTTTTCTAATGTTTTCTCAATTTAAATAAACATTGGTGGTGACTCCACTTATTTTCAAAATCCTATTTTATTTTTTGGTCGTCCCGTTGCAATCCTAGTTGCGACAAAGATCAATAATGAAAAAAATGATTCACATTCAAAATTTGGCTTTCTGGATGATGTCTATTTGAATAGACAACAAGCTTATTCGAATAGATTTCCTTAAAACCAAGGTTTTAAATTGTGGTGCGGTTGCATTGCAATTTTTGCGATTGTTGGCGTTGTTGGTGCTGCAATATGGATTGTGATCGCTGTAGTATGAATTTTTCACAACTTGGCACAAATTAGATTAAATTATCTATTTTATTCCCTAACTAATTTTTTCCCATTCCATCTAATTTCCCTTTTCCCCTTTCACTCCTCTATTTCTCACGAATCTGGCCTCACCCACTCTTTCCCATTCCCTCTAAATTTCCCCTTTCCCTTTTCACTCCTCTGTTTCTCATGCATCTCATTCTCACCTCACCCATTCTTTCCCTTTCCCCTCTAATTTTTTTCCCTTTCCCCTTTCACTCGATCCAGGTGCACGGCAACTCCACGGGACCATGGCACAATGACTCCTCCATATCACACTAGCTCCTCCATAGTACAACCCCAACTCCACCTCCACGACACAACAACACCCATTAACCCATGACATAGCTCCACGCCTCCACCTCCACGGCACAGTAACACCCACCGCCCTCACCATTTTGGAAGTGAGAAAATCTAAACAGATGAGTGTTGCGGCTGAAATTCTGTTACGTCTCGTCCATTGCGGCTGCAACACCATTCCATTGCGGCCATCGTGCGTGATTTTCAAACTCAGCTATGTCGCAGGATGAATCGGAAATGGTGGCCGCGATCGTTTTGTCGTGGCTACTACAACCATCTCGGAACAATATTTGAAACTATGCTAAAAACCGTCAATTTGTACTGTTCCATTAAGGTTTATTCGAATAGGTTGAAGGTTTATTCGAATAAACCATTTGTGAAAACAAACTTTAAAGTATTTCTAGCATGGTTTATTCTAATAAAACCAACATTTATTCAAATAAAACAGTTCAAGTTGCATAGCAAAAATCAGTGAAAACCATTTCTTTTCATTCCAAAAATAGACTAAATAATGATGGTTGTAGGGAATGGACTAGGAGGTATGGATAGAAGAAATAAAAAGAAAAGAGTGGTGTTTTTGCTAATTCCTACCTATTTTTCAAAATTAAAAAAGATTGGAAGAGCGGTTGGAAATGGGGAAGTGAAGTTGCAAAAAACAAAGGGTTTGTTTGTGAGTTAAGTGAGCATGTTCTGATGAGCAAAAAGGAAAGGATGAAGGAGTATTTATAGAGCCCGAGTTTGAGCTTGTCTTACATAGGATAATTGGAAGCATTTCTTAGATTTTTATCCAAGATTGACACTTGTCTTTTGCTGATATCATATGCTTACTTCAGCTGCAATTAATATTTTGGACACTTATTTCTTTTTTATTGTAACTCACCATCTTTTCATTTAGTCTTTTTCCTTTATTTGACACATATTTCTCTGTAATCATTTTTTCTTCTTAACGTAGAGTGGCTTACAAATTAAGCCTTGTTAATCCTCCATTCATTCCTTAACACATGTTCTTGTTCTGGATTTCAGTAATCATGATTTCTTCCTTAATCTAAATTCCATGATTTTCCTTTGACACCTGTTAGTATTGACTTCATCAATCTTACCTCATCAATTTGGTTCCATAGTAACCAGAAGAGAAATGAAAGAATTGAAGGAAATTGAAGTTCCAAAGAGAAAAGGAATTGAATGGCCATCTGATTACAATGGGACGTGTTTCCTATTTACACTAATATTAGCTACCGTATTCGAATAACAAGATTTTTATTCAAATAATTCATTCTGTTACAAGGTACATATGTTCACAACAGTCTATTTATTCGAATAACATTTTATTTGAATAAATGGCTAACATTTGAATAGTATGACTTTCTATTTGTATAGTTTTATTTAGGAAATTGTATTTTGTTTTGAAGGTTGTTTCTTAAGAATTTATATTTTTTTATGTTTATTATTATGATTATTATTATTTTTAGGGATGTTACATTCTTTTCCTCTTATAAAAATTTTGTCCTCAAAATTTCTAATTAGTACTTGTTAAAAGAGTTCTGGATATTTTTGTTTAAAATCTTCCCATGCTTCGTACGTAGCTTCTTATGCACCTTGTCCTTGCCACAAAATTTTGACCACAGGGATATTTTTATTCCTCAGTTGTCTGTAAATTTTGTCTACTATTTGTGCATGTTATCTTTAAACTGTATAGGTTCTACCTCAGTGATATGTGAAGAATTAAGACAATATTTTCAGAGTTGAGACACACGAAATACATCATGAAGGTTTAACAAATTAGGAGGTAAAACAATTTGGTAAGCAACAGTGCTGACTCTTTTGAGAAATTGGAAAGGTCCAATTTATCTGGAACCCAGTTTCTTTGTTTTTAAAGACATGCTAATACCAGTTGTTGGGGTAACTCGAAGGAATACGAGCTCTCCTTCTTGGAATTCTGGTGGTTTTCTTCTTTGATCTGCATAACTCTTTTGTCTACTTTGAGCTACTAGCATTCTATCTCTAATTAGTTTTATTTGTTCAAAGGTTTTATTTGTTCTATCTTTTCATTCCAAAAATAGAGTAAATAACGATGGTTGTAGGCAATGGACTAGGAGGTATGGATAGAAGAAATAAAAAGAAAAGAGTGGTGTTTTTGCTAATTCCTACTTATTTTCAAAATTAAAATAAATTGGAAGAGAGGTTGGAAATGGGGAAGTGAAGTTGTAAAAAATAGAGAGTTTGTTTGTGAGTTAAGTGAGGGTGTTCTAATGAACAAAAAAGGAAGGATGAAGGAATATTTATAGAGCCCAAGTTTGAGCTTGTCTTACGTAGGATGATTGGAAGCATTTCTCATATTTTTATCCAAGATTGACACTTGTCTTTTGCTGATATCATATGCTTACTTCAGCTGCAATTAATATTTTGGGCACTTATTTCTTTTTTACCGTAACTCACCATCTTTTCATTTAGTTTTCTTCCTTTATTTGACACCTATTTCTCTGTAATCATTTTTTGTTCTTGATGTGGAGTGGCTTATGAATTATGCCTTGTTAATCCTCTATCCATTCCTTAACACATGTTCTAATTCTCGATTTTAGTAATCATGATTTCTTCCTTAATCTAAATTCTATGATTTTCCTCTTTGACACCTGTTAGTGCCGACTTCATCAATCTTACCTCATCCATTTGGTTCCATAGTAACCAGAAGAGAAATGAAAGAATTGAAGGAAATTGAAGTTCCAAAGAGAAAAGGAACTGACTTGCCATTTGATCACAATGGGACGTGTTTCCTATTTACACTAATATTAGCTACCGTATTCGAATAACAAGATTTTTATTCAATAATTCATTCTGTTACAAGGTATGTATGTTCATAGCAGTCTATTTATTCGAATAACATTTTATTCGAATAAATGGCTAACATTTTGAATAGTATGACTTTCTATTTGTGTAGTTTTATTTAGGAAATTGTATTTTGTTTTGAAGGTTGTTTCTTAAGAATTTATATTTTTTATGTTTATTATTATGATTATTATTATTTTTAGGGATGTTACATTTTTCTCCTCTTATAAAAATTTTGTCCTCAAAATTTCTAATTAGTACTTGTTAAAAGAGTTCTGGATACTTTTGTTTAAAATCTTCCTCTGCTTCACACGTAGCTTCTTATGCACCTTGTCCTTCCCACAAAATTTTGACCATAGGGATATTTTTACTCCTCAGTTGTCTATAAATTATGCCTACTATTTGTACATGTTATATTTTAACTGTATAGGTTCTGCCTCAGTGATGTGTGAAGAATCAAGACAATATTTTCGGAGTTGAGACACACGAAATACATCATGAAAGTTTGACAAATCAGGAGGTAAAATAATTTGGTAAGCAACAATACCGACTCTTTTGAGAAATTAGAAATGTGTAATATATCTAGGACCCAATTTTTTTGTTTTTAAAGACATGCCAATACCAGTTGTTGGGGTAACTCGAAGGAATACGAGTTCTTCTTCTTGAAATTCTAGTGGTTTTCTTCTTTGATCTACATAACTCTTTTGTCTACTTTGAGCTGCTAGATTCTATCTCTGATTAGTTTTATTTGTTCTAAGGTTTGTTGTACCAAATCAGGTCCTATTAAATTTCTTTCTTCAGTCTCAAACCAATATAAAGGAGATTAACATTTCCTTCCATATAATGCTACATATAGGGTCATACCAATATTAGAATGATGATTGTTATTGTAAGCAAATTCTATTAATAGCAAGTAGATATCCCAAGTTCCCTTGAAATCCAAAACACAAGCCCTAAGCATGTCCTCTAAGGCTTGGTGTAACACCCCTTTGGAGGATGTCACATATATAAAAAGAAATAAATAAAATCTACCCAAGTTATAAAACATTTATTACGTATTAATACGGGTTGTAAAACAATTCCTGATAAACAGAATATTATTAAAATAAAATAAAGCGGAAATATAAAGTAAACATAACAACATCACTCATAATATACATATGGTCCAAGTTATAAGTTATACAAATAATTTACAACTACAACTACAAATATTTAAACAGAAACAATAAAGAAAAACAGTAAAGAGTCAATATATACATACGCAGACGCGCCCAAAAATACATCATAAATATTTAATCCTCGATGGATCACTCTCAGGAAACTCATCAGAAGATAAATATCCAAGATGCCTCGACACTCGGCGGACATGAGACCGCGCAGTCGATACGAGTGTCATCTCACTAGGCTCAGTGGATACACCACCCCAATGACGCCTAATGGATAAAGGTAACTCTAGGTGCAGAAACACAGTCATCGTCATCACTGGTTCATCATCAAACTGATGACGTAGGGACACAGTCAGCCGTCCCACATACGTCACGGAATCTCTGTCTCCTCGCATATGCCAAGCTAACGATCCACCGTGAAACTCGAGTGTCACGAACCCCAAAAATCCTGGCACCGCCATACCCAAACTAATCAGTCCAATGGATATGGATGATCAGATGGTTCTTGATCGTCGAACTGATCTTCGGCTTGCTGATCTTCCTCCTCCTCGGGATACAGAATCTCAAGAGGCTGTTCCTCTTCCTCAAACTCTTTACCGCGTAAAATAAAATACAGAAAACACATACAATAAAGAAAGAGGTAAGACAATCTAAAATCATCACAAACATGGCAAATAAGAAAACGACAAACAATGAGATATATAGTTCATGTAATATGAAAAGCTATAACAGTAATTTAATAACAGTATAGTGTAAAAATCTAATTATCATAACAACACATGATTTCATAGATAAAACAATAACACATACAATATAACATCACAAATAATTTCAGAAACAGATAATTTTTCAGAACGATAACCAAATAAATAAACAGATAAAATAAATAATGTTCAAGATATAATTAAATACAATATGACACGATCCTACTCCATGGAGCTAAACACAAACAGATATCAGAGAGAGAATGACTCGCAAAATCTATTAGTACCACGGCTGCCCAACCAAACTATTGCGCTGTCACACTTTGCGTCTATAGCCCCAAGTCATATGGAATCCATCATCCAAAGCATGGTGTAGTTCACGGTCTCACATTGTGGCACTACAGGCAATGTACTATTAGACTTTACGAAATCTCGATTAAAAATAGTGCGTGTCGAGTTCATTAGTGTGCTATTGGTTACCACGGCCCGGAGCGAGCGACCGACATCCATATATGGAATCCCGTACACTAACGTCTCCAAGTTCATAAGAATAATGAACCACACTACGTTTATCGCATCGACAACACGATGTGATTCCCTCGTCAACCAATCTACCAAAAGCGGCATAACTAAGATAAAAAGATACTGATGAAGTCCCAGGACAAATCTTGTTCCAAAGCCTGTACGGGTTCACCTCATAGCCCGACAGCAGAAAAATATAGAAAATCCAGAAAGAATATGGAAAATACCGTTTTGATCAATTGCGTAGAAATTTTATCGCATTTTCACAATCTCGTCGTTTTTACAAATGTTTTTAAATCGCGTAAATTTATTTTTCTGTTTTCAAAATCGCGTAGAGTTTTTAATACGTTTTCTCAATCGCGGAAGGTTTTTAAATCATTTTCTTGTCCAAACTCCTTAAAAATTACTGTTTAAATAAACAGAAATAATAAATAATACATTTAAACTATGTAAAATATTTTTCATACCGTATACTGTCTTTTGGACATCTTTTCTATCTTAATTGCCCGTTTTTACTAAAACTTGACAGTATTTTGCTTAGAAAATTATATTAATGGTTTCCTAATTTTTCCGTAAAAATTCTGTTTATTAAATTTTTAAACCATATAATTAATCCTTTTGAAAACTACTAACATGCTTCAAAATACAGCATGAGCTATATGTTAGAAATTTTCGAAAGTTACTGTATTTCTTTTCTAACAATAAAATCATTAATTTTAATCTTTAAACTTAATTCAAATCATTTTGTTTCTTTAAAACTCATTGGAGAAAAATTCTTTTTAACATATATTGCATCTTTATACTTGAAAATAGTTTGGAATTGATTTTAGAAATCATGAATTCTTGATTTGGCATGTTGGCCGAAATATATGTTTGGATCATTTGATTTCTAAATTCATTTTCCTTGATCTAAACAATGCTATCTCTTGTTAATTTTCTTAGGTTAATTAAATTATACTTTAGGGAAAATATGAGAACATTTTGGTTCTCCTTTTGTGTCCATGGTCGTGAGCCTTAAGATTGTGTTCTTTGGAACACTCATGCATACCTTAGCATGTTATTCACATCCTATACATTATCATGCAATTCTAACACATGCAATATATTTCTAACACATATAACCTAAATCAAAGCTTGTAGACATGCAAATTATTACAAGTATCAAATAGGAAAGCTACTAACAAATACACAAACACATAAACAAGCCACTAACAAATACACAAATGAATCCTTATGGATTCTACAATCACAAAAATCACACTCCATCTTCTTACCACCATCCATAGATGATAAGATTAGTCTTCCTCTTACCTTAAATGAAGACAAAAACTATTCTTTCACTCCTCCTAGGGTTTCGGTTTCACTCCACCAAATCACCTAGCAAGCTTAAACAAAACCACAAGTTACTAACCATAGAAAGAGAGCTTAAACCATGGAGAAATCATGGCTTAGAACTTTGAAAAAGAGTTTAGAAAAGAAAAACTAGGAATTTCACCTTCTTGGTTGAATCTTCCAAGTAGGTTTTCAAGCTTCAAATGAAGGATTTTGTAAGAACTCCCAACTAGAGATGTGCTTAGGATTGTGTTTAGGTTTAGAAAACTTGGTTGGATAGAATTTTGGGTGGTTGGATGGTGTAGAACTAGGTTTGGCCGAAACTAGCTCCAAGAGAACATCAATGGTGTTTAGGGTTTTTGGAAGAGAGAGAAGAGAGAAAGTTGCATGAAGACAAAGTGAATTTGGTCTCCCAAAGGCCAAATGGCCGTGGACTTCATGCCATGCAAGGTGTAGCCTTGCTTGGCTTCATCCTTGCCTTAGAATGCATCAAAGGCCAAGATCAAAACTTGGTTAGCAAGCTTGGCTCCTATTGGTTCATCCTTGCCTTGTCATTAGCCTTAGTCACCATGCTTAGTCACTAATTAACCTAGTCATCTAGCTTAGTCACTTGTTCTAGAAAATTCCTTCACTAATGATGCTTAATTAAGCTACTAAGTTAACTGTATTAGCTAAACGTGGGTCCCGCAAAATATTTCTGGGTCCACTGTCATCTAATTATACTGACTAATAAAATAATACACAAAATTATTTTATTGGACAATTAAATCCTAAAAATTAAAAGATTAATTATTGTCTCATTCAGAATTGAGTTTAGTAAGATCCCCCAGTCTGAATAATTAAAACAAGATTTTCCCGGCCCGAAAAAATATTATTTTCCTGTCCCGGAGCAAATCGCATAAAAAGTCCAAATAAAATCACAGACAGTAATATTAAGCACTGTAACATATAGAAAAATTAAAAACAGTACAATCGGGACATAACGGTCATTTTTCCATTTTTCCCCACGACGAAGCAAATCATCCAAAACATTCAAATAAAATTACAGACAGTATTAATTGTCTGTATATCTCCCAGAAAAATTAAAACAGTAGCTCGAGAAAATTTTTATTTTACTGTATCGAAGCAAAATATGTAAAACGATTAAATAAAATTTTAGCCTGTAAAATATATTTATATTTCATACAGAAAAACAAGAAACAGTAAAACAGGAACATAACAGTCATTTACACAAAAGCTCGAAAAACAGCAAACAGAACATTCGAGACATTTTCTAAAAATTGGGGTGTTACACTTGGATTGTTCTTTCAGTTCGACAATCAGTTTGGGGATGGTAAGTAGTACTAAAGCCTAGTTTTGTCCTAAAAGATGCGTGTAAAGATTCCCAAAACCTATAGGTAAATCTTGGATCTCTATCTGAAATTATGGTAGTTGGTACACCATAAAGTCTCAAAATCTTTTTAATATACAATTTGGCCAACTTATTTAATGGATAATTAATCCTAATAAGTAAAAAATGTGTAAACTTAGTTAATCTATCTACAATTACCCATATAGCATCATGTCCTAGATTTGTTCTTGGTAAGCCTTCAACAAAATCCATAGAAATACTATCTCATTTTCATTCTAGGATTTCTAAAGGTTGCAACAAACCTAAGGGTCTCTGATGTTCTATTTTAACCTTCTGACATGTCAAACATTGAGACACATACCTAACTATTTAGGATTTCATTCCAGGCCACCAAAATTGACTTTTAAGATCCTGATACATTTTATTAATTCCTCAATGAATTGCATACTTACTCTTATGTGCTTCTTCTAGAATTTCTTTCTTTAAATCTAAATTATTAGGCACATATAACCTATACCTGTACATAACTACTTTATCATCCATTAGATTAAGATCAGGATGTTTTCCTTCAAGTATCTCTTCCTTAAGAGCTTGCAAAAACTGATATTCATTTTGTGCCTCCTTGATTTTTGGTTTTAGATCTTAAGTAACCCATAAAGCATTTAAATAAATCCTATTTGGCTCAAAGGTTACTGAAAGATTTAAATCCCTACACTTTTGTATCAAGTCAATTTCCTGAATCATCATATATGACAAGTGAAAGGATTTCCTACTTAAAGCATTAGCTACAACATTTGCTTTTCCTGGGTGAAACTTGATTTCCACATCATAATTATTAAGAAATTCAATCTACATTCTTTGCCTCATGTTCAATTCTTTTTGATAAAAATATATTTTAAACTCTTATGATCCGTGTACACCTCAAATTTTACTCTAAATAATGTCTCCAAATTTTTAGAGCAAACACTACTACTGCTAATTTCAAATCATGTGTTGGGTAATTCTCCTCATGAGGTCTAAGTTGTCTAGAAGCATAGGCTAGTACCTTCTCCTCTTGCATTAACACATATCCCAATCCCTTTTTAGAAGCATTGCTATAAACTACAAAGAGAAATAATAATCTTACATCATTTTTCAACACCACTTTCTACACTTGGTTAATGATGTACAAATTTGTGGTTAATCACGTGTATTATTTGGTTAATGAGTAAATCAATAGTCTAGGGTTGAAGCTTGGATTTACTCATTAACTAACTAATACACGTGATTAACCACAAATTTATACATCATTAACTAGGTGTAGAAAGTGGTGTTGAAAAATGATGTAGGAATATAGGGGTTGAACTACAAAATGTCTTAAATGATCAAGGATTACTAAAATAGGGGCAGTACTAAGTTTCCTCTTTAATTCCTATAAACATTGCTCACAATCTTTAGTCCACAAGAAATGAGTTCCTTTTTTAGTCAACCTAGTTAATAGCAAAGTTATCTGAGAAAATCCTTTTATGAATCAATGATAATATCCAGCTAAGCCCAATAAACTTTTTATTTTTGTTATTATCTTTGGTTGTTCCCAATGCATGACTGATTCCACTTTACTAGGATCCACTACAACTCTTTCTTGATTTACTACGTGTCCTATGAATTTAATTTCTCTCATCCAAAATTCACACTTTTCCAATTTTGCATATAATTATTTTTCTTTCAAGGTTTCAAACACTATTCTCAAGTGAAGTGCATGCTATTCATCAATCAATATATCATCAATGAAAACTGCTACAAATTTATCCAAGTATGACCTAAACACCCTATTCATATAATCCAAAAATACAACTGGTGCATTGGTTAATCCAAATGACATCATCAAATATTCATAATGGCCATATCTAGTCCTAAAGGCAGTTTTAAGAATATATTCTGATTTGACCCAAATCTGATGGTATCCTGGCCTTTGATTTATTTTTGAAAAAACTGAAGCTCCATGCACTTGATCTAACAAATCATCTATTCTAGGGAGTGGATATTTATTCTTAATGGTCACCTTATTTAATTATCTATAATCTACGCATAATCTAAGACTGTCATCCTTCTTTTTCACTAAAAGCACCGAGGCTCCCTAAGGCGACACACTAGGCCTTATAAATTATTTTTCTAGTAATTGCTCAATTTGCTTTTTAAGTTCACTTAGTTCTATAGAGGACATTCTGTATGGTGCGATTGAGATGGGACCTACACCTAGCTCCAGATCAATATAAAATTCAATTTCCCTTTCTGGAGGCAAATTAGATATATCTGAAGGGAAAACTTCTAGGTAATCTTTGATTACAGGGATGATATTTAAATCCTGTTCACTCTTTGTTTCAAAAGAGAGAAGGAGAATGTATCCTTGAGTTCTTTCCATTATACCCTTATTAACTTGATTGGCAGATGAAATGGTACACTGGGATTTTTCTTTATCAAAACATGAGGGAAAAGAAACAATTTTATCAAGACAGTTTAGGATCACATGATTAGAAGATAGCTAATCCATTCCTAGGATAACATCAAGTTTTTGCAAAGGTAAACAAATTAAATTTGCAACAAAATTTATTTTCAACAAGGATAGGACAATTCCAAATTTTTCACACAATCATTAAATATAAAAGAGTGTATGGCTCCAGAATCATATAATACATTTAAAATAGTATTGTTTATAAGGCACTAACTTTGTATTAGATCTGAAGATTGATCTGCTTCGTGGCTACTAAGGGCAAAGACCCTTCCCAGAACTTATGACTTTGTTTAAGGGTTTTTAACTTGTGGTGCTGTCGGAGGATTTACATTTTTTTCCAATTCTTCAATCCTTTGATATATGTCTAGACTTTCCACAAGTGTAGCATACTCGCTGTCCAAACAGGCAAGGTCTATCTCCATGTGACTTTCCACACTTTGGACAATTTGCTTCTGGCTAGATTTGTTTTTCTTTATTTATATTTGACCTGAACTTATTATTTCCAGCTCTTTTTCCATTATCTTCTCGCTTACGCTTAAGCTGGAATAGTTTTTCCTTCTCAACTTCATATTCCAAAAGATCCCTTTCCACAATTCGATACTTATTTACTAGTGTAGAGTATTGTCTAATCTCTAACTTACTTATCTCCTTTTTAATTTCTGGCCTCAATCCCAACTCAAATTTTACACCTTTCCATTCTTCATTATAATGAAGTTGAAGATAATAGGAGAATTTTGTCAGCTCTTCAAATTTTGCTACGTATTGCTTAATCGTCATATTCCCTTATCGTAATTGTATAAATTCCAATTCTTTCTCGTTTCAGACACTAGATGGAAAGTATTTACCCAGAAAAGTAGTTTGAAAAATCTCCCAAGTGATAGGTGTATCTGGGGTTTCCAAAAGTCTTCTAGCTCCATGCCACCAGTGTTTGCTTCTCCAGATAGTATATATGTAGCAAAGTTTACTCTTTGAGCATCTGTACACCCTAAGACAGTGAAAATCTTCTCTAGCTCCATTAGCTAGTTTTTTACCACAACCAGATCGTATTCTCCCTTAAAGATTAGCAAATTAGCTTTTTGAAATTCAAAAAATCCTTGAAAATTTAAGTTTATCGCATGAGCACATTGTTCCTGACCTCTATTTGCTTGTATATGTTGGAAAAATTGATTGGTTGCAATCATCTACTCTCGCATTACTACTATAATTTATGCGAGTGTCTCTATCATTCTATCTACTTTGTCCTCGGGGTTAGGATTATTTCGCTTGCGAGACATCTTTTCTTACAACAACTCTCTTATTTTGTTAGAAAGTGACTTGTCGATTATTTCTATATCTTGAGTGTCATATGTTTGATCTAATTGGACTTCATGTGTGTTTAATTGTTAACTTTTAACTAAGTTTCTAGATATGAAGTTTAATTGAATCTTTATTGTGAAACTGTGCTTAAGTGTGTATATAAGCACTCATGATTACATTGTGTTTTTCAGGAGATCAATATTATCCCTAGGAGTGAAGAAAAAAAGTATCTGTGAAGAATCATGGTAGAATTTGAAGAAAGCAAGTGACAGGGCCCATGTCATCTGACAGAGAGTAGGTCGTGTCCTCCTCTGACTTGTAATTCACTTGAATTTGTGTTAACAGAACCTAACAGGGGGTAGGCCGTGTCATGCAACACGGCCTGTGTCATCTGACAGGGGGTAGGCCGTGTCGTCAAATTAGAAAGCCAGATACGAATTCTGATGCAAAATTAGGTCTCCAAAGTTATAAATAGGGTTGCCTGGGGCTTCAAAAAGAGAGTCTGAACTGGGGAACCGTCAAGGGACTAAGGAGAAGGCGAAGAACAAGGGCGAGGGAGATTCAATCAAAGATTGGGACTCGGGTTCGAGCAATCGAGATCGATTAATCTCATTCCTTGGAAACTAGTTTGATCTTCAGTTTTTTTTTTCTTTTCTTCTTGACAATGTTTTTCTATTGCTTTTCTTTTGATTTTGAATTTGTCATGTGTAGCTAGTTTTCTTATATGGTTAAGGGAAGATGAAACCCTAGTTTTGATTATGTGATTCTTGCATATTTCTTTATATCAATACAATTATGTTTTTATTCATATGTTTCTGTTCTTAATTTGGTATAAAGGTTTTTATACTCTGCCAATTTCAAAAGTGGTAAAACTAGGATTGCTATGCGTAGTTGCGGTAGTAGGACTAGTGAGACATATGATCTAAGTAGTTTAATCTTGGTGTGTGATTGGATCTTAGTGTGATTGGTTTTCTAAATCTTAATGCAATCAATAGGTAGGTGTAAGAGCGGTTACTTTACAAATAACTATTGATTAGGGATTGATTTGAGTGGTTGCTGAATTAACCAAAACTTAAGGAAAACAGGGAATTAATCTCACAATCACATAAAAACATAATTGATCATGTTGGTATAAAGAATATGTGGGGCTAGCATAATCATATAAATCTAGTGGTGGATTCCATCTCTTAACCATTGCCTTTTAATTTATTTTCTAAATCGTATTTACTGTTTTTGTTTTGGATTCAGTTTCTGTTTTTAATTTTAACAAACAAAACCCCCGTTTTATTGTTTACTATTTTTGAGAGTTTAAAATTAGGAATCAATTTATAGTGTTAATTGAATTAGTTCTCTGTTGATCGACCCTTGCTAACTACAACTTGTTGCAAGGTTTTTATATTTTTGGTAGAACTTGGTAACTGATTTTTATTCTAAATTTTAATCACAATCCACGCCACACCAAATTTTGGCACCGTTGTCGGGGAACTAATTATCCAATTGCGTTATTAATTTGTTTCCTATTTTTGACTCTGTTTTTATTTTTAATTTTTGATTTATTGCTTCTAAGTGTCTTATAGGTGCTAATGTCCTTCAATCATTGGTGACGCGATTAATTGATATGTGGAAAGCACCAATACATGCCTGTGGGATTTGCTTATCACCCGGACATATCACTGATATGTGTCCCACTTTTCTAGTGGACACAAATGTAGAGGAAAAGAAAGTAGGAGGATATTATGAACCTTCCAACAACTACAACCCCTACTCCAACACATATAATCCGGGGTGGTGGGATCATCCTAACTTGAGCTATGGAATACAACCCCAAAATCAACCTCCAACTTATGGACCCCCAGGATTTCAGCAGAGGCAAGCACCTTTCCCCCCAAGACCATAACAAGCACCAAGGCAACATGAACCTTCAATGGAGAAGCTAATGAGGCAAATGGCCACTAACAACATTCAGTTTCAACAAGAAACAAAGGCCTCAGTTAACAACTTGCAAAACCTAATAGGGCAATTATCCACAGGTCTCAACAAACTTCAAAGCCAACTTTCGAGAAAATTTCTCTCACAACCGAAAGTGAATATGGAGGAAAATGCTAGTGATATCACATCATAAAGTGGGAAGTTGTTAGGTGAACCTACCTCTCCCCCACAAGCCACTACAGAGAAAGACCAAGAGACTAAAAAGGTAAATGAGGAAGGACAAAACTTTAAGGCACCCATCACATATGAAACTAAGTACGATGATAGTAAGGGCATTTAATGGCACAAGGAGAGAGGTCATAGGGGAAACAATTCAAGTTAGTCCCTGCACTTTTAATATACTCTTCCAAGTGATAGACATTGCACCATCCTACAGTTATCTCTTGGGACGACTGTGGATTCACTCTACTGGAGTTGTGCCTTCCACTTTACACTAAAAAGTAAAATCCATAGTTGATAACAAAATGATTATTGTCTTTGGTGAAGAGGACATGCTGGAGAGCAAGCTGCTAGACACCCCTTATATTGAAGCTACAGAAGAGGCTTTCGAGACCGCCTTTCAAGCATTCGAGATTGCCAATACCACTTATGTAAAGGAAGGACTTCCAATTCCAAAAGCACAGCTATCTGTTGCATCTATAATGATGGCTAAAGTCATGTTAGAAGGAGGTTATCAGCATGGAAAAGGACTAGGCAAGAAACGACAAGATGTTACAGGACTTTTACAACCCTTGGAAAACAAAGATAGGTTTGGGTTAGGATACAAACCCACCAAGGCCGACAAAATGAGGATCATGGAGGAGAAAAAAAAGAAGAGGCTGGCTCGATTGGAAAATCGAGAACCTAAAGTGGAGGGAGTCCCTATCTGTGACATACGACAAAGCTTCCGGAGCGCAAGAGTGGTGTTTGTGAACCAAGTGACCATTGTTGAAGATGATGACTTCGTTAATCATGAGACAAACCTAGTTTATGCATGTTCTTCAGATAAAAGACTCGACAATTAGGAGATCATCGAGTTTCCCATAACCTTGGAGTCTCTTTCAAAGTAATTATATAGTGTTAATCTTTTAGCTCTGCCCAAGGCTTTAAGATGATCTTTTGTAAAACGGGCTTACATGTTTCCTTTCTAATAATTGTCATTAATAAAATGCATTTTGAGTTTTCTAATTTCTCATCCCATAGTTTTCATCCCACCATTATAATGACCTTTTATTCATTTAATCTTTCTCGTGTTAATATCACTTATTATAGATCTAAAAGTGTCTCTCTTGAAAGTGGCAGTGTCAGTATCTCATCATATAATTTTGAGCACTCATTAATCATGCCGATGGGACATAATAAGGATGATTGGGAAACTTCACCTAAACTAATAAGGTTACTAGAACAAGAAGCTAAAGAAATCCAACCCCATGAGAAACCAATTGAAGTAATCAACTTAGGGACTGAAAATGATAAGAAAGAAATCAAAATTGGTACCTCGATGAAAGAAAAAGAGCGCAACATATTGATTAAGCTCTTGTTTGATTATAGTGACATCTTCGCATGGTCGCACCAAGATATGCCTAGCCTAGACACCGATATAGTTGAGCATAAATTGCCACTAAAGCTTGGATACCCTCCGGTTAAGCAAAAACTGAGGCGAGTGAAAGCCGAAATGTCACTAAAAATCATAGATGAAGTAAAAGGGCAGTTTGATGTTAGATTTTTTGTAATTGCAAGATACCCACAATGGGTTGCCAATATTGTGTTAGTCCCAAAGAAAGACGAGAAAGTCCGAATGTGTGTTAACTATTGAGACTTAAATAAGGCCAGCCGTAAAGATGACTCCTCACATCGATGTCTTAGTGGATAATACTGCCTAATATACATTCTTCTCTTTCATGGAAGGCTTATCTGGATATAATCAAATCGAGATGGCTCCTGAGGATATCGAGAAGACCATTTTCATCACTTTATGAGGAACCTTCGACTATAAAATGATGCCTTTTGGTTTAAAAAATGTTGGGGCAATGTATCAGAGAGCAATAGTGACATTGTTCCATGATATGATGCACAAAGAAATAGAAGTTTATGTGGATGATATGATTGCAAAGTCAAAAACGGAAGAAGATCACATAATCAATCTACAAAAGCTTTTTAAGCGATTGAGGAAGTTCAAGCTCAGACTAAATCCTACAAAATGTACTTTTGGTGTCAAATCAAGCAAACTATTAGGGTTTGTGGTGAGCCAGAAAAGGATAAAAGTTGATCCCGACAAGGTTCGAGCAATCTTAGACATGCCAGCCCCTCGCAATAAAAAAGAAGTCTGGGAATTTTTGGGGAAGCTAAACTACATTGCTCGATTCATATCTCAACTCACAGCAACATGCGAGCCTCTCTTTAAATTATTACGCAAAAATCAGTCAGTGAAGTTGAATGAAGATTGCCAAAGAGCCTTTGAGAAAATTAAGCAATATTTATAAGAACCCCTAGTTTTGGTGCCTCTAGTGACAGGGAGACCTCTCATTATGTATTTGACAGTGCTCAATGAGTTTATGGGATGCATATTGGGGCAGCATGATGAATCTGGTAGGAAGGAACATGCCATCTATTATTTAAGTAAAAAGTTCACTGACTATGAGGCTAAATACTCATTGTTGGAGTGAACTTGTTGTGCCTTGGTATGGGCTGCCCATCAGTTGAGGCAATATATGTTGTGTTATACTACTTGGTTAGTGTCCAAAATGGATCTTATCAAGATATCTTTGAGAAGCCCGCCCTCACTGGGAGAATCGCGTAATGACAAGTTTTATTATCAGAATATGAAATCGTTTATGTCACCCAGAAGGCAATTAAAGGAATTGCCCTTATAGATTATCTGGCTAACCAACTTATAGAGGATTATAAGTCGATGCAAATTGAGTTCTCTGATGAAGATATAATGGCTCTGTTTAAGGATGAGGAATCCACAAAAAAAAAAAAATGGACTATGTGGTTTGATGGATCCTCTAATGCACTGGGGCACGATATTGGAGCCATCTTAATCTCCCCTGAAGATAATTTCATCCCAATCACAGCAAGGTTGTGTTTTAACTATACTAATAATATAGCAGAGTATAAAGCATGTGTTTTGGGTATTCAAGTGCCAATAGAATCAAAAGCGAAGATCCTTGAAGTATATGGAAACTCCGCCTTGGTCATTCATCAATTAAAAGAGGAATGAGAGACCCGTGATACCAAGTTGATCCCCTATCATACTTACATCAAAGAATTGAATGAGCAATTTGATGAAATCACTTTTCATCATGTTCCTCGGGAGTAGAACTAGTTGGCTGATGCTTTGGCCACACTATCATCAATGTTCTAAGTAAGTCATAAAAAGGAACTATCACTTATAAAAATAGAAAATCGTAGTTGTCCTGCATATTGTCAAGTGGTTAAAGATGAGCCTGATGGGAAGCCGTGGTACCATGACATCAAATGTTTCATCAACAGTAGGGAGTACCCTGCAGGCGCTTCAGAAAATGACAAAAGGACCTTGAAGAGACTTGCGATGGTTTACTTTTTGAATGGGAAAACACTTTACAAGAGAAACCATGATATGGTACTTCTAAGATATGTTAATGCAGTAGATGTAACACCCCAAATTTCCATATCTCTTGACGGTAATTTTACGAGATAAATTTTAATTTTCTTGTTTAGTAATTTCGTGAATTTTGTAAAATTATTTTGTTTATTCCGTCAGCGTTTTTGATCGTTTTGAGTGATTTACTCGTGTCGGGAAAATAAAAATTTTGGTAGGAAAACTTTACGTAATTTAATTTTTACCGTTAGGTAATTATTTTACGTAATGTCGATTTGATATTTGTGCATTTTATAATTTTTGTGGATGATTATATTTTTTGATCTGTATGTGGGCCCAGGTGGTCCTATGTGGGCCAGGTGACTTACGTGGGCCCAGGTGGGTCCCACAAAGTGAAAAATTTTTCTACGCATAGAAAATTTTTAGACTGCTTAGACGAGACGGTAGAGGATCTTACTAAACCTTGAATCTGGAAACAGCTTTTAGAAAATTTCTTATCTTGTATTTTATATTTGTATTTAATTATCGGATGATAAAAATACATAAAAATATTATTTGTAGGATACAAGAATAAATATTATCTTTGCGTAGTCAACAAAGAGAGTTTGACTTGATTTATACCCTTGGATGAGAATACTTGGTTTGAATATTAACCATTGATTTAATCAAAGGTTAAGAAACAAACTTAATAAAAAGCTTGGATAATAACCAATTGATTTCATCAATGGTGTGAAATAAGCTTAGTTAGGAAGGCTTTGATATCAACCATAGATGTAATCAAAGGTGTAGAATTGGTCTTGAAAAGTGACAAAGAATTTATAACCATTGGATTTAGATTAAATCAAGGGTGGAGATTTAATCTTAAAAAGTAACAAAGACCACTTATGACCATTGGATAAAGAATTAATCAATGGTGGAAATTTGGTCTTCTAAAGATAAGAAAGTTACTAATTAGGACCCTTGGATTTAAAGTTTGAAGGAGTAATCTTAACCATAAATTTTGAGAGACACATCTAATGGTTAGAATTTAAAGGAGAAAAATCCAATTACTAGATTTAGTCTTTCTAAAATTAAAAGTTTACCAAAATCTTAACCATTGAATTTATCAATGGCTAGAATTAATTTAAATAATGGTTAGAAAAGATGACAACATGATTTAATAATGCATGGAGGAGGTCACGGTTTTGCATGCTTTTGGAGACAAAGAAGAAAAAAAATTTCAATGCATTGATTAATTTCTTTATGTCGTTGTTAAGTAGTCTTGGTCAATATTGCAATATTATTGATCATTATTGATCAATTTACATGGAAGAAAAAGCAAGGAGGGGGACGGTTTTTGGCTTATTAGAAGACAAAGAAAAACAAATTTCAATCCATTAAATGATCTTTATGTCATTGTTAGAAGTCTTAATCAATGTTTCATGCATTATCACCTTTCTTTCAATTTTTCCATCACACTCCACGGCTTTGCATTCTCAAAATGGATTCAATTAATTCATGTTAGTCAACAATGAATGGCCTACTTCTTGGAAGCACTCCATGGTCAAGAAATAATGCAAGACAACCTTTCCTATCAACTTTTCTTTCATTCTTATCAAAGAAAAACAAAAAGCTATATACATAATATTACCTTTCTTTCCTAGCACTCCACGGCAACCACTTTAGAATAGGTCATCTTTCTCAATTATATCACCTTGTCTCCTAACCTATCATCTTCATGTCTTCATTTTCCTACACTTAGCCAATTCTCTCCATTTTTCTCCTCCAAAGGCACCATTCGGCCAAGCCTTCCAAGACAACCATCCAAGCTTCTAAAATTTCATCTAACCTTATTTTCTACACCTAAACATCTTTCTAAGAACATCTCTAGTTACGAGTTTTTCCAAAATCATTCATCTTGATCTTCAAATTCAAGCTTCAAGTTTCTATCAAAAATCAAAAATTTCATCTTTGTTCTTCAAGAGATATCATTTGGTCAAAACCCCTAAAATCACCATCTAAGCTCTTTTAATTTCATCCAACCTTAGATCTTGAATCTCCATGATATTCTAAGCAACTTTCATGTTGAAGACTTCTTCTAAATCATTCATCTTCAAGGAGTTTCTTCAAGATCAAAGTTATTGGGTTTTTGAGGTGAAGTATAAGGAAACTTCATTTTCTTCTCTCTTTTTCATGATCTAAACCATGTTTGATCCATGGTTCCTCTTAATCAAGCTTGATATGTTAATTAACTTGTGTTTTGTTTTGTATTTGAGAAGCCCTTGGTGGTGAAGGACTTGGAAAAAGAAACAAATCAAGAAGCTTTGGAGGATCTTCAAGAGGTAAGAGGGAGATCCATCTCACCAACCAAGCATGGTGGTGAGAGATGGTATTTTATTTGATGAATGTGGAATCCATGTGAGGATTCATATCCATGGTCATGTAATTAATTTGTGGGTGTTTATGAGCTTTGATTAATTTTCTATGCTTGATATGCTTTGCATGAGTTTATAGCTTTGATGATATGCTTGATATGCTATACATGCTTTTATGGCTTTGATGGTATGCTTATATTATTTATGATGAAATATGTATGTATATGCCATGACTTGATGGTGGAAAGGAAATTGATTTTTGGCTCCAATAGCCAAGGAAGAGCTACGGTTTTGATGCCCTTGATTAGGGTTCATGTTAAAAATTTTCAAGAACAAAAGAATTGATTTTTGAGTACTTAGAACATGGTGGATTTCGAACAAGACACCTCAAAATAGGTGTTCACAAATTAATATTTTCATGAAAGATGAAAATGGATGATTTGAAGAGTATGGGAAATAAACAAAGGATTTGTTTTTCAAGAGAACAAGAATATGATTTTTGGAGGAATTTTTATTAATTTATTTTGTGTAAAAAGATGCTAAGTGTTTTTTTTAAACATGAGTTTTGAATGAAAACGGGCAAACGTTGATTTTAAGGATTTGCAAAGAAAGTGAAAAATGAATTTGAACAAATGGGTTTGGTTTTATAACCATTGATATTTCGGTTTTGAAAAACAAAATTTTAATGATTTTGTTTGTGTAAAACCATATCAATTTAAAAGGAAAAGTATTTGATGGCTTTAATGGTTTTGTTTGTGTAAAACCATATTGATTTAGAAGAAAAAAAAATGTTTTGATGATTTCAAAAGTCATGTCCACCTTTTTTAAGGCTTGTAATGCCTTGATTTTTATGAACAAAGTGAATTTCAAAGTGGAAACGTAACTGGATTTAATACAAGGATTTTGGAAAGGGAATCAGAGCGTTTATCACTTGAGAAAATCAAGTTTATGTAAACGAAAATGTTTTCGAACTTCAATTTATTTTGAAGAAGGTTGTGTTTGGAAATGATTTGGGAAAATGGAGAATATAATGATGTTTTGAAAATTTACTAACGTATAACTTATTTTCAAGTTTTGAAATACGTTAGAAAATGTTAAGTTTTGAAACGTTAATTTACATCAATAGAAAAGTGATTTTTGTGAAGTATATTTTGAAAAAGAATTTCTTGAGTAAAGAACTGTGAAAAAATATTTTCTTGAGTAAGAAAATATATTAAAAGAAATATAAAGTTATATTATTTTGAGAAAAGTTGAAAAGGAATTTTTGAAGGTTAAGAAGTATTTTCTGTAATGAAATTGTGATGAAAAATATTTTTACGTATCTTAAAAACAATTTGAAATACAGTAAAATATTTCTACGCGATTTGAAAAATGTTTAAATATTTCTACACGATTTGAAAAGCGTTTAAATATTTTATGCGACTGAAATATTGTTGAAAAATCACTACGTGATTTGAATAGAAATGAGAATATTTTTACGTGATTGTGAAAATGATAGAAAATTGTTATGAGATTTGGAAAGTATTTTAAATATTTTGAGAATGATAGAAAATGATTTACGTAACGTAAAAGAATGATTTTTAAGTTACGCGATTTTGAAAGCATTTGAAAAAATACTATGCGATTTGAGAAACGTATGTTTTTACGCGATTGAGAAAAACGTTAAAAATTAGTACGTGGTTTAAAAGTGTAATAGAAGAGTTGCAACATTTTGAAAAGGTAACAGAAATGTTACGAAATTTTGTAAACGTAACAGTAGTATTACGGTATTATAAAAAAGTAATAAAAATGTTTTGGAATAAAAAAAAAACATAACAAAAGTGTTACGATATTGTGAAAATATAAAAGAAGTGTTATGGTATTGTGAAAAACATAATGAAACGTTTTTGGATTGTGAAAACGAATGTGAAATGTTACGCGATTGTGAAAATACAAGTAAAAGTGTTTTACAACTATGAAAACGTGATAATATGATTTTTCCATTGAAAGTACAAGTATGATTACTATTGAACCGGTGTCCATACCTTTGTTTGTGAGAAAATGACATATTTGCACGTGATTGGATTTGGTGCATTATACATGCATTGGAATGGTCCGATGAGAATTGGATATGGTGATTGCCTAGAGAAACACACTTCTTGAGTGGGTGCGATATGCGTAGTGTAGGTCACTTGTTGACCTTGGGGGGCATCGGGGTGCGGGTTGCCTACACGGGTGGTTGGTCGCGCTTCTTCCCGTAGGTTAGACCGATGCAACACACCGATGATCCGGACCGAGACACTATTCTTAATCAAGATCGATAAAGACCGTGTGTCGTGTATGTGCTAGATGTGCAAAAATTGAAATGAGAATTAAAGCACGTGGTCAACGAGGCACGTGATAAAGGCAGATCTTTTCGATCATTTCTCCGACCGAGTTTAGCTCCATGGAGTAGGAAATCGAGTCTTGTGTACATGCATAATCGAACATTTATATCGTGTGATATATTAATTGAGGAATATTGGCTATGACAATTGTTTTGAATACTTGGATGATGATGATGATAATTAGGACATTATCGTAATTGTTGTTTATGATAATTGAATTGATAAATGATTTGATGATGATAGTTGATTAATATTGAATATATTATTGGAAGTTTGATATATATCCTGTATGATATTCTTTGCTTGTGTTATCTACTGTCTTTGCCATGTTAAAACTTGGTGTAGGTGATCTCACCTCTTTGTTATGTTATTTTTGCTATATACGTATTATTAAAATTATACGGTAGAAGGAACGAGTTGTCTTAGACATAGCGGGTGACAAATACCTCTACGTTTGGAGACAACATCGAGAGAATGACCTTATCAAGACGGTGTTGAAATGGAAAAAGATGTTTGAGGACAAGGAACAGACATAGAACAAATGTCTGATGCTTCAAGATGGACATTCCGATGGACACTCTGAGATTAGGAACAACAATAAGGAGTGGACATTCATGACTCGTTGGTGTGCAGTGTTGACAAAGAACAGATATAGATCAGATGTCTGATGCAACAAGATGGATACACAACAGAATAAGTATGTTAAGTTTTAACGTTAGTGTTGTACCGTGCTATTAAGTAGGACCCGTCATGGGGTTTGCTACTGTTAAAAAAAAAGAGTCTGTTAGTTTTATATTCCTCTTTAAATTGTGAAATATTAATTGGTGTCAATATTGCATAATTAATAGTTGAAATATGATTTTCAATATTACCTAATATTTTCAGTAAATTTACGTTTCAGTAAAGAAAGAAATTTTAAAACCCATCTTTTTATAACTCAAACCTTGTGTGAACTTCTTTTCAGATTATGAGTCGGGAGTTGAAAATGTGATACCCTAGGGAGGGTGTTACAGTAGAAGCAGAAAAGATTATTGAAGAAGAACATGAGGGTTCCTTCAGAACTCATGCTAATGGACATGCAATGGCAAGAAAAATCCTAAGATCTGGTTATTACTATTTGACCATGGAGACTGACTGTTTCAATCATGTGATGAAGTGCCATAAGTGCCAAACGTATGCTAATAAGATCAATGCACCCCTAGTCCCCTTAAATGTCCTAGCAACACCTTGGCCATTCTCCATATGGGGTATGAATGTCATAGGACCTATTGAACCAAAGGCCTCAAATGGGCATTGCTTTATCCTTGTCGTGATTGACTACTTCACCAAATGGGTTGAAGCTGCTTCTTATGCCAATGTGATCAGGAATGTGGTGATCAAGTTCATCAAAAGAGAGTTGATATGCTGTTATGGTTTACCAAATAAGATCATCACCGACAATGCAACTAACTTGAATAACAAAATGATGAAGGATATGTGCAAGAATTTCAAGGTCCAACACCATAACTCCTCGCTATACTGCCCAAAGATGAATGGGGCTATTGAGGCAGCAAACAAAAACATCAAGAAGATCATCCAAAAGATGGTTGTGACATATAAAGATTAGTGTGAGATGCTCTCCTTTGCTCTGCATGGTTACCGCACGTCTATCCGTGCCTTAACTAGGGAAACTCCTTTCTCTTTAGTTTATGGAATGGAAGTCTTACTCCCTATGAGTCCAAGCCCGACTAGATCAGTTGAATCTTATTGAAGGAAAAATGTTAACTGCACTATGTCATGACCAATTATATCAAAAGAGACTTATGAAAGCTTATGCGAAAAAAGTGCGCCCTTAACAATTCCAAGAAGGTGACTTAGTGCTAAAAAAGATCTTACCAATTCAAAAAGATCACTGCAGAAAATGGAATCCAGATTATGAAAGACCTTATGTCGTGAGAAAGGCTTTTTCTAGAGGGTCCTTGATTCTCATAAAAATGGACGGCGAAGATCTACCACTTCTTGTAAATTCAGACACGATCAAGAAATATTACGTGTAAAAGCACTACTTGAAAAAAAGAAGAAGAAAAAAAAATGAAATAAAAATAAAAAAAGGTTCGCTAGGTTAAAAACCTGAAAAGGCTACCTAGGCAAAAGTTAGAGCGACCTAGTAGGTTGAAAACTTGAAAAAGCAACCTAGGCAAAAATTAGGGTCCAAAATTGAAATGGCAATAGTGCTTGATGTGACAAAGGAAATGAGACTTGAACAACTAAGTCTCCATGCTAGGGTGGACCAAATCTCTGCACTAAAGCAAACTAAGTTCAATACTTGGGTAGGCCAAATACCCCAACTGGGGTAGTCAAAGTTCTCAAAGGCTGGTTAATGGGTGTTCAAATCGGGTATGCGGAGGATTGCCGCTTATTACATTAAAGGGTTTCACTGGAAGAACTGAAGACCTTTGATCTCACCATCCCTCTGTAAATTTTATATTGATAATCACAGTATTACTTTCTTTTTACCATTTTCATTTCAATGCAATATTGTCACGTTTTCACCTTTGCCTTTGATTTTACTCAATATGCATTTTTCTAATAAACGTATATTGGAATGCGAAATGTGTGATTTTGTTTTAGAGCACTAAGAATTGCTAATGACTTGAAAGGCATTGGAAGCACAATGAACTCCTAATAATGTGAAAAAGGAAAAAAAAAGGAGAATATAATGAATAACCAGGTCACTATCACATCTAATGCGCACCTCAAGGGTCATCCCGGTTGGACATTTAAACCTGTAACACCCTCCTTAGGGCATCACATTTATGACTACCAACTCCCAATCTGAAAATGATTTCATAAAAGGTTCGAGTTATAAAACATGGGTTTTAAAATTTCTTTTCGTGGAAGATGGAAACATAAACTTACTGAAATTTATAGGTATTATTGAAAAATATATTTAAACTGTTTAAAACTCCTATAACAGATAACACTTAATATTTAACAATCATTCAGGAACTATAAAAATTACAGACTTAATTAAAACAGTAGCAAACCCCATCATAGGTCCTACTTAATAGCACGGTAAAACACTAACGAGAAAACTTAACATACTTATTCCTTCTTGTATCCATCTTGATGTACCATGTATCTGTTCCTCATCAATGCTGTATACCATCGAATCCTGAATGACCACTCTTCCATGTTGTCACCAATCTCAGAATATCTACCACCTGTCATGTCTAAGACAACTCGTTCCATCTACTATTCAATTTTAATAATACAAACACAGCAAAACAATATAACAAAGAAGTGAGATCACCTACGCCAATACCAACATGGTAGCACAGAGATAATACAAACAGCATACCACACAGATATATCATATCGTAATTCCAATTAACATTATTTATTGTAACAGATACAATAACTAATAATTACCATCATGCCATTAACATTATTATCATCACACAATAATTACCACAATGCCATCACATTATTATCATCATCATCATCCAAGTATTTCAACAGTTCAATTATCATAACCAATGCTCAATAATGATGCATATGTTATGCAAGTGCGCATAGACTCAATGTTCCTACTCCATGGAACTAATACTCAGTTTGGAGAAGTTGATCCGAAAGATCTGTCTGTACCAAAATGCCTCAGACCATGTGCTATAATTCTCATTTGTATTTGTACATCTAGCATATACACGACAATATTTAGTAGATCTTGATTAAGAATAGTGTCTCGGTCAGGATCATCAGTGTGTCGTGTAAGTCTAACCCACGGTACAGAAGAGCTACCAATTGCCCTGTAGGCAACCCGCACCCCAATGCCCCCAAGGTCAACAAGTGACTTACACTACGCATATTGCACCCACTCAAGAGGTGTACGTCTCTCCTAGGCAAATAGCCTCATACAGTCCATCGGACCTTTCCAATGCATGTTCAATACACCAATGCCAATCATAGGAAACATTTCATATACAATGTTCATACACCAGTTCATGCATATAAAATGCACCAATGCCAATCACAGGCAAAATTCACAATTTCATATTCAGGATCCACACACTGGCCCATTCTCAGTTCAAATTCATAATCTCATAATCAGGGTCCACACACTAGCCCAACAGTAATCATACTGTATTTTCAACAGTAAAATCATATTATCGCATTTTTATAGTCACAAAACACTTTTGTTGTGTTTTTACAATCGCGCAACATTTCTGTTACGTTTTCACAATTTTGCAATGTTTCTGTTGCATTTTCAAATCGCGTAGTGATTTTCTATCATTTCTCAAAATAATTCATCATTTTTCAATCACGTAGTGATTTTTCAACGTTTTCTCAATCACGTAAAAATATTCCACATTTTTAAAAAAATATTTTTTTTTTCAACAATATCTCAAATGTGTAAAAATATTTAAATGCTTTCCAAATTGCGTAGAAATATTTCAATATTTTTCAAATCGCATAGCTTAAAAATCACGTTTTTAAGTTATGTAAATCGTTTTTCATCATAATTTCATGATGAAAATATTTCTCAACCTTCAAAAATTCCATTTCAACCATTCTCATAATAATATGACTTAGTACTTTATTTTCCACATTTCCATATTCAAGAAATCCTTTTCGTAATAAATTCCACAATTTCACCCTTCCATTGAATTAAATCAATGTTTTTAACTTTAAAATTTACTAACGCTCTCCAAAACCCAAAGAATGAGTTTCACGTTAGAAAACATCAAATCACTCTTATATTCTCCATTTTTCTTAAATCAATTCCAAAATCAATTTTCTTCAAAATAAATTGAGGTTCAAACACTTTCAACCTCTCTTTGTCTTTCAGTAAACGAAATTCCATTTTGCAAGTAACAAAACACCTTGTTTCCATTTTCTTTAATCCTTGTACTAAAACACTTTGTTCAAACACTTTGTTTCCACTTTGAAATCACTTTGTTTCTTACAACCAAAACTATTCCAATCTCCCAAACACCATGGAGTCTTTGGCCATTGAAGCCATCAAATACTTTTCCTTTTAAGTCAATATGGTTTTACACAAACAAAACCATTAAAAATTCTTCACAAAAACCGTGAGACTCATAGTCTTTGAAATCAAATCATTTGTTCATTTTCATTTTTCACTTTCTTTGCAAATCCTTAAAATCATCAACTCATTGCTCTTTTCATTTAAAACTCATGATTAATAAAATACTTAGAATCTTTTTGATTCAAAAACATCCTTCAAAAACCGTGAACACTTATTCTTTGAAAACAAACCTTTTGTTTATTTTCCTTGCTTTTCTAAACATCCAATTTTATCATTCATGAAAATATTAATTTGTGAACACCTATTTTGAGGTGTTGAGGCCGAAATCCTCATAGTCTTTGGAACCAAAAATTATTTTCCTTTCCAATAATTTTTATGGCATACATCACATATAATCAACTTATATATATCACAACCATGCCATAATAAAAGCAATAAAGCATGCAAATCATACTAAGCATAGGTGATAAACACATATTTTATTCATTAAGAAACCCTTATATTTAGTCATTTACACTCTCCATATTCTTAATTGATTGAGTTTGACATGATTTTGTGAGTTTGAGCTCAAATTGGTCCTAATTGAATATTTTCAGCATTATTGAGATTTTATACTGTTTCTGTATTTTGGTCATAACTTGAGTTCCTGATATCTGACAATCATGAATTTTATCTTGTAGGAAAGCTAAGAGGAAGCTCTACAACTTTGATGAAGAGCTCGAAGTCTGATTCAGATGTCTAAGGGACCTAAGTTTACATGGAAGTCAGAATACGGGTTCTATCAGTAGAATCCGAACAGTGTGCACTCAAAAAATCATATCTCAAGATGTAATAATGGAGATGGGCTGAAATTTGGACAGTGGATAGTAAAGATCCAAATAAACAACTTTCATGAAGAACACATTTTGAGAAAAAGAAGTCTAGTAGGTCATTTTGAGCTTGCAAGTCGGAACAGAGGTGCTGAAGTTGGGTTTGAGCAACCTACGGTATTTGGGACATATCTTGGGCTTAAGGAAGCCAAATTTGACGAACCAGCTATCCATTTTATAGCCAAGACAAGGATCTACAACTTTCATGAAGAACACTTTTTGTGAATCTGAAGTATAGTTAGTCGTTTTTGGCTTCCAAGTCAGACACGAAATTTTCATCCATCCACTAATCCACTAATCCACTCATCCATCCACTAATCCATCCATCCACTCATCCACTCATCCACTAGCTCACCCACTCATCCACTCATACACTAATCCAACCACTTAACCACTCCACCCACCCATCCACTAATCCATCCACTCATCCATCCACTCACCCACTCAACCACTCATCCACTCAACTAACCCACTTAACCAATATTTAATCCACTCCACTCAAACCAACCCACTTAACCACTCACCCACTCAACCAATCCACTCAACCACCCCACTCCACTAACCCACTCATCCATCCACTCACCTTTGCCATTTTGTTACCCTAGACTTCTATAAAAGGGCACCATTGGTTATCATAGGAAGGGGGGAACTCTCCTTCATTTTCTCTCAGTTTTTCTTGTGATTTCTTTCTAGCTATGTGTAACTAAACTTCCCTTGGTTAAGGGGGTGATGAAACCGCTAGTATTAATGTTGTAAACTTTGCATATTTGATTATTTCAACACAGTTATGTTTTTATTCATATATTTCTGAATCTATTGTTGGTATGAAGGTTTTTGTACTTGTTTCTACTTTCAAAGTAGTAGATCTAGGTTTATTATGCGCGGTTGCGGTAGTAGATCTAGTGGGATGTATGATGTTCATGTGGGTATAATTATCTTTGTGCTATTTGCCAGTTATAAAAGTGGTAGATCTGGGTTTATTATGCGCGGTTGCGGTATTAGATCTAGAGAAATATATGTTCTAAGTAATTTAATCCTGGTGTGTGATTAGACCTTAGTGTAATTGGTTTTCTAAATCTTAATGCAATTGTTGGATAGTTGTAAGAGCGGTTGCTTTATGACTAATTAGTGATTAGGAGTTGATTTGAGCGGTTGCTAAATTGGCCAACACGTAAGGAAAACAGAGATTTACTCTCACAATTGCATAAAAACATAATTGAGCATGTTGGAATAAAAAGGATATGTGGATTTACATTATCATATAAATCTAGTGGTGGATTCAATCTCTTAACCAATTTTCTTATATTGTTGATTTCAGTTTGTTTATTGTTATCTTTGAAGCTGTTCATTGTTCATCAAAACTCCAAAACCCCCCCTTTTACTGTTTATTGTTAATCAGAGTCTAAATTGGGAATTGTTTAATAGTGTTAATTGAATTGGTTCTCTGTGGATCGACCCTTACTAACTACAACTAGTTGTAAGGTTTTTATTTTCTGGTGGGCCTGACAACTGATTTTTATCTTAATTTTAATCACTACATCCGCACGCATCAGAATTTTGGCGCCGTTGCCGGGGAACCAATTTTTTCAATTACACTATTAATTTATTTCCTATTTTTATTCTGTTTTTATTTTATTTTATTTTATTTTATTTTTAATCTTTTTCTCGAGTGTTTTGTAGGTGTTGATGTCCTTTGAAGGAGTAGACGAAGGATTGCTAAATTTGAGGAACTATATTGATCAACTCACTTCACATCCTCAATTTCCCTTCCATCCGGCTAACTTCCAACTCACACCTGCTGACATTGAAGTCCGTTACATTGATCTATCAAGTTCGAGACATTTGAGCCATCTGAAATATCCGGAAGAAGTGACAATGGCGAGTAAAACACTTTAAGGGCATTGGGTGCTCCAGATCTAGATCAACAGCCTCTTTGCATAGACATTCTTGAAAATGAAGAGGCATTTGAATTGAAATCTGGTTTAATCCATCTCTTATCATCTTTCAATGGATTACCCGGAGAGGACCCCAACAAGCACTTGAAGGAAATCCATGTAGTATGTTCTAGCATGAAACCTGCAGGAATTCATGTAGAGCAAGTCAAGTTGAGAGCTTTTCCATTCTCATTGAAAGACTCAGCTAAGGAGTGGCTTTACTACTTGCCACCCGGATCCATCCAATCATGGCAGGACATGGCCCGAACTTTCCTAGACAGATACTTCCCCGCCTCAAAAGCTGCAACAATCGAAAAGAAATGTGGTATTCAACAAAGGCATGGGGAATCACTCCATGACTACCGGGAGAGATTTAAGAAGCTATGTTTCACCTGCCCTCATCATCAAATAAGTGAGCAAACTTTTAATTCAAGATTTCTATGAAGGCTTACAAGTGATGGATCGCAACATGATTGATCTTTGCTAGCGGAGGAGCATTGATTGATAAAACTCCTCAAGAAGCTAGAAACTTGATCTCAAGAATGGCGCCAATACTCAACAATTCTACTCTAGAAATGACACCGGAGTAAGAGCAAAGTGAAAGAAGTAGAGACAACCAAGATACAACAAAGAAATGACTCAATTGACTGCTATGGTTCGGCGGTTAATGGATTCGGGTAAAGCACCGATTCATGCTTGTGGGATCTGTTGTTCATTTGGACATCCCACTGATATGTGTCCCACTCTCCAAGAAGACACAAATGAGGACGTAAGAGCAAAGAGGGGGATATCTGGACTTTCAAAAAATTACAACCCCTACTCAAACACATATAATCCGGGTTGGAGGGATCATCCAAATTTCAGCTATGCAAAGCAACCTCAAAATCAACCTCCACTTATGGACCTCCAGATTCCAACAAAGGCAAGTACCTTTCCCTCGAGAGACAAGAAGCAAGTTCAAGCTCCTAAGCAACTGAGCCTTCATTAGAGGAGCTAGTAAAACAAATGACCACTAATAATTTGCAGTTCCAACAAGAAACAAATGCAACTATACAAAGTTTCAAACAAGAAACAAGGACTACAATCAATAACTTGCAGAATCAGATAGGACGGTTGTCCACAGAATTCAACAAGTTTCAAAGCCAAGCTTCAGGAAACTACCCTCACAAATGTAAGTGAATCCGAGGGAAAATGCTAGTCTTTGTCACATTGAGAAGCGGAAAGACGATGGATGAGCCTACCTCTCTTCCACCAATCATTCAAGAGAAGGATGAACCACCCAAAGAAGCAAATGATAAGGGCAAACTTCCAAAACCCCTAAGGTAAGTATTTTCGAACCCCTTCCTAAATACGTCACTAAAGCTCCTTTTCCTAGTAGGTTGGTTAAAACCAAGAAAGAAGAAGCGAGAAAAAGAAATACTTGAGACTTTTAGGAAGGTAGAGGTTAATATCCCTTTGTTAGATGCCATTAAGCTGTGTACCTAGATATGCAAAATTTACGAAAGAATTATGCACTAACAAGAGGAAGTTAAAAGGAAATGAAAAGGTCCAAGTGGGAGAAAATGTTTCAGCTGTAATTAAAAAGAAACTCCCAACCAAATGTAAGGACCCTGGCACATTCACCATTCCATGCACTATAGGTAACATAAGGTTTGAAAGGGCAATGCTTGATTTAGGTGCATCTATAAATGTCATGCCATATTCTATTTATGCATCTTTATACTTGGGTCCTTTGGAACCTACTGGTGTTGTTATTCAATTGGTGATAGATCTAATGCATACCCTAAGGGTGTGGTTGAAGATGTTTTGGTACAGTGAATGAATTAGTGTTTAAATGGCAGACTTCTATGTTTTCGACATGGAAGAGGATGAGTCTCCCAAATCTGCTCCTATCTTGCTAGGAAGACCATTTTTGAAGACCGCACGGACAAAAATTGATGTGCACTCGGGAATTCTAACAATGGAATTTGATGGGGAATTAATTAGATTCAATATTTTTGAAGCTATGAGATACCCAAGTGATGTGCACTCGCTTGTTTAATTGATTCTTTTGATCCTTTTGATTCTTTAATTTCTGCAGACTTTTGATATCGACCATTTTGATGCTCTTGATACAATTCTAACTCATAGCTTAGATGTACGGGAGGAAAAGAAGAAGAGTGAAGAAGAGCCATGGAGTGAAGACATTGATGAAATTGTTCTTTGCCTTACAAGAGCTCTCTTCCACCCGTAAAGAGCATGAGGTAACTTTTGTTGATTTACCTGTTACTACCGATATACCTCAACCCCTTGTTGTGTGCACTGAATTGGAATTGAAAGCACTACCGATCATCTTAAATACATCTTCTTGGGGAGAAGGACACCCTTCCAAAGTAATAATTGCAAAGTCACTCACCCAAGAGCAAGAAGAGAAACTGGTAGCTGTTTTGCAGGAACATAAGACAACCATTGGTTGGTCAATAGCTGATATCAAGGGTATTAGTCCCTCTGTTTGTATGCACAAGATATTAATGGAGGAGGATACTAAACCTGTGAGAGACCCTCAGCGGAGATTGAATCCTCCCATGATGGAGGTTGTGAAAAAGGAGATACCGAAGCTCCTAAGTGTGGGGGTGATCTACCCCATTTATGACAATGACAAGTGGGTAAGCCCAGTCCAGTGTAGTACCAAAGAAATGCGGAATTACTTGTGGTAAGAAATGCTGAAAATGAGCTTATTCCCACTAGGTTACGATGTGGTGGCGTGTTTGTATTGATTACGGGAAGTTGAATGCCGCCACGAGAAAAGACCACTTTCCTTTACCTTTCATTGATCAAATGTTAGAAAGATTAGCTGGTCATTCTTATTATTGTTTTTCGGATGGTTTTTCAGGTTACAATCGATTGCCATAGCTCCAGAAGACCAAGACAAGACTACATTCACTTGTCCATTTGGTACCTTTGCATATAGGCGAATGCCTTTTGGACTCGCAATGCACCAGGAACTTTCCAAAGATGCATGATGAGTATATTTTTCGATTACATTGAAAACATCATTGAGGTTTTTATGGATGACTTTAGTGTCTTTGGAAATGATTTTGAAAATTGTTTGGAACATTTAACTTTGGTGCTTAAAAGATGCATTGACACTAACCTGGTACCTTGAATTGGGAAAAATGTCATTTCATGGTGAATGAAGGTATTGTGTTAGGTCATGTAATTTCTGCTAGGGGAATTGAAGTAGATAAAGCTAAGGTAGAACTCATGCATTCTTTGCCACCACCCACTAGTGTGTGGGAGATTCGTTCTTTTATTGGTCATGCAGGTTTCTACCGGAGATTCATTAAAGACTTTTCTAAAGTCTCATTGCCCCTTTGCAGACTTCTTCAAAAAGATGTTAATTTTAACTTTGATGAGAAATGTATGGAAGCTTTCAATAAACTCAAGAAGTTGTTAACTGTTGCACCTATCATCAGACCACCCAACTGGGAGTTACCTTTTGAACTAATGTGTGATGCCAGTGACTTTGCAAAGAGGAGTCTGTCTTGGGACAACGAGTTGATAGAGTTCCTTATGCCATTTACTATGCATCAAGGACTCTAAATGATGCTCAACTTAATTACTCAACCACAGAAAAGGAACTTCTAGCTGTTGTATTTGCTTTAGAAAAATTTAGATCATATCTAATTGGTTCTAAAGTGATTGTGTTTTCAGATCATGCAGCCTTGAAGTATCTTCTAACAAAGAAAGAAGCAAAGCCTAGATTGCTCGATGGATTTTATTGCTCCGGGAATTTGACTTGGAGATTAAAGACAAGAAAGGGAGCGAAAACTTGGTGGCCGATCACTTGAGTAGATTGGTAATCAAGAGGAAGAAATGCCTATCATGGAGACTTTTTCGGATGAATATTTGATGGTTGTCAACACCATAATCCCTTGGTATGCTGACATTGTTAACTACTTGGTTACTAAGGACTTTCCGGAGGGTTTGAACAAGGCCCAAAGAGATAAATTAAGGAGTGATGTAAATATTATATCTGGGATGACCGTACTTATGGAAGCATTGTGCAGATCAAGTCATTAGGAGGTGCATTCCGATTCTCGAGACACACTCCATCCTCTCCTTTTGCCACACCTATGCATGTGGAGGACACTTTGGCAAAGAAAAGGACAGCCAATAAAGTGCTTGGAAGTGGTTTCTATTGGCCTTCAATTTTCAAAGACGCTTACAACTTCGTAAGTCTTGTGGCCATTGTCGAGAACAGTAATATTGGTCCTCGTAATCAAATGCCTCGGACTCCGATCATTTTTGTGGAACTCTTTGATGTGTGGGGTATTGATTTCATGGGACCATTCCCTCCTTCATTTGGTTTCACATACATTCTTTTATCCGTTGATTATGTGTCTAAATGGGTGGAAGCAAAAGCCACTCGATCCGATGATTCTAAAGCTGTTGCAGATTTTGTTAAGTCACATATTTTCTCCAGGTTCGGGACCCCAAGGGCTATCATCGGTGACCAAGGGACCCATTTCTGCAACAAAACCTTTGATGCTCTATTGAAGAGATATGGAGTAATGCACAGAATTTCCACTCCTTACCATCCACAGACAAATGGGCAAACTGTAGTGTCCAACCGGGAGATTAAGTCAATCCTTGAAAAGACAGTGAATCCCTTAAGAAAGGATTGGAGCACTCGACTTGAAGATGCTTTATGGGCTTATAGGACTGCCTATAAGACTCCCATCGGCATGTCACCATTTCGGTTGGTGTATGGAAAGCCCTGTCATTTGCCCGTTGAGTTGCAACATCGATCTTCTTGGGCCATTAAACAAGTTAATATGGAATTGGAAGGTTTGAAAAGCAAAGGAAGTTCCAGTTATAGGAATTGGAAGAAGTAAGAAATGAGGCCTTTGAGAATGCCCTGATTTATAAAACTAAAGCTAAGGCATTCCACGACCAATTGATTTCCAGAAAGAAATTTCACAGAGGACAAAAAGTCCTGCTATTCCAATCAAGACTCAAATTATTTCCAGGTAAACTGCATTCTAAGTGGATTGGGCCGTTTGTGGTAACTAATGTTTTTCCTTTTGGTGCAGTTGAGATCAGGAGTGAAATTTCTGGCAAAGCATTTAAGGTCAATGGTCATCGTCTCAAACCATATCATGAACTTCCTGACAAGTGCAGAGATGGAAGTGATGATCCTCATCCTTCCACAATATGAGGAGCATTGAAAGTATCATCATGTCGGGCTGAGGACAATAAACTAAGCGCTCATTGGGAGGCAACCCAACCAGATTTGCTCTCTTTATCCCTTTTTATTTTGTGTTTTCATTAGTTTCTTAGATTATGTTTTTATCTGTTTGTTGGTTGTAAGCATTTGACTCTCTAAAAAAAAACCAAAAAAAAAAAAAAACAGCTGTGTGCCCGACAATAAGGTAGATAGTGCCATTAAATTTTGTCACTCGGAAGCATGTGAAGGTCACTTTTCTTCAGCGACAACAACTGCAAAAATCTTGCAGTATGGATTTTATTGGCCTACTTTATTCAAGGTCTGTTACACCTTTTGCAAAAGTTGCGGAAATTGGTCAAAAAGGTTCTCGCTTTGAGATTATCATCCGCACCTACTCCTTGAAAAATTGAGATCTAGGTGGCGCGGTTCTTTTGCTCTCAAACACGTGTATCCTCTGGGGCCGTAGATATTGAGGATCCTAGGAATGGTAATGCGCTTAAAGTTAATGGACAAAGACTCAACCATTCCTGGAAAACTAAGTTCTTAAGTTTTTTTTTTTTGTTGTTGGTTAAGTGGTGGATACGGACTCGTGACTCTCAAGTCGGTTTATTTTTCGTTTCCCAAAATAACCGAATCCTTCTTCTCCTTCAAAATGGATGTCATTCTTTCAAACCTGAGAAAACATTTTCCTTCTCTTCCTCAAAATGCTCTGAGAAAAATCTACAAAGTTCGATGTGAAGGATTGAGACTGTTAATGCACAAAGGTATGCCAGAAGATGTACGCTAGATAATTGAAGCAAAGGTTCGATTAGCAGGTGAGTCCTCAATTTCATTTGACTCATATATGCCCGGTCTTGGAAGAAGTTCATATTCTAAAAGGAGAAAAGCAAAAAGGTTACAAGTCTGTCACAAATGTGGACGATGGAACTGTAACAAGCGATGTCATACTTTGGGGATGGTTTCCGCAAATAGAGAAGATAAAATTTTCTTCATTAAGAATAGACTGAGTAAGGAGTCATTAGATGATATCTTATCGACTCTTGAGACGCATTCTTGTGGATTGGTGCATCGTGAAATTCTTAAATTGTGGAATCTCTTCAAGGATGAAGAAAAACGCTACAGTCTTGGGAATCTGACTCTAAAAGACCTTGTTTGCCAATTTTTAAGAAAATTGGATGGGAAACTTATCATCGACTCATAGAAGACGTTTAAGCCGTTACTGGACGTTAAACCAGAGGCGGATGTGAGCCACATCCACAAACAATCTGTACATATCATCTTCTTCTTCTTCTTCATGTCATCTCTAAAAAAAAAAACAAAAAAAAAATTTATGTATACGTCTTAGGGTTGGCTTTGGTAACACACACCGTGAATGGGGAAATGCATGCATCCTGATCCAGCCTTCTTAATTGAAAAACAAAGAAGGTAGATTGTATCCCACATGTGAGGCAGCCAGTCGTATTATGGCCACTTGTCCCTTTTGGGAGCCCTATGTTGCGCTGGTCTTGAATGGGTCGAATACTGATCAACAATGCTTTGGCACAAAGCCGAAAGAGCAGACTACCTCCATCCCAATCTTAAGTAAGTATACACTCATCTTTCATCAAGTTTTTCTAACAATTTCAAAAAAAAAAAAAGAGAGGACGTGATGTCTACTGCACTCATGACGCGCAGTATAAAGATACGCCATGGACACTTGTACATATGGTATGTCATCATTTTCTATTTCTTTTATCTTTGTATCATTTTGTTGTATTTTGATTTTTGTACGACGATCCTTTGAGCGGTGGTCCTTCAGGGTTTCTAGACTTCTTTACCTTGATGGTTTTCTTGAAGTCAAACAAAAAAATAAAAATAAAAATAAAAAATAAAAAAGTAAAAAAAAAAAAGAGAAAAGATTCGTGTTTCTTAATTTCAACCTTTTTCGACAATGTACCAACCTACCCTCATAGGTGCAATTATTCCCCTTTCCATTCTTTTTCCTACTTAAACACTCCATTTTCTCCATTTTCCTTCAACTCAGAAACACTCAAAGGGAGGAAGAGTATAGAATGGGGCCTTCTATTCGTAACCTCAAAAATGTCCGTGTTTTTGTGGGTCGAGTTATGGGAAGGGATTAGAGTTTGTAAACGCAGCTAGCACTCTTGGTCAATCACTTGCTGCGAGGAATATTCATCTTGTATATGGGGGAGGTTGTCGTGGGTTAATGGGGGTTGTATCACTTGCTGCTTCTATAGGAGGCAGTCAGGTTTTAGGTGTTATTCCTAAACCTTTGGCTGAAAATAACATCACTGGAAAGACAGTTGGAGAAGAAATTCAGGTAACATCTATGCATGGACGAATGAAAACAATGGTTGACAATTCTGATGCATTTATTGTCTTACCAGGTGGTTTTGGTACTTTAGAAGAAATTTTTCAAATTGTCTCTTGGGCCGAACTAAACATCCACCATAGACCCATTGGTTTGTTGAATGTTAATAATTTCTTTGATCTTTTGTTATCTTTTCTTGACAAAGCTGTGGAACAGAAATTTATCACTCCTTCAGCAAGACAACTTTCTTATCTTTGCCTCCACTATTGATGAGCTCATTGATAAATTAGAAGCTTTTGAGTATGTACCTGATCCCAGTATTAGCTCGAGATAGATTGGTCAACAGAAGAAGCGGCGAAGGAAGTAACAAGAAACAAAAGCCGATCTGCGACTTCATCTTTAATGGGTTTGATTTTATTGTACCTTGTTTCGTTTAAATTTGTGTCACTTTCTCCAACAGGTAATATCTTACGTCCTTTACTCATCTATATTTTAACATTAAGGACAATGTTGTGATTTAGTTGGGGGAAGGATAGTTGACCCAAAAAAAAAATATATATATATATATAAATAAAAATAAAAAAAATAAAAAAATTTGTTGTGTTGTTTGGAAAGTATGATATGATTGTCATATACTTATTAAATCAATTAGTGATGACAGAGTAAGGAGTAATTTTACTCTTGAGACGCATCTTAATTGGTGGCGAGTAAGGAGTTTTTTAGGTAGTAACTAATTAGTACTAAAGTTTTATTGTTTGATTTCTTTTCGTGGTCCGATACAGATCGACAAGTGTGTTTCTTTTCTGCTTGGCGTTGATTCACTTCTTATCAGGTTGTGTTGCTCTTTTCTATATCTCTCTTTCACATTGAAGGCAATGTTATATTAGGCGTGGGGGAGAGATTTCAGCATGTTCTTTTTGTAAAAAAAAAAAATTTCAAAAAAATAAAAAAAAAGAAAAGAAAAAAAAAAGGAGTTCATTGCATGATTGAATAACTTTTCTCCCTTCTTGAACTGATATGCTTGGTGATGGATGATTAAATTGATGAATTGAGTTTGATGGATGCATACCTTGTGAGATTTTGAGCCTAATGGATGGATTCAACATTTATGCCATTCTCTTCTTTCTTGTGTGATTTTCACTCATGTTAATGACCACTCTAGAACTTGCTTTGATTCTTTTTGAGGCTACATTTCACTTGCATGCATGAACATGATTGAGGCCCTCTTTCTTAATTAGCTAGTTTAACCAAATAGCCAACCTTGTTTTCAATATGATATCAAGCACTCTTTTGACTTCTTGAAAATTCTCTGATTCCTGCCAACCTTGTATATTTTCCTTTGCTTAACCCCTTTGAGCTTATTTGACCATTCCTTATTTCTAGCTCATTATGTACCTTAAATGAAAAATCGTGTTCTTATTTTACCTTAGGGAATAAAAGAACATTAGCTTTGTTAATGGATGAGTTTTTGAACAAATGTGGGGGTGTGTATACAAAACGGTTGTTGAAAAAGAAAAGAGTGCCTAAAAAAAAAGAAAAAAAAAAAGAAAAAAAAAGAAAAAGATTGGGAAATGAATATGTAAAGGGATATACATTAGAGTTGGGATGAACTTTTATGCTTGTTATTTGAACTCAGCTCTCATTTGCTTTTATTCTCTTTGGTATTTATCCTCTCATATCCATTTTATCCTCTTCTGTTACCTTAACCTCACTACAACCTTGAATAAAGTCCTCATGATTTGTGTATGCATTTGTTTTGAGTAGTGGAGAAGTAGAAGATAAGCAAGCTTATGGTAGTGTAATTTTCATGGGTTGAATTGAGTGAAATACCTACCTTTTAAACACTTGAGAGATTGAGAGGGAATCTTGTGAAGATCTATCATTCTCGATTCATGTTGAAGATACCTTGCTTGTTGGTTTGAGATGTGGAGAATTGTTAACTCATAAATGTTTTGATCCCTTGAACCTTTGGTTGTTCTTCTTGATTGTAAAATTTTGGGTTCTTGAATGTCGTTGGAATTTAAAATTTTGTTAATCTCTTATGTCCTTGTTTTGGTCTTGAGTTTTGCCCAGGAGTGCAAAAAGCTAAGTGTGGGGGAATTTGATAAACATATATTTTATTCATTAAGAAACCCTTATATTTAGTCATTTACACTCTCCATATTCTTAATTGATTGAGTTTGACATGATTTTGTGAGTTTGAGCTCAAATTGGTCCTAATTGAATATTTTTAGCATTATTGAGATTTTACACTGTTTCTGTATTTTGGTCATAACTTGAGTTCCTGATATCTGACAATCATGAATTTTATCTTGTAGGAAAGCTAAGAGGAAGCTCTACAACTTTGATGAAGATCTCGAAGTCTGATTCAGATGTCTAAGGGACCTAAGTTTACATGGAAGTCAGAATACGGGTTCTGTCAGTAGAATCCGAACAGTGTGCACTCAAAAAATCATATCTCAAGATGTAATAATGGAGATGGGCTGAAATTTGGATAGTGGATAGTAAAGATCCAAATAAACAACTTTTATGAAGAACATATTTTGAGAAAAAGAAGTCTAGTAGGTCATTTTGAGCTTGCAAGTCGGAACAGAGGTGCTGAAGTTGGGTTTGAGCAACCTACGGTATTTGGGACATATCTTGGGCTTAAGGAAGCCAAATTTGACGAATCAGCTATCCATTTTATAGCCAAGACAAGGATCTACAACTTTCATGAAGAACACTTTTTGTGAATCTGAAGTATAGTGGGTCGTTTTTGGCTTCCAAGTCAGACACGAAATTTTCATCCATCCACTAATCCACTCATCCATCCACTAATCCATCCATCCACTCATCCACTCATCCACTAACTCACCCACTCATCCACTCATACACTAATCCAACCACTTAACCACTCCACCCACCCATCCACTAATCCATCCACTCATCCATCCACTCACCCACTCAACCACTCATCCACTCAACTAACCCACTCAATCAATATTTAATCCACTCCACTCAAACCAACCCACTTAACCACTCACCCACTCAACCAATCCACTCAACCACCCCACTCCACTAACCCACTCATCCATCCACTCACCTTTGCCATTTTGTTACCCTAGACTTCTATAAAAGGGCACCATTGGTTATCATAGGAAGGGGGAACTCTCCTTCATTTTCTCTCGTTTTTCTTGTGATTTCTTTCTAGCTATGTGTAACTAAACTTCCTCTTGGTTAAGGGGTGATGAAACCGCTAGTATTAATGTTGTAAACTTTGCATATTTGATTATTTCAACACACTTATGTTTTTATTCATATATTTCTGAATCTATTGTTGGTATGAAGGTTTTTGTACTTGTTTCTACTTTCAAAGTAGTAGATCTAGGTTTATTATGCGCGGTTGCGGTAGTAGATCTAGTGGGATGTATGATGTTCATGTGGGTATAATTATCTTTGTGCTATTTGCCAGTTATAAAAGTGGTAGATCGGGTTTATTATGTGCGGTTGCGGTATTAGATCTAGAGAAATATATGTTCTAAGTAATTTAATCCTGGTGTGTGATTAGACCTTAGTGTAATTGGTTTTCTAAATCTTAATGCAATTGTTGGATAGTTGTAAAGAGCGGTTGCTTTATGACTAATCAGTGATTAGGAGTTGATTTGAGCGGTTGCTAAATTGGCCAACACGTAAGGAAAACAGAGATTTACTCTCACAATTGCATAAAAACATAATTGAGCATGTTGGAATAAAAAGGATATGTGGATTTACATTATCATATAAATCTAGTGGTGGATTCAATCTCTTAACCAATTTTCTTATATTGTTGATTTCAGTTTGTTTATTGTTATCTTTGAAGTTGTTCATTGTTCATCAAAACTCCAAAACCCCCTTTTCTGTTTATTGTTAATCGAGTCTAAATTGGGAATTGTTTAATAGTGTTAATTGAATTGGTTCTCTGTGGATCGACCCTTACTAACTACAACTAGTTGTAAGGTTTTTATTTTCTAGTGGGCCTGACAACTGATTTTTATCTTAATTTTAATCACTACATCCGCACGCATCAATAGGCAAATAATCAAAGCACATAAATACCCACAAATAATTACATGACCATGGATATGAACCCTCACATGGATTCACCATCCATCAAATACACAAACCATCTCTCATCACCATACTTGGTTGGTGAGATGAATCTCCCTCTTACCTCTTGAAGATCCTCAAAAGCTCCTTGAAGATGAAAGATTTAGAACTTGGTGTAAACTACAAAGGTTCTTGAATTGAAGTAAGGACTCAAGATATGTGGTTGTTTGAAATTAAAGAGTGATGGAAGGTGGTCCTATGGTGTTTGGCTGAAATTAGCTTGGAGGAGAGGTGGAGAGAAAAATTTGATAACTTAGCTTCTTGAATTTGATCAATAATGACCAAGAATGGAAATAATGGTCATGAAACACTTTTCTATGATCTTAAGCCACCAAAAACCGTCCCCCCTCCATGCATTCTCTAAAGAGTGCAAAATGATCAATAATGATCCATATTGACTAAAACAACTAATAATGATATTCAAACTTTTCCTTTAGCTTCAAAACAACACAAAAACCGTTCCCCCTCCATGCATTACGCATTCATAAAGTTGTCATCTTTTCTAGCCACCATTTAGAGTAATTTAAGCCATTGATTAGATTAATAGTTAGGATTAAGGTAGACTTTTGATTAGAAGACTTAATCTAGGCCATTAGATCTTTCTCCTTGAAATCCTAGCCATTAGATGCATCTCTAAAATGAATGGTCAAGATTACTCCTTCTTACTTTCAATCCGAGGGTCATAATTAGTCATAGCCATTTTAGAAGACCGAATCTCCACCATTGATTAAATCCAAATCCAACGGTCATAAATGGTCCTAGCAACTTTGTAAGACCAAATCTCCACCCTTGATTAATTCTTCATCCAATGGTTATAAATGTTCATAGCCATTTTATTATACCGATTCTACACCGTTGATTAAATCGACGGTTGATATTCAAAGCTTCAAAAATTAAACTTGCTTCCTATTGGTCCATCAAAAGTTGTCATAACCATTAATGTTGACTTAGCAGTACAATATTTATTTTTATCTGCTATAACCCCACGAAAGAATATATTTACTGTATTTTTATCACCCGATAATTAATTACAGTACCAAACACAGTAAAAGAAATTTTCTAAAAATTGTTTCCAGATTCAGGTTTAGTAAGATCCCCCGTCTTCGTCCAAACAGTACAAATTTTCTATATGTAGAAAAAATTTCACTTTGCGGGACCCACCTAGGCCCACGTAAGGCCACCTGGGCCCACAAACAGCCCAAAAACAATAAGATAAATATAAAAATTTCATAATCATCCACAAAAATCACAAATATTAGAAAATACACAAATATCAAATCAAATTACGTAAATAATTAAGACTTAATAGTAATAATTAAATTACGTAAGATTTTCCCCAGCCCAAAAATTATTATTTTCTTGACACAGAGTAAATCACACAAAACGTTCAATTATGTAGACAGAATAATCAAAATAATTTTACAGTATGCAGAAATCACTAAACAGTAGAATTCTATTAACTGTCAAAATTACTGTCAACTATTTAGGAAATTTTGGGGTGTTACAATACTCCCCCTCTAAAAAGAAGTTTCGTCCTCGAAACTTGATAATACTTGATTTCACACCCTCAGAATGGATATGGATATTGCTCTTTTATCTTATCCTCCAACTCCTATGTTGTTTTTTCCACTGAAAAACTGTTCCAACCTTTGAAAAATCCACCGCAATCCCTTCCTTAGAATTACGGAACCCAAAACTAAACTTCACTCAACCAAAATTCACATCTCAACAACTTAACATATAACTGCTTCTCCTTTAGAACTTGAAAATCACACTGAGATGTTCAATATGTTCCTCATGATTTCGAGAATAGATCAGAATGTCGTTAACAAAGAAATAATGATAATTCTGTCTAGATAAGAACAAAAAATTCTACCCACCTAATCCATGGATATTGTGAAAGTATTTGCCACTTCGAACAGCATCACTTGAAATTTTCCTTGTCCTTGTATCGCTTCACTCTCCTGCCCTTGCTCTTAACAGGAAGTATCTCACTAATCAAGTTCTCTTTTAGCAACACTCCAGAATTATACAGTACAATTAAAGGATCACTTTCTGTGACACAATCTTCTTTGCTTAGGTCTTCAGTCTGGGGTACTTTTGCTCCACTTGGAGAATCGATGCTCCATTCTACTTGAGATGTCGAAGCACGTTTATTACTAACAAACGATTTCGTTTTTGATGGAACACAATATTTGGAAATGTGTCCAGGCTTTCCGCACTTGAAACAAATTTTTTTCCTTGAACGTACAATCCTTCGTTAAGTGCCATATTTTCCATATCTCTTACATAATAATAAAGACGTCACGGTCCAACTGGGTTTACTGTTACAAGCACTTTCTCCACACATTTGCTACTGCTGCTACTTTCCTGGTGATCGTAACTGTGTTTTCAATAAAATCAATTACTTTCCCATTATTCCTCCTTTGGAATACCTAGATTCCAAAGTTACGAAATCTTGTATTTCAAGACTGTTTCTCTTCCATCAGATCCTGAACCTCAACTTCCAATTCCCGCTGTTCGGCGATCCTCTGTTCACGTTGTACTATCACGTCAGTTGTTCTCTGCATTGCTCCCGTAATTGCAACCATATTTTTAGTGCCACGTTCCGCTTCCACATGCGTACGTCAACCACGAGCTATTTCCTTTTTTCAAAGATGGACAAATCAAAATAAAATGGATACCAGATGTAACCATTTCAAACAACATTGTTTCCCTTCGGAAATCAACAAAACACAGAGAACACAACACAAGCAAAATAGATCTAACCACAAACCCCAAAAGACTCAAACCATGCTCTGATACCAACTAATGTAACACCCTTCTTAGGGCATCACATTTCTGACTACCAACTCCTAATTTGAAAATGATTTCATAAAAGGTTCTAGTTATAAAACATGGGTTTTAAAATTTTTTTTCGCAGAAGATGGAAACATAAACTTACTGAAATTTATAGGTATTATTGAAAAATATATTTAAATTGTTTAAAACTCCTATAACAGATACCACTTAATATTTAACAATCATTCAGGAACTATAAAAATTATAAACTCAATTAAAATAGTAGCAAACCCCATCATGGTCCTACTTAATAGCACGGTAAAACACTAACGAGAAAACTTAATATACTTATTCTTTCTTGTATCCATCTTGATGTACCACGTATTTGTTCCTCATCAATACTGTATACCATCGAATCCTGAATGACCACTATTCCATGTTGTCACCAATCTCAGAATATCTACCACCCGTCATGTCTAAGACAACTCGTTCCATCTACTATTCAATTTTAATAATATAAACACAGCAAAATAATATAACAAAGAGGTGAGATCACCTACGCTAATGCCAACATGGTAGCACAGAGATAATAAAAACAACATACCACACAGATATATCATATCGTAATTCCAATTAACATTATTTATTGTAATAGATATAATAACTAATAATTACCATCATGCCATTAACATTATTATCATCACACAATAATTACCACAATGCCATCACATTATTATCATCATCATCATCCAAGTATTTCAACAGTTCAATTATCATAACCAATGCTCAATAATGATGCATATGTTATGCATGTGCGCATAGACTCAATGTTCCTACTCCATGGAACTAATACTCAGTTTGGAGAAGTTGATCTGAAAGATCTGTCTGTACCAAAATGCCTCAGACCATGTGCTATAATTCTCATTTGTATTTGTACATCTAGCATATACACGACAATATTTACTAGATCTTGATTAAGAATAGTGTCTCGGTCAGGATCATCAGTGTGTCGCGTCAGTCTAACCCACGGTACAGAAGAGCTACCAATTGCCCTGTAGGCAACCCGCACCCCAATGCCCCCAAGGTCAACAAGTGACTTACACTACGCATATTGCACCCACTCAAGAGGTGTACGTCTCTCCTAGGCAAATAGCCTCATACAGTCCATCGGACCTTTCCAATGCATGTTCAATACACCAATGCCAATCATAGGAAACATTTCATATACAATGTTCATACACCAGTTCATGCATATAAAATGCACCAATGCCAATCACAGGCAAAATTCACAATTTCATATTCAGGATCCACACACTGGCCCATCCTCAGTTCAAATTCATAATCTCATAATCAGGGTCCACACACTAGCCCAACAGTAATCATACTGTATTTTCAACAGTAAAATCATATTATCGCATTTTTATAGTCACAAAACACTTTTGTCGTGTTTTTACAATCGCGCAACATTTCTGTTACGTTTTCACAATTTTGTAACGTTTCTATTGTGTTTTCAAATCGCGTAGCGATTTTCTATCATTTCTCAAAATAATTCATCATTTTTCAATCACGTAGTGATTTTTCAACGTTTTCTCAATCACGTAAAAATATTCCACCATTTTTAAATCGCGTAGCGATTTTTCAACAATATCTCAAATGTGTAAAAATATTTAAATGCTTTCCAAATTGCGTAGAAATATTTCAATATTTTTCAAATCGCATAGCTTAAAAATCACGTTTTTAAGTTATGTAAATCGTTTTTCATCATAATTTCATGATGAAAATATTTCTCAACCTTCAAAAATTCCATTTCAACCATTCTCATAATAATATGACTTCGTACTTTATTTTCCACATTTCCATATTCAAGAAATCCTTTTCGTAATAAATTCCACAATTTCACCCTTCCATTGAATTAAATCAATGTTTTTAACTTTAAAATTTACTAACGCTCTCCAAAACCCAAAGAATGAGTTTCACGTTAGAAAACATCAAATCACTCTTATATTCTCCATTTTTCTTAAATCAATTCCAAAATCAATTTTCTTCAAAATAAATTGAGGTTCAAACACTTTCAACCTCTCTTTGTCTTTCGTAAACGAAATTCCATTTTGCAAGTAACAAAACACCTTGTTTCCATTTTCTTTAATCCTTGTACTAAAACACTTTGTTCAAACACTTTGTTTCCACTTTGAAATCACTTTGTTTCTTACAACCAAAACTATTCCAATCTCCCAAACACCTTGGAGTCTTTGGCCATTGAAGCCATCAAATACTTTTCCTTTTAAGTCAATATGGTTTTACACAAACAAAACCATTAAAAATTCTTCACAAAAATCGTGAGACTCATAGTCTTTGAAATCAAATCTTTTGTTCATTTTCATTTTTCACTTTCTTTGCAAATCCTTAAAATTATTAACCCATTGCTCTTTTCATTTAAAATTCATGATTAATAAAATACTTAGAATCTTTTTTATTCAAAAACATCCTTCAAAAACCGTGAACACTTATTCTTTGAAAACAAACCCTTTGTTTATTTTCCTTGCTTTTCTAAACATCCAATTTTACCATTCATGAAAATATTAATTTGTGAACACCTATTTTGAGGTGTTGAGGCCAAAATCCTCATAGTCTTTGGAACCAAAAATTATTTTCCTTTCCAACAATTTTTATGGCATACATCACATATAATCAACTTATATATATCACAAGCATGCCATAATCAAAGCAATAAATCATGCAAATCATACCAAGCATAGGCAAATAATCTAAGCACATAAATACCCACAAATAATTACATGACCATGGATATGAACCCTCACATGGATTCACCATCCATCAAATACACAAACCATCTCTCACCACCATACTTGGTTGGTGAGATGAATCTCCCTCTTACCTCTTGAAGATCCTCAAAAGCTCCTTGAAGATGAAAGATTTAGAACTTGGTGTAAACTACAAAGGTTTTTGAATTGAAGTAAGGATTCAAGATATGTGGTTGTTTGAGATTAAAGAGTGATGGAAGGTGGTCCTATGGTGTTTGGCCAAAATTAGCTTGGAGAAGAGGTGGAGAGAAAAATTTGATAACTTAGCTTCTTGAATTTAATCAATAATGACCAAGAATGGAAATAATGGTCATGAAACACTTTTCTATGATCTTAAGCCACCAAAAACCGTCCCCCCTCCATGCATTCTCTTAAGAGTGCAAAATGATCAATAATGATCCATATTGACTAAAACAACTAATAATGATATTCCAACTTTTGCTTTAGCTTCAAAACAACACAAAAACTGTTCCCCCTCCATGCATTATGCATTCATAAAGTTGTCATCTTTTCTAGCCACTATTTAGAGCAATTTAAGCCATTGATTAGATCAATGGTTAGGATTAAGGTAGATTTTTTATTAGAAGACTTAATCTAGGCCATTAGATCTTTCTCCTTGAAATCCTAGCCATTAGATGCATCTCCAAAATGAAGGGTCAAGATTACTCCTTCTTGCTTTCCATCCAAGGGTCATAATTAGTCATAGCCATTTTAGAAGACCAAATCTCCACCATTGAATAAATCCAAATCCAACGGTCACAAATGGTCCTAGCCACTTTGTAAGACCAAATCTCCACCCTTGATTAATTCTTCATCCAATGGTTATAAATGTTCATAGCCATTTTATTAGACCGATTCTATACCGTTGATTAAATCGACAGTTGATATTCAAAGCTTCAAAAATTAAACTTGCTTCCTATTGGTCCGTTAAAAGTTGTCATAACCATTAATGTTGACTTAGCAGTACAATATTTATTTTTATCTGCTATAACCCCACGAAAGAATATATTTACTGTATTTTTATCGCTCGATAATTAAATACAGTACAAAACATAGTAAAAGAAATCTTATAAAAACTATTTACGAATTCAGGTTTAGTAAGATCCCCCGTCTCTGTCTAAACAGTACAAATTTTTCTATACGTAGAAAATTTTTTACTTTGCGGGACCCACCTGGGCTCACGTAAGGCCACCTGGGTCCACAGACAGCCCAAAAACAATTAGATAAATATAAAAATTTCATAATCATCCACAAAAATCACAAATATTAGAAAATGCACAAATATCAAATCAAATTACGTAAAATAATTAAGACTTAACAGTAATTATTAAATTACGTAAGATTTTCCCCGGCCCGAAAATTATTATTTTCTTGACATGGAGTAAATCACACAAAACGATTAAATATGCAGATAGAATAATCAAAATAATTTTACAGTACACAGTAATCACTAAACAGTAGAATTCTGTTAACTGTCAAAATTACTGTCAACTATTTAGAAAATTTTGGGGTGTTACAAAACCATAAGCTAAATAGACAAATGAAGGGTTGCCAACAGATCCCTTTCCAGATCATCTTTAAAAATGATTGTGATAATGTCCTCAGGGGTTGTAGAGATACCAAAACAAAAAACCAAACAAAAACAAAACAAAAAAGAAAATAAAAAGTTTTTTCATATTCTCATACATCTGAGGCATGCATTACATAGTGCACTATTTCAATTTGCTAACCTTGACCTATAAAGGTCTAACTTACTGTTTTCAGTCATAACCTACTAAGGTCAAATCATTGCCTTTTCTTTCTGAGTCCTTGCACCCATCGCTTTTAATGTCCACGGTAAGTCATGGGCCTTATGCTCATTATCTTTAAGTTTTCGGGTCCCCGTACCCATTACCTTTAACTTTTCTGGCTCCTTGCACCCATTGCCTTTAAGTCTTCTGTTAAGTTTCAGTGGATACCCGATTCCGCAAGCTTTTTACCTTGTTTCTATCAAGCTTTGGCAAATACCCAACTCCGCAAGTTTTTCATCTTTTTGTCTTTAAACGTCGGTGAATACCCGACTTCGTAAGCTTTTTACCTTGTTCTTGTCAAGCTTCGACTAATATCCAACTCTGCAAATTTTTTATCTTTTTATCTTTCTGTCTTTAAGCTTCGGTGGATACCCGATTCCGCAAGCTTCTTACCTTTTTGTCAAGATTTAGCGGATACTTGGCTCCTCAAGCTTTCTTACTCTTTTGTCTAGCTTTAGCGGATACCTGACTTCGAAAGCTTTTTATCTTTCTATCAAACTCCAACAGGTCTTCATATCCATTTCCTTTAAGTTTCTGGGTCCCTGTACCCATTTCTTTAGGTCTATGGGTCCATATACCCGTTACTTTTACTTTTCAGGGTCCTCAAACCCCACGTTTTCATCTTGTTTTTGCGTTGATCCGCACAGGAAAATTTTCATGGACAAAATTGAATCAATTCATTTGTTTTTCATTTATTTTAAATGTAAAACAAAGGAGGACAATTGTTGATACCTAATTTTGTCCATATATTTTCTTTTATTTTATTCTTTTTTTATTTTATCCAGGTCATTAAAACATTTTGTTAAAATAAATTTTATTTTACCTAATCTTTTGCTTTTATTTCATTTTTTCCTTAGGCCCAAACAATTACCCACCTTAGTCAAATTTTAGAAAAAAAAATTAGGATGAATTTGTTTCTAAGAATAAATAAAGAAAAATTAAAAAAAGAGAGGGCTACAGGTCAACCTTCGACCCAATCTCCTTCCCATTCTTGTTGTTGCACCCTAAGAACCCTAGCCACCATTACCTTGCAAACCCTAGACCAAGCAGCTACGCAACCCAATTGAAATGACAACTTTCCTTTTCGGTTTTGGTTGAAATCTTTGAAGGGATCTCTTCCTTAATTTGCCTTTCAATCATTAGAAAATTGGGGAGAAAATTTTGCAAGCTCAACCCTATAAATTCCATGCAGAGGAGAGGGCAAAAACATGGATCAATCACACTTAAACACAGAGCCATCATACAAAAATACCCTAGCAGAATTCTTTTCATCCTCAACATTCTTCTATTGCCACCACCATCTTTAATCTTCACCCTCATCCCCACCCCTCACCACCATTAACCCACTGCAAACCACCATCATCGCTGCAATAACCTTCATCCACCACTCAATAACAAAGACTGTAAACCTCCATGAAAATACAACCTTTTCCAAATCAAAACCCCTACAACTCATCCTAAAATAGAAACCTAAAACCACAACGAACTCACATCCTATCTCAAACCAAAATCACAACAAAACTACATCCCATCCCAAAACAGAACCACCAAACCCTTGGCCACCACGTGCCACCAAGCTCCACGTTGTGCCGGGAATAGCACCTCCACACCTCACCACTGTACCGCGACCATAACCCATAGTTGTCGCGCCTTCACATCACTGTCGTGACGCTTCAACCGTAACTCGCCTCTGCCACCATCGTTCCAAACTAGCAACAACACCAGGACTGCGACCCACTCTGCTCCTACCATCTCGTCTCAGCCACAACCTCCATTGTGGCCACCATGCCACGTGTGGTCTTTGCCCAGCTCCACTGCAAGTCCTCGGTCACCTGTAACCCACGACCTCGTTGCCACTCCACCGCGTCACAAATCCGGTGCCACCACACCCAGACCATCCTCAAACCCGTGCCGCCAGGACCAGATCCGTGAGCCACTATCACAGGTCAACCTAGAAACACTGTCGTCGCGCTGTTCTCCGCCCCACCAGCATGCCACCCACCACCGTCACACCAGATCCGTGACCAACAACCCACCAGTCTTTGTCGTGGTCCCTCGCCGTTCATAGCCACCGCGACTAGGATCACGCGAACCTGCCTCCTTTCCAACCGTGCACACCGTGAGCCTTAAACCTCCTATTTTTTCTCTGTTTTATTTTCCTCTTACAGAGACTAGAAGTCTCTTTCTACTTGACTTCTTGTTTATTTACTTTTATCTTCTTTTTTTTAAAAAAAAATATTTTTTATTATTTTAATTTTCTTTATTTTATTTTTTATTTTAGATTGATATGTATTTGCTAATTTGGGTTTATATTACTTGTATTTTAATTAAACATGTTCATTTTTGCATTAATGTATGAATCAATCAATTTAAAATTGGTTGATGACGAAAAAATTGGAAGAGAATTGAAACATCGATCAAATACACTCTTTCCAATAATCTTGAGGCTTTATATTAGATTTTTCTTTGAGAGCTATTTGGTGAGGTCTAATCCCCACATTAAAACTAAAAATACCACCTTTTTATAAACCAAAAATAAAATCTTTTTTTATTGTAAAATAAAAAATCCTTAAATAAAAGCAAACAACTTTACATAGTCTCAATTATGATTGTGGTGAATTCAAAAAAAAAATTCTTTTTTTTCACTTTCAAAAATAAATTCTATCTTTTTTCTCTTTGCAAAATTCATTTTAAATTATTTTATCCCATCAAAAATAAATATTTTGAATTTTTTTTCTTGCAAAACTAACACAATTTTAATTCACAACTTTTATATAATATGTTGCAAGCTTAGAATTTGTTCTAAAATAATGGCTATTTAGCCACTCATTTCATGTCTTAGTCATTTATAACCTTTGATAACATACTGATAAATGAGACATGTTAAAATTTATAAAAAAAATTATTTTCTTTTTAAGGAACAATTTAATTAATCTTGCAAATAACACTCGAGTAAATTGGTAATTGTTCTTAGAACGGATGGTATAAGGTGCTAATACATTTCTTATCCGTCATCAACTCCTGAACCTCGAACTCTAAAACATTAACCATCTTTTAGGTGTCCAATTGCATCATTCCATTTAATGGATAAAGCGATTGGTGACGACTCCTAACACCTCCAGGTCATTTCCTCCTCTTCTTCTTTTTTAATTTCGCGGCATAGGACGGTTGCAACAACATGTATTTTTTTCATAATTTATATACAAAAAGATTATTAATTTATAGAATTTTTTTTATTGAACTTTACTTCATTTTGTTGTTTATATATGATAATAATTTTGTTTAAGATTTCTAAGCTAATTTGTTATCAATTGGCCCATTAAAAGGATATATATATATATATATATATATATATATATATATATATAGGACAAATACAGATGACACACACGCATGAATTATTTTACAAAACAAAAAGTTTGGCCAAAAACTAATCAATTGATCAAACTAAATAGCTAAAATTTGTTTATTTTGTTTCTTTCATTAAATGAAAATGAATTCAATTAATTCTCAATATTAAAAAATAGACAAATTCCATTTGATTGATTTTTTACCATAAAGTGAATCTATTCAAATTACAAATATCCATATTTTAGTGTTAAAAGAAATTAAAAAAAAAAAAGAGAGTATATTTTTTACTAAAAAAAAATGTATCCCTGAGTTTATTAAACACATACCAAGAAATACATTATCAAGTTAAGAGATGATATGTTAGTCAGTTTTTACCTTAACCTACACATTATGTAGAGTAATCAAGTGATTTTAGCTTACGAGATTTCATCATATTTACCTAAATTTAATTAATTTGTAATATCTATTACATATTTGCAAATTTGTAAATATGTCAGTTATTCAAGTTAATATAATATTCATAATGAATGTATTAATCTTGCATTTATCATGAAGATTTTTGAAATAAAATAATTAGCTTTTTGTGTTGTCCAAAATGGAACACTAGACATTTTTTCCTTTTGCCAATCCATTGTCATTGATAATATATTCTTAAATTTGCCCATTTGTTACTTCAAAGAACATCATTTGTGACGGTGAATAATCTTTCACCGTCATTTTTTTAATTAAAAATAGTGAGATAATTCCATGATAAAGGGTCGTGAGAGAAATAATGTAAACACAATTTTTTCTCCTTAGATATAAAGGTAATTGAAGATAATATCTCCAAAATTCACTCTACTTACAGCATCATTCAGGGAATTACAAACTCTTGCTTGTCATCAAGAGCGAAAAAAAATCACCAAATTGTAGTTTTGGCAATACCTCAAAAAAGGTTAGCTAACTCTTATATGTCATACATTTGCATAAAATATAACTTTATTTTATTGTAATTAGATAAATCCTTCTTAAATAACTACAAAAACTTGGCATTGGGATCTCAAAAAAGATGAATGTTCCTATTGAATCTATTCACATTGGCAAAGAACCGAACCAACTATTGCCTGTAAGGCAAGAATGATCTCCTTTTATAATTCTTCATCCTTATTCTATTCATCACGTAATGCTTCTCGTGAGTTAACAATGTCATTTTGCACTTCCCACCCTTGGTCTTCTTTCATGATGATGTTTTTTTCTTTCTTCTCGTCGAACATCCCAGGCTTCGCCAGCGCTGACACCGATGGATTCAAGAAAACAAATGTGTCTTTGTCATTGCCAGTACTGCAAAGTTTCAAGTCCCGCTGAAACCTCTAAAGCTTTGAAAACCCGGTCATGGAGTTGCTCTTTTTGTAGCTATCATTAGAAGTCTCCACCTCCACCACCAACATCATTTTTTTCTTGCGACCACTCGCAGTATAGTTCCCTTGGTGAGCCATCAAATATGGATGAAGTACAATTGAGCTACTCGATAGCTTCTTCAGCGGTGGCTAGAGAGGCAATGCAACTCTGTTGTGTGCATTTGCAAAGAGAAGAGAATGGTTAAAAACAGAGGAGGTTGGTCGAATCAGGCCATTGTCAAAGATCTCGTCAGCATCGATAAACGATCCTTGGGGATTGGCACATGCAAAACTAAACTCTTGTTCTTCTTCAAAGTTCTCTTCCTCATGGTCTGTTTTTAGTTTAGAACTAAAATCTTGATTGGATTTTGCAGAAAATGGGATCAAAGTCCTTGGAATTTAGGAAGGTTTGAGGCAAAAGGAGAATGGAAAGGGCTTGCATTCTTGATTTCTAGATAAATGAGGTTCTATTCATTGTTTTCTTTCAGTTATGTGTTTGTATTGTATTATAAGGTGAATTGATTGCTAGGAGTGATTGTGAAATCATAAATGGATTTTTTTTTTAAATAAAGTGGGGATGTTTTTAAAATTGGTTGGGTTGATTTGATAGATTTTAACTTTGAAGGAGGTTCTTGGATATGGAAGTGAGTCATGTGAAGACGTTGTAACTTATAAGTGTGGGTGAGTTAGCCTTATTTCGGTTGCTTATTGTTTTAAGCCTTTTAGATTTGTTTTTCTTTTGAATGGAATGTTGTTGTTTTAACCTTCTTTGTCTCCCTTTAGGTCGTGCCTTCACAACATGTGTTCAACTTTACATGCATGACTTCCTCCTATTAGCATCTTTGCATATTCTAGTTAAGGACATCAACTCGGATTTGCACATATGTAAATATTAGATTATATTCAAAATAATGAAAAAATTAGTTTTAACTTAAAAACATTAAGAATGGACTAATAAAAAATAATAATAATTTCTATGAGATCTTAATTTTAAATTGAATTTAAATTTTATTGTTGTCATTGTACTAAAAATATATTTAAAAAATAAAAATTGTGAATATCTTAATATAAATTCATTTACAAAAACTAAGCACATTAAAAATTTATTTAATTATATTTAAAAATTCATTCATTCACAATTTATGAATGACTAAAGAGAACAACAATTATACACTTAAGTATAAAGATATTTTACATTATTACTCAATCATATGTTGCTACATCAATGAAAGAGTGTAACTTTTGATGTACTTGCTGCAAGAGCTAAACTTTTTTAATGATATGACAATACATGATTGAATTATAATATAAAAATATTTACACTAATAGTACATCAAAATTAAAGTCAGTTCAAAATAAATACTAATTAGACTTGTAAATTTTACTCCTATTAGATGTTATAATTCTTTTTTTAAAAAAAGGTCAAGATGGATAATTCCTCGTTATGGAAGATGTACTTCGAACTGTCGTGGGAGTTATCTTCGTTGTCAATTTCGGAGTCGTGGCAGGCTAGATGGTCAGGTATCAACAACAAGGATTGATGCAAATACAACCACCAAGAAATCCTCCTTTAAGCAACAATCATTCCCTTCACTCGAACTCTTTATGGTCGTAGCCTATTAGAGGAAGGAAGCTCGTTCACATGTGGTTAAATTGTGAAACAAATATGTTGCCTATAGTTTACGGAATAGTGATGGTGGGGGAAGGTTAGGATTTTTTACAATAGCGATAGAGGATTTTGGGCCTTTTTGAACTCAACCCAAATTGTAAATATGTTTGAGCTAAAGATAAAAGTTCCAAGGCCTCATTTTTATGTAATATTTTTTACTTATATTTGATATTATTATATTTATTTTATTTTATTTTATTTTATTTTATACAGTTCAACCAAAGACTCATGAACTAAAACACTAATCCATTGACCCCAACACTTTGGCAAAGTTGGTGATCGATTTGAGTTTAATAACTATGGTACGAAGGGTGCTCTTTAGGAATATAATGGTGAAACGGTCTTGGCTTTTGGAGAAAGATTAGCATGGGTTGATTTGTAATTTTACCTTCATTTGGGAAATGTAGGATTTTAAAACTTTTTTGGGGAAATAAATTGAAATATGAAACTTTTTGAGATGTTATCATAATTGATGTGGATCAATTTGTAATTTTTAATTTATTTGGGCCGTCCAAAATTTTAAACTTCTTTGAATTGTTAAATTGAATTCCAAAACTTATTGAGGAAGTTAACATAATTTTCACCTCAGCATCACACTTTGACCACATACACCAGCTTTTGAATTTTATTAACTACAGGTGCTATTTCAGTTGGTCCATGTCAACATGATTTTGAGACCTTTGAATTATGGGCACCTTAAATCCACTATTTTATAAAAATAACAAATTCAATTATCATGGAACCTAATGCTTTACAGATTAACTCATAGGAAAAGTTTTCATTTCATCCATTTTGCATGCTTCTAAACCGAGAGCCCATTTGAGAGTAGTGTTGTTTTTTTTTTTTTAGTTACATAACATGTGCAAAATATCAACATGACTTCTTCACTTCTACATGCAGTAACCATATAGTCTTTTACTCTGGAAGGTTAGGTGGTAAGTTTTCATTCCTTTATATTTATATGGCTAACCATAGGGGCATCTTTGCCTGCATTGGCCAAAAGTAAGGTACCGTGCATTACTTACAATAATTTTGAACAAAGTTAGAATTTGTTAAATGTAGTTACTTGAAATTTTAAGAAATTATAAACATTTGCAAGTTAAAATTATTAAAGCTTAGACTATTCATAACATTTTTAAGTTCAAATATTTGTAACTTATATCAAAATATATTCTTGTAGCCTTTTTTATGTGAAGATTAATTTGTTACTTCATTAACAAGAGGCTTCCCCTAACCATAAGGTGTCATTTTATATATTTCTCTAAATCAACCATCCACACTAGATAATCTCAAGGGAAATATTATCCTTTACAATAGAATAAGAAATTACTTTAATAGTGTAAGCAATTTATTTTCATTCTAATTGCTATTTATGTTTGTTTTATAATTCAAAATCTTCCAAGTAAATTAGAAATAATATCATTAAGCTCTCAATTTACAAAACAAAGTATTTAGATTTTTTTATTCTTTTCATTTCTGAGTTATCAAAGGATACTCATAAGCAAATTGAATTAAACTGATTTAAATTGAATGAACCAAACAAACAAAACTGAACAAAATCGAATAATTTTAGTTGTGTTTAATTTTCTTTGAATGAATGCTCATCGGTTTGGTTTGGAATTTTATACTTTATGTGGTTAACTTATGAACAGGATTAGTTAACCAAGCCAAACTCATATAATTAAACATGTATTTTTTTATATAATTTATGTACAAAAAGATGATTAATTTATAGAATTTTTATTTTTATTGAACTTTACTTCATTTTGTTGTTTATATATGATAATAATTATTTTGTTTTCAATTTCTAGGCTAATTTGTTATCAATTAGTCCATTAAAAGAATATATATATATATGGACACATACACATGACACACGTATGAATTATTTTACAAAACAAAAGTTTGGCCAAAAACTAATCAATTGATCGAAACTAAACTAGCTAAAATTTGTTTATTTTGGTTCTGTCCTTAAATGAAAATGAATTCAATTAATTCTCAATATTAAAAAAATTGACAAATTCCATTTGATTGATTTTTCACCATAAAACTGAATCTATTCAAATTACAAATATCCATATTTTACTGTTAAAAGAAATAAAAAAAAGGAATATTTTTTACTAAAACATGTCTAGTAGTCCCCAAGTTTATTGAACACATACCAAGAAATATATTATCAAGATAAGAGATGATATTTTACTTAGTGTTTATCTTAACCTACACACTATGTGGAGTGATCAAGTGATTTTAGCTTACGAGATTTGATCATATTTACCTAAATTTATTTAATTTGTAATATTTATTACATATTTGCAAATTTGTAATTATGTCATTTATTCAAGTTAATATAATATTCATAATGAATGTATTAATCTTGCATTTATTATGAAGATTTTTGAAATAAAATAATTAACTTTTTGTTATGTCCAAAATAGAACACTAGACATTTTTGCTTTTTGCCAATCCATTGTCATTGACAATATTCTTAAATTGGCTCATTTGTTATTTCAAAAAACATCATTTGTGATGGTGAATAATCTTTCACCGACATTATTTTTAATTAAAAATAGTGAGATAATTCCACGACATAGGCTCGTGAGAGAAATAATGTAAACACATATTTTTCTCCTTAGATATAAAGGTAATTAAATATAATATCACCAAAATTTAGTCAACTTATGACATCATTCAAGGAATTACGAACTCTTACTTATCATCAAGAGCGAAAAAAAATTCCTAAATTGTAGTTTTGGCAATACCCCAAAATAAGTTAGCAAACTCTTATATGTCATACATTTGCATAAAATATAATTTGATTTTATCGTAATTAGATAAACTTTTCTTAAACAGTTACGAAAACTTGGCATTAGGATCTCAAAAAGGATGAATGCTTATGCTGAATCTGTTCACATTGGCAAAGAATCCAACCAACTCCTGCCTGTAAGGCAAGAATGATCTCCCTTTATCGCTCTCCATCCTTATTCTATTCATCACGTAATGCTTCTCGTGAGTCGACAATGTCATTTTGCGCTTCTCACCCTTGGTCTTTTTTATAATGATGTTTTTTTCTTTCTCCTCGTTGAAACTCCCTAGCTTCGCTGGCTCTGGCACCGATGGATTCAAGAAAACAAATGTGTCCTTGTCGTTGCTATTACTTCGAAGCTTCAAGTCTCGCCGAAATCTCCAAAGCTTTGAAAACCTCATGGAGTTGCTCTTTTTGTAGTTGTCATTAGAAGTCTCCACCTCCACCTCCAACATTGTCTTTTCTTGTGACCACTCACAGTATGGTTCCCCTGGTGAGCCATCAAATATCACTGAAGTACAATTAGGCTTCTTGATGAAGAGCTTCTTCAGCGGCGTCTAGAGAGGCAACATAACTCTGTTGTGTGCATCGGCAAAGAGAAGAGATTGGTTGAAAACAAGGGAGGTTGGTCGGATCTGGCCATTGTCAAAGTCCTCGCCAGCACCGATAGCAATCCTTGGGGATTGGCACATGCAAAACTAAACTCCTGTTCTTCTTCAAAATTCTCCTCCTCATGGTCTATTTTTAGTTTAGAATTGAAATCTTGATCGGATTTACAGAAATAGGAGTGAAGTCCTTGGAATTAGGGAAGGTTTGAGGCAAAAGGATAACGGAAAGGGCTTGCATTCTTGATTTTTGGATAAATGAGGTTCTATTCATTGTTTTCTTTCAGTTATGTGTTTGCAATGTGTTATGAGGTGAATTGATTGCTGGAAGTGATTGTGAAATCATAAATGATTTTTTTTTATAAAGTGGGAATGTTTTTAAAATTGGTTAGGTTGATTTTATAGTTTTTAACTTTTAAGGAGGTTGTTAGATATGGAAGTGAGTCGTGTGGAGACGTTATAACTTATAAGTATGGGTGGGTTAGCCTTTATTTTGGTTGCTTATCATTATTAGCCTTTTGGATTTGTTTTTCTTTTGGATGGAATACGGTTGTTTTAACCTTCTTTGTCTCCCTTTAGGTTGTGCCTTCACAACACGTGTTCAACTTTACACATGTGACTTCCTCCTGTTAGCTTCTTTGCAAATTCTCATTGAGGACATCAACTCGGATTTGCACATATGTAAATATTAGATTATATTCAAAATAATGAAAAAATTAGTTATAACTTAAAAACATTAAGAATGGACCAATAATAAAAAAAATTAATAATTTCTAAGAGATATTAATTTTAAATTGAATTTAAATTTTATTGTTGTCATTGTACTAAAAATATATTTAAAAAGTAAAAATTGTGAAAATCTTAATATAAATTCATTTACAAAAATTAAGCACATTAATTTGCTATAATTAGTTTAAATGTAAAAATTTATTTAATTATATTTAAAAATTCATTCATTCATTATTTATGAATGATGAAGAGAACAAAAATGATGCACTTAAGTATAAAGATATTTTACATTATTACTCAATCATATGCTGCTACATCATTGAAAATGTGTAACTTTTGATGTATTTGCTATGAGAGCTAAACTTTTTTAATGATATGACAATACATGATTGAGTTATAGTATAAAAATATTAATACTAATAGTACATCAAAATTAAATCCAATTGAAAATAAATACTAATTAGACTTGTAAATTTTACTCTTGTTAGATGTTATAAATTAAAAAAAATAAAAAAAGTCAAGATTAGATAATACCTCGTTGGGGAACATGTATGTCGAACAGTCATGGGAGTTATCTTCTTTGTCTATTTCGGGGCTGTGGCAGGCTAGATGGTCAGGCATCAACAACAAGGATTGATGCAAATACAACCACCAAGAAATCCTCCTTTAAGCCACAATCATTTACTTCACTCGAACTCTTTATGATCGCAGCCTATTAGAGGGAGGAAGCTCATTCACATGTGGTTAAAGGATAGAAGGGTAAATCGATCTAATCAAAGAGAATGAATAGTGATGAGTTTTTTATTTTTACTTTTTCGATTTCAAAGGATGAAAAGTTGTTTTTGTATACTAATTAGCCTCTATATCAAGAGCCAATGATCTTTGGCATGATTGTCATAGTGGTTTTGTAGAAAATTGTTAGGGCCACACAGATCTCGAGGGAGTTTTGAAGGAAGGAGATCTTACTTCCTTCCTCCCAATACTTGTTGTTGTACTGGGTAAATTGTTAAACAAACATGTTTCCTATAGTTTACATATTAGTGATGGTGGAGGAAGGTTACAATTTTTTACAATAGCGAGAGAGGATTTTGGGCCTTTTTGAATTCAACCCAAATTGTAAATATGTTTGAGTTAGAAGTAAAAGTCCCAGGGTCTCATTTTTATGTAATATTTTTTATTTATATTTGATATTATTATATTATATTTATTTTATTTTATGCAGTTCAACCTAAGACTCACAAACTAAAACACTAACCCATTGACCCAACACTTTGGCTAAGTTAACGACCAATTTGAGTTTAATAACTATGGTAAGGAGGATGCTCTTTAGGAATATAATGGTGAAATGGTCTTGGTTTCTAGGGAAAGATTAGCCAGGGTCGGTTTGTAATTTTACCTTCATTTAGGAAATGTAGGATTTTTAAACTTTTTTTGAGCAATAAAATGAAATATGAAACTTTTTGAGATGTTATCATAATTGGTGTGGATCAGTTTGTAATTTTTAATTTATTTGGGCCATGCAAAAAATTTAAACTTCTTTGAATTGTTAAATTGAATTCAAAAACTTCCTGAGAAAGTTAACATAATTTTCACCTTAGCATAACACTTTAGCCACATACATCAGCTTTTGAATTTTATTAGCTACATGTGCTATTTCATTGGTCCATATCAACATGATTCTAAGACCTTTGAATTATGGGCACCTTAAATCCACCATTTTATAAAAATAACATATTTAATTACCATGGAACCTAATGCTTTACAGATTAACTCATAGGAAAAGTTTTCATTTCATCCTTTTTGCTTGCTTCTAAATCGGGAGCCCATCTGAGAGTAATGTTGATTTTTTTATTTTTATATTTTGTTTTACAAAACATTTGTAAAATATCAACATGACTTTTTCACTTTTACATGTAACAAGAAACAGTAGAATTAAAAGAAAACTAGAAGATAGCATTAGCTGAATGAAAAACTTTATTATCAAAACATATGTATCAAAAGTTATACAACTTCAACTACAAGCAAGCTTTTATATACATCAGGAACTACTAACTAACAGTAAGATAACTAACTACTAACTAACAACTAATTGCTTAACTGATAAATAATTAACTCCTATAACTAAATATTGTAACAGAAACATTAGTGATAGTTGTTGTTTACGTGACAACTATATTTGATGGAAGATGTGAAGTAGAGGTGGAAGCTGATGATGGATTTGAATTTGATAATGCGGTTGATTTATTTGGTGGTACCCCCTCCCCACAAACTGGAGAATGTATATCAATCATTCCCAGTTTGAGAAGATTGGCAGAGAAAGATTTAGGTGGAAGTGGTTTAGTAAACATATTAATAGTTTGGTTAAGAGTAGAAATAGGTAACAAGTGATGAGGCCAGAATGGATCTTTTCTCGAACTACATGACAATTATTTTCAATGTTTTTGGTTCTTTCATGGAAAGTGGGATTTGCTGCAATTTGGAGAGCAGAGTTGTTATCACAATAAATGTTGATTGGATATGAATTTGAGACATGTAAATCAGACAAGAGATACTTGAGCCATTAGATTTCACATGTGGTGGTTGCTAATGCCCTATATTTTGCCTCGAAAGAAGACTTTGAGACTATGGTCTGCTTCTTGGATTTCCAGCTTATCAAAGAATGTCCCAAAAAAATGCAATAACCAATTATTGATCTTCTGGAATCTCTGCAACCTGTCCAATCTGAATATGAAAAGCATCTAAGTTGAAGATTTGAACTGGATAGAAAAAATAAACCTTTTCCTGGAGAACTTTTTATGTATCTGAGTACTCTTATGGCTGCTTGGTGATGAGCAAAAGTTGGATGAACAACAAACTAACTTAGTTACAAGACTGGATAAGAAATATTAGGTCTTGTAGTAGTCAAGTAAAGCAATTGGCTAATTAGTTTTCTGTAAGCAGAAGCATACTTAGAGAAGAACCTTGATCCTGTTGGAGCTTGAGGGAATGCTCCATAGGTGTCTTAGCAGGTTTGCTGGCCAAAAGACCAATGTTGGAAAGAATCTCTAAAGCATATTTGTGTTGACATAAGTCGATTCCTTTGGAGGATCTAGTTACTTCTAGACCTAGAAAAAACTTTAAATGACCAAGATCCTTTATGGTAAACTCAGAATCTAAAAACTGCTTGACTCTTGTTATTTCTGACAAATCATTACCTAATAATAAGATATCATCTACATAAACTAAAAGTGCAGTGAAAGAGCCATTGGAATTCTTAATGAACAAAGAGTGATCTACATTGGAAAGGCTATATCCAGAGGCAAGCAAAGCAATAGACAATTTGGCATATCATTGCCTATTGGCTTGCTTGAGTCCATATAGGGACTTAGTGAGTCTGCAGACTTGATTAGGACTAGAGGGAGGAAGACCAGGTGGTAAAGTCATATAGACTTCTTCATGAAGGTCACTATGAAGAAAAGTAGTATTTACATCCAATTGATGAAGATGCCATTTATATGCTGCAGCTATGGACAAAAATACTATGATAGTGGTCATTTTGGCCACTAGGGAAATAGTTTCAAAGTAGTCCAACCCTTGAGTTTGAGTGTAGCCTTTTGCTACAAGCCTGGCCTTGTATCTTTCTATACTACCATCAGCCTTGTACTTTATTTTGAATACCCATTTGCAGCCAATAGGTAATTTCCTATGATTCAAGTCAGTGAGAACTCAATTCTTATTCTTATCTAAGGCAGACAATTCTGATTGCATGGCTTGTCTCCAACATTCATGTTTAGTTGCTTGAGTATATGTTTTGGGTTCAAAACTTGTGGAAACTAAAAGGCTAAAATTTTTGTGATTTTGAGACAACTAATTATAGGAAAGGACAGATGATAAAGGATATAGAATACCTAAATTAGATATGGTTATTGCTGAGCTAGAGCGATTGCAATGATAGTCCTGCAAATATCTTGGTTTCTGTTTTTGTCTTAATGAAAGTCTCACAGGTGTGAGATGATTGTGATCAATATCAGTTTGATTTGCAAACTGATTATCATCTGCAAACTGATTATCAGTAACAGTTGTTACCAAGTAGCTTTTGTACTCAAGAGGGGGGATGAATTGAGTATATAAAAACTTTTTGGAAACACTTACCAAACAATTTTTATTAAAACTATTTCTTAACTGAAATGAATAAATAGAGATGATAGAGAGCTTTAAACGTAAAAAAACATGTAACAAATAAAATAAATTACGGGAAATTGAAGAGAATGAGATAAGAAGAATAGGCATAGTATTTATCCTAGTTTAGTCACCAACCATTTGTGGCCTACGTCCAGTCCTCGAAAAACTATACGAGATTTTTCACTATAACCTCAGGCTTAAAATAGGTGTCTACTACCTTTACAAAATAGAGCACTCTTCACACTTGAGGACACCTCACCCTTTGTGTTTTGAGTCTTAACAGATAAGGATACCTCACCCGTACAAATCTTTGAGGGATACCTCACCTTCTTCACAATGAATCAAAATATAGAAGAAGAGAAACTCTCAGAAGAGTGAATAATACAACTCGAAGCTCTTTAAGGATATCTCAGTGGTAGATAATTCTACACTATTTTGTTTCTTGCTATGCCAAGAAACTAAAGAGTTTCCAAGCAAGTGGCATGTCCCACTAGTATTTTTCCTATCCAATTTGTATCTAACGAAATTGGAGTCGGAATAATCAATAAGATTTCAAGTGGCACCTTTGGGATACCACAAATCCACTTGTGAAGTGCCACCAAGATATTTCATGATTCGTTTAACAGCACTTAAGTGTGATACTTTAGGATTTGCTTGGTATCTAGTACACATGCATACACTAAACATTATATCTGGTCTACTAGCAGTGAGATAAAGAAGGAAACCAATCATACCTCTGTATTTAGTGATTTTTACGGGATTACCTGCTTCATCCTTGTCCAAGTAACATGAAGTGCTCATTGGTGTGTTCATATGCTTAGAATTGTCCATTCCAAATCTCTTGAGAAGCTCCTTGCAATACCTAGATTGACTAATTAAGGTTTCATTCCTTATTTGCTTGATTTGAAGCCTAAGGAAAAAATTGAGCTCTCCTATCATGGACATCTCAAATTCACTTTGCATGATATTAGCAAATTCCTTACACAAAGATTCGTTAATGGCACCAAAGATAATACCATCTACATATACTTGTACAAGGAATATGTCATGCTTTTTATTTTTGATTAAAAAGGTTGTATCGACCTTTCCTCTTGTAAAATCGTTTTCTAAAAGAAACTTACTCAATATTTCATACTAAGCTCTAGGAGCTTGTTTTAAGCCATATAAGGCCTTTTTTCAGTTTAAAAACATGGTTGGGTAGTTCATAATTTTCAAAACCCAGAGGTTGTTCAACGTACATCTCATCTTGAATAAAGCCATTTAAAAAAGTATTTTTAACATCCATTTGATATAATTTAAAATTCATTATGCAAGCATAAGCAAGTAACATTCTAATAGCTTTTAATCTAACTATAGGCGCATATGTTTCTTCATAGTCTATACTTTCTTCTTGATTATACCCTTTTGTTACAAGCTTAGTTTTATTTCTTATTATTAGGCTGGCTTCATCAAGCTTATTCCTAAAGACCCATTTGGTACCTATAATTGGATGATCATTGGGCCTTGGAACTAATTTCCAAACTTGATTTCTTTCAAATTAGTTTAGCTCCTCTTGTATGGCCAAGATCCAATGTTCATCGTTAAAGGCTTCATTTATGTCTTTAGGCTCAATTTGAGAAATGAAAGCCATATGGTTACAAGCATTTCTAATTAAGTTTAGAGTACTTACACCTTTAGATACATCACTTATTACTTGGTCAAGCGGATGGTATCTTGAGGTTCGCCATTCCTTGGGAAGGACCATGACTTATGAATCCTCTTGATTTGGGAGGTCCTCTTGACTTTCTCCTTGCTTCTTCTCTTCTTTCTCCTTGTTATCCAAATGTGTTTTTGCCAAATCCTTTACAACATCATTAACAACAAAATCTTTTCCCAATCTATTTCAGTTAATTTCATCAAATACAACATGAATGGACTTTTCAATGGTCATAGTCTTTTTATTATAAATTCTAAAAGTCTTGCTATGATTTGAATAACCTAGAAATATACCTTCATCAGACTTAACATCAAATTTTCCTAAGTTATCCTTTTCATTATTTAAAACAAAACATTTATATCCAAAAACATGAAAATGTGAAACACTAGACTTCATTCCTTTGTATAACTCATATAGGGTTTTCTTTAAAATTGGCCTTAGGGCCCTATTCATTACATAACAATAGGTATTTACTACATTAGCTCAGAAATACTTAGGAAGTGTAGCCTCATTGAGCATAATTCTTATTATTTCTTCTAAAAATCAATTTTTCCTTTCTATAACTCCATTTTATTATGGAGTTCTAGGGACAGAAAAAGTATGCTCAATGCCATGTTCATCACAAAAGGTTTCAAAATCATGATTTTCAAACTCACCACCATGGTCACTTCTTATGGATGTAATACAAAAACTTTTTTCATTTTGGATAACTTTGGCAAATTTCTTAAAGGCTAGAAATGCATCATTTTAGGGAGAAATAAATAAAGTCCATGTGAACCTAGAAAAATCATTCACAATCACTAGTGCATAGTAATTCCCACCAAAGCTCATAGTTCTAGATGGTCCAAAAAGATTCATGTGCAAAAGTTGTAAAGGTCTAGTAGTTGAAATAATGTTTTTAGCTTTAAAAAAAACATTTACTTGTTTTCCCTTTTGACAAACATCATATAATTTATCTTTTTCAAATTTAAGCTTGGGTAGTCCAGTTACTAACTCTTTAGAGTCCAACTTTCTTAAGTGATCCATGTGAATGTGTGCAATTCTTCTATGCTATAACCATGAGTCATCTTCCTTACTTAAAAGGCATTTTGCATCACTTGAATATATATCATCAAGGCTAATAATATAAATATTATTAACTCTATGACCAACAAACTTAACATATTTATCATCTTTTCCTTCAATTGTGCAATAGTTTGAATGAAATATTACTTTATTTCCTTTATCACATAATTGACTAATACTAAGCAAGTTATGTTTAAGCCCTTCAACAGACAATACATTATCAATAGAAGAATTAGGATTTTTACTGACTTTACTAATTCCAAGAACCTTTCCTTTGTTATTATCTCCATAAGTTATATGTCCATGAGTCTTGGGAATAAGGAATGAGAACTTAGAATCATCTTCGGTCATGTGCTTGGAGCAACTACTATCGAGATACCAATTTGAACTTCTGGCCTTCAAGCACACCTATAATACATATTTAATTTTTAACTTTTGGTACCCAAATTTTGTTGGGTCCTTGTATGTTAGTTTTGGGTATAGTACCCTTAGGAACCCAAACCATTTTAGTACCAATTTTTGTGTTGATGTTTTTCTTGACATTACATGTTGAAGCGTTGTGTCCTTTCTTCCCACAAAAAAAATATTTTATAAAAGGACTACTTGAAGTACTTGAATGAACAAAGAGATTGTTATAAAATTTTTGTTGATTTTTAGGATTATACCTTATCCCAGCTTTTTGAAAAGTAACTCTTTATTTCCCCAACAAAATATTTAAATTATATCTGCTGAAAGTAAATTTAGAAAGGGTGTTCTTTAAATCTTCAATTTCTTTTTTAAAAACTTGGCAAGATAAACAATATGAAGATGTAGAAGCATGTGGAGAAGAAATTGAACAAGCATCAATTAATCCTAATGTCTCATTTTTAATTTTTAATTCTTCAATTTTTTTGTTTAAAATAAGAATTTGATTTTCCAAAGAAGAAATTATTTTCTTAGATGAAGAAACTAATTTTGTAAGCCATATTGATTCATCATATAATTCTTCGAAAGCATCTTGTAATTCATTATAAGAAGGGGATAAATCAAGGTTAGAACTTACCTCATTGTCATTTTCTTCTTCTTTTTCTCCTTTGACCATAAGACATAGATGAACTTCCTCGTTATCTGAACTGTCAATGGAGTCCATATCATTTCATCACATGCTATGTAGGCTCTTCTTCCTTTTTCTTTCCTTGAAGGATTTCTTTTCAAATTTCTCTATTTTCTTTTGGTAAATTGGACACTCCATCTTCATGTGTCCCAGTTTCCCACGCTCGTAGTAAGTTGGAGTTGTTAATGCTCCTTCTCCTTTATGATGGGTCTTCTTTGGAGGGAAGGGAGGTATTCTTTGAGTCCTTTTTTTCCTAAGAAATTTTTCAAACTTTCTTACCAAAAGGCTGAGATTTTCTTCATTTAGCTCAAGATTTTTTGTGCCTTATTCATCCTCATCATCATCTTCAATTGCAGAAGAAGTAGCCTTGAAAGCAATCCATTTCTTTTTCTTATCATTTTCTTCACTTTGATCGAGCTTATTTAGCTCCAATTCATGCTTTTGAAGTTTTTCAAAAAGAGTAGCTAGTGTCATTGTTGACAAGTCTTTTGATTCTGAAAAAGTTGTTACCTTGGATTGCCAAATCCTTCTAAGACATCTCAAAACTTTGTTAGAAGAATTCTTTCCTAATGATGCAAGATGATTTACAATGTGGGTGAACCTCTTTTGCATTTCTTGAATGCTTTCTCCTTAGTTCATTCTAAATAATTTATATTCACGAGTTAGAGAATTGATTCTCGACCTCTTTACTTCACTAGTACCCTTATGGGTAACTTGTAAAATATCACACATTTCTTTGACAGTTTTACAGTTTAAAATTCTAAAAAATTTATCATATCCCAAAGTTATAGTAAAGATATTTTTGGCTTTTAAATTATGTTGAACCTTTCTGTTGTCCTCATCAGTCCAATCACTTCTTGGTGTTTCAACTTTTATACCACTGACCTCACGTGTGAGAACAAAAGTGCCATTTTCAACAGCATCCCACACATCTAGATCAATAGCTTCAATAAAAATTTTCATTCTTTCCTTCCAATAGGCATAACCGTCCTCATTGAAAAAGGGTGGTCGATTTATGGAATATCCTTCTGAAAAACCATTTGAAGAATCCATGTTCTCTTGAAGTTGCTAAGCTCTTTATACAAAAGTTTAGCTCTAATATCACTTGTTACCAAGTGGCTTCCGTACTCAAGAGGGGGGTGAATTGAGCATATAAAAACTTTTTGCAAACACTTACCAAACAATTTTTATTGAAACTATTTCTTAACTAAAATGAATAAATAGAGATGATAGAGAGCTTTAAATATAAAATAAACATGTAACAAATAAAATAAATTGCAGAAAATTAAAGAGAATAAGATAAGAAGAATAGGCACAGTATTCATCTTGGTTCAACTACCAACCACTTGTAGCCTACGTCCAGTCCTCGAAAAACTATCTGAGATTTTTCCTTATAACCTCAGGCTTAAAATAGGTGCCTGTTATCTTTACAAAACAGAGCATTCTTCACACTTGGGGATACGTCACCCTTTGTGTTTTGAGTCTCAACAGATAGGAATATCTCACTCTCTTCACAATGAATCAGAATATAAAAGAAGAGAAACTCTCAGAAGAGTGAATAATACAACTCAAAGCTCTATGAAGCTCTTTAAGGATATCTCAAAGTTTTGGCGAAAAAGAGTACTAGAAATATGTAAAAATGTAAATAACAAATTAAAGAAAGAAAGAATTATTTCAGATAGTTGGGGTAGTTCAAAGATGACATAAAGTCATGTATTTATAGTGTTCTTTGAGAAACTAGCCGTTGTGGGTAATTAATATTCGTATTGAATGCAAATATGTCTGTTATTTTCCAAAACAGGGACTGAGTTTATTTGAATAACCTGTGTGTTATTCGAATAACACATTTAAATACCCCACGATAAAAAAGTTTTTGAAACACATTATTTGAATAACCTTAAGTTCATTCGAATAACCCCTTTAAAAAGAAGTTTCTGAAAAATAGGTTTATTCGAATAATAATCTTGTTATTCGAATAAAGCTTTTAAAAAGGCTATGTTCAGGAAAGCCTTTTATTCGAATAGCATAGGTGCTATTCGAATAGCACTTTTTGAAAACAGAAGCGCGTAGCAAATTTTAAACTATTATTCGAATAACTCAGAGGTTATTCGAATAATCTTTGAATAGAAGTTGATTAAAGGAATTGTTTATTCGAATAAAGGAAGATCTATTTGAACAAAGTTGTTTGAAAACATTTTTAAACATCTTTTGAAACTTGCCAGCTTGCTTCCAAATTTTCCCAAAACCTTTTAATTATTTCCAAAAACTAGTTTGAAATCTTGATGTTGTTGAAAACATATTTAGATCTTTTCTTCCAAAAAAAAAACAATGAGATATCCAAAAGGCTTCATACAAAAAACTAAGTCCTAAAGCTAATCTTAAAGATCGTGGACTTGGTCTTCTAATCGTCTTTATGTTTGTTATCATCAAAACTAGTCTTCAATGTCGCATAGTCAACCACAACAGAAATAGGCTCAGGAACAATAGGTTGTAAATGAGTCAGATTAGAATAATCAGGAAAAGTAGGGATGTGCTATGGGAGAGGAAGTTGTGGGGTGCTATTAGTATTGACATCAGTTTGTGAATATGGAAAAATGGACTCATAGAAAATGACATGTCTGGATATAAAGGTTTCTCTAGATTGCAAGTCATAAAGGATGAAACCTTTAATTCCTGGCCTGAAAACTAGAAAAATGCATTTTCGAGACCTAGGATCAAACTTAAGTCTACAAGCACTTGAAGTAGAGGCAAAGCACAATGAACTAAAAACCTTCAACTGAGAAAAATCAAGATCTTGATTGTTCAACAAAGGAGTAGGGATTCTATTGATGAGATGAATAAAATGAATCACAGCAAAGGACCAAAAAGATATTGGTCAATGAGATTGAAACAAAAGTGCTCTTGCTACATTCAATATATGTTGGTGCTTTCTCTCCACAACAACATTTTATTATGGAGTTTCAACACATGATTTTTGATGAATGACTTATTTTTTAAATATAAAACATGTAGTGCAAACTCAGAACCATTATTAGTTCTTATCTTTTGAGTTTTGGAATGAAACTGAGTTTTAACCATATTGAAGAAAGAAAGAATATGTTTCTGAGTTTCACTCTTGGTTTTCATAAGATATATCCATATATATCTTGAATAATCATCCACTATAGTAAAAAATTATTTGTGTCCTTGAATGGATGGGACACTATACAGTCCCCAAATGTCAGCATGTACAAGTTCAAACATTTTGACAGATTTAGAAATGCTAATGGGAAAATATAATTTCCTTTGTTTAGCTAAATGAAAAATGTCACAAACATTCAATTGTGTACAAGGAATGGAAGAGAATTGTGAATGAAGCACTATAAGTCTTTCACTAGACAAATGACCTAACCTAAAGTGCCAAAGATCAAATTTAGAAGTTGAAACAAAATTACAATATTGAGACTTCAACTACTCCTTCTTTGTAGGTCTTGTGAGATAATACAATCCTTCTTTGCTTTCAGCTAAACCAATCTTCTTCAAGGTACTCAGATCCTGTATGATACAACTAGATGGAGAGAAAGTTAATTTGCAAACAAAAAAGGCAATTAACTTTGTAATAGAAATTAGATTGAAAGAAAAATGTGGAATATACAACACATCTTCAAGATAAAAATCTGAAGAGAAATGTATGGTGCCCGAATAATAAGCATTAATATGACTACCATTTGGTAATTTGACTGAGATGGGATTAATGGCTTTATATATGCTAAAAAGGTTAATATTGTGAGAGATGTGATCAGTAGCACCTGTATCTATGACCCATCTATCTGATTGAGAAAAACAAGACAAAACAGTACTTGAGTTCAAAAGGGAAAAAGAATTTGAGGTAGTTGGTGTTGCAGCACCAACATTGGTACTGACTTGATTTGATACATGACTAGCAGTTAGTTGTGATTGTTAAAGAGTGGTCAAGAGACCTTGATACTGTTCTGGGTTAAAGAAGGATCCAGATTTGAATTCTAAGTTCTGTTGAACCATCTTGGAGTCATTGTCATCAATATTGACTTGATCAAAATCAGTACTCACAGCATTGGCAGAAGACTGAGGATACTTTGGTTTATAACCTGGTGGATATTCATGCTTCTTGTAGCACATGTCCACTGTGTGTCCCCTTTTTCCACAATGAGTACAAACTTTTCCATTCCATTAAGTTCTTTTAGCAATCTGACTAATAACTTAAGCACTTGAATTTTTATCAACAATATTCAGAAAAATTCTTTGTGCATCAACATGAAGAAGTTGTCTTTCTTGTTGAACAACAAGTGAAAAGACTTTATTTATTGAAGGAAGTGGATCCATGAGCATGATTTGTGACTTAACATGTTGAAATTGATCCCCTAATCCCTTTAGAAAACAAATGACATGATTATTTTGCCTATATTTCTTTATTGCAGAAAGGCAGCACAATTGTAAGATTCCCCACATGTACAATTAGGAATAGGTCTAAAATTTTCAAACTCATCCCATAAAATCTTGAGTTGAGTGAAATATGATATGACAGAAAGATCTCCTTATCTAAAAGAATGGATTTCACTAACAAGCTCAGATATTCAAAAAACATCACCTTGTGAGAATCTTTCTTTGAGTTCCGCCCAAATATCACTTGCATGATCAATCTATAATACACTTTGAGCAATTTATGGAGTCACTGCATGAATCAACCAAGAAACTAGCATTGTGTTACAATATTCCCAAGCTAAAAAAGTTAGATCTAAGACTTCAGGAATTAGAATTGTGCCATCGAGAAACTTTATCTTATTCTTGGAGATGAGTGTCATCTTTATATCTTTACTCCAAGTATAGTAATTAACTCTTGTCAATGGAGAAGAAACCAGTAGCAATGAAGGGCTTTCATTGGGGTGTAAGAAAAATGGATTCATGGAATCATTGGCAAAATTTGCCATTGTTAAAAGATCAAAGAACAAGATAAGAAAAGAGACAAGAAACTGAGTGTGCAGCAGAGCTCTTAAAAAAAGCTCTCTGATACCATAATAAGAAATAGTAGAATCGAAAGAAAGCTAGAAGCTAGCATTAGCTGAATGAAAAACTTCATTATCAGAAAATGTGTATCAAAAGTTATACAACTTCAACTACAAGTAAGCTTTTATATACATCAGGAACTACTAACTAACAATAAGATAACTAACTACTAACTAACAACTAATTACTTAACTGATAAATAACTAACTCCTATAACTAAAACTTGTAACAGAAACATTAGTGACAGTTGTTGTTTACATGACAGCCAGTATAAGAAATCAGGAAATTAGCGAGGGAAATTTCCCTTGCTAATCCATCGTTAATCCCTAGCAAAATATTTTTGCGAGGAATTAGCGAGGGATACGTCCGTCGCTAATTTTTTGTAGCTAATTAGTGACAAAATGTATTCCCTTGCTAATCTGTGGCTAACTACAGTAATTTCACTCGCTAATTCATCGTTAATCCCTCGCAAATTTTAAAACATATAGCGCCTATATTCCCTTGCAAATCAGCTACGGAACGTATTCCCTCACTAATACATCGCTAAGTTTCCCTCGCTATGTCGTCGCTAATCCCTTGCCAATTTCCCTCACTATTATGTCGTTAATCTCTGGCTAATTTCTCTCATTATTCTGTCACTAATCCCTTGCTAATATCGCTCGTTATTCCAGCGCTAATCCCTCACTAATAACTTATATGATTTCCTCGCTAATCAGTATTTTTTTTTTGTCAATAAAGACTTAATTTTTTAATATCCAAAATATATATGTATAATCTCTCAATCAAGATAGAAATCAGCAAATAAATTTATGAAAAGCAACAAAATTGTTTTACAAATAATCCAAAATAAATCTACTAATGATTCAAAGTTATAAGTTATATATACAAATAGTTCATAAAATGTCATACAAAACAAGAATAAAAAGAACAAGCAATTAATCTAAGTTTGCTAGATCGTCTTTATCGTCATCATCCTCTCGACCCTCCCCAGCTATTTCACCTTGTAATGGTGCTTGTGGAGCAATATTTGCTGATTGGGTTGATAGGATGGGCACCAACATAGGGACTAGTTGAGTCTAGACAAAAGAAGCCAACGTTGTTGCCACTGTTGCATTTACAACGTCAGTTATGTCCTGTGTCAAAGGTGAGTAGGAAGGATCCGCAACCTCTGAGCTTGAAGCATGCATGGTGTTATTAATACCAATGTACAAGCTGTTACCTATGCCATGCACCTGTCCCTTTTTGTTGGGACTCGCCGCATCCAACCACACCTTCAGGTTAACCATAGAGTGAGTGGAAGAGTTTTCTCCATATTTTTCTGACATTGCGGTGTCATATGACTCCTACAATAACAAAACAAGAAAAATATTAGCAAAAAAAATCAATAACTGAACAAATATAAATGACTTTTAATTTTTAAAGACACCTACAATGAAGTTCCTTAAGCGCTCAGAGACATAGCTTCCATCTTTCTTCTTATGAACTTTAACATAAAGATCTCTATAAGAAACTAGATGCTTTAACTCTACCTCTTGTATTCACATATGAAAGAATATATAATAAACACATATCAAAAGTAATTAGACAATCCCTCTAAAATACCAATGCCTTTATATCATACTCAAGATAGGCAAATAACTTAAGTAATTACAAAAAATAAGAGATTATCCTCCATGAGACACAATCAAACAAATAAGGGGCAGCACTATGAATCGGCCTCAATTTTAGAATTTAACTATCACAAGCACCCTCCAATAGAGGCTTTTATAGTATAATGTTAATCAAACACCCTTTCTAAAACAGGGCAGGGGCACTTCTTTAATTTTTGGACAATCTTATTAACACAATTTAGTTTCTTATTGTTAAAGAGAAATTAATATAAGGAGCAGAACTCAATTGTGCTCTACAATTTTATGTAATTGTAGACAGAAGAGGACAAAAAGGACTTTTTTCAACCATGCAACATACAGATATATAAGTACTTGAGATGAGACATCTAATAAGGCTATGGTAGAAAACACACTATAGACTACTAAAATTTTATGTAATTGTAGACAAAAGAGGACAAAAAGGATTCTATTACCATAAATAGAATATAAAATATTTGAGTAGTGGGGAAACATCAGGAAACAAGCAAAGGATAGTCTCCAACAATCACATATGAATTAAAGAAATATTATGGGAAGCAATCTATAATTAACTTACAGTTTCCAACCAGCAATTCGCGTGTGTTCAATGAAATTGAGATCTCTTGACAGATTAAAGAAAATATGAACCAATTCTAAAAATCAGGAAACAAATATCAGATGAGCTCACAAAGGCCTCTAGAAGGTTCAAGAAGGATTACATATGATATAGCTTAAACATCTTCACCTAAAAAAAAACTTTAAGTGATAGTATAGAAATAAAAGACGAGGAAACAAAAGTGAAGAGAAATAAAATTACTTTTTTTTAAGCCAATGCCAGTATATATATGCATGGTGGACGAAAATGTAAGGAAAATGGAATATATTAGTATTACTCATATTTCTTAACCTTGTTATGTGCCTATGTCTACATTTTACATGACACCACACTTTAACCTTCCCCTAACACTGCCTTCGTTTAACTTGGCAGAACCACTAAGTTCCATACAACCAGAGCAAATTGTCATAGAAACTAGAAACAAGTTTTCTATATTTGATTTTTGGTCCATAGCAAGAAACTAGGTGTGGTAGGTAAAAAAAAGTTCAAGGGAAACACCCATAGTTTAGAGTCAGAAGATTTATACTCATTTTCCTATGAAATAAGCAGATAATGCTATTACATTCTTTGTGTTGCTAGTTATCTTAATTTTATATGATTAAGAGTTATGTTCTTCTGCTTGTTTAGCATCTTTTAGCCTAGGAACTTGTTTAGGATTTTAGGTCTCCAATATATAGTATGTTTATGTTTGGACCAAATATCCTTTGCTGAAAATTCAAATATAAATCAAACCAAAGACAAACAAGATATATAATAGTAAAATAAATAAAATGAGAGAGATAAAAAGAGAGAACAAAGCCACACAACTCAAAACTTAAACTTCAAAATGTTATGTATGGCAGTACTGAGTACTCCAACATTACAAAGAAGCAACATTACTTATCAAATTCTATGTAAATGCTAGTCGATCCATCCTTCATGTTTCCAAAGGCAAAGTCATAGCATCACTAAAACAGCAACAAAAATTTCCATGCAACCATTTGCCATAAACAGTCCATAATTAATTGTGCACTTCAAATCTGAAAACTCCACTAGTGAAAGAAAACCATGTTCAAAAGTGAATCTGGTACAAGAGGTAACCTGAATCAAAGTACTTGGTTTAGGCACAATTAATTGCTCGAATACCCATACAATACAAGAAATTGAGTTTTCAAGCAAAATCGAGTTAAAATCAAAAGAAAAATCATGCCTAAAAAACCCATACGGTCATGAAAATAAGTCAAGAGGAGAAAAGACCTTGTTTTTCTAGTTTATGTTAATATAATTCCTAGACGACATTCAATTTAAATCTCCATTAACAACACATTCATTTAGAGCCAAAACAGAAAGGAAAGAACTAGATATACCAAAGGAAATTATGCAAACTAGACTTATAATCAAACCAAACAAACACTTGATTAGCACAAGCATAATTCTAAGATTCCTATAGTTGAAAGCATTAAGTCCTAGATACTTAACAAGGCAAACAGTACCCAAAATCAATGTGTTTAACTCAAACCATAGGCAAACATAAACAAAAAAACAAGGGTATCTTATGCAAGGTCAGTGGGTAAAAATGAGATTATCCTTTGGTGACCTGAGGCATCTAATATAGCTACACATTTTCAACGCAATTCCCAAACAGTCGAGCAGCCAAGTGTAGGAGCAACAAGTGACAATAAAAATAATGGAAACAACATAATGACTTAGCAATCAAGGACTCACTACTAAATGACATGCAAACTGGGGTTTCACTCCAATACAATGATTCTACCTAACAGAGCAAATGAGTTTGGCCTTCTTTTGAATTTGGAATTCAATCTAACCATAACCAGAATAGAACATGTCTAGCTCAAAAAGCCAAGCATAAAAAGCAATAAATGATAATCACAAAACAATAAAGACAATATGATGATTTAGCAACTAAGTGTTTAACAAGGAATGACCTAGTCATGCTAAAAACAGGAGTTTGTTTACAATTAAGATAACAACAAAGAAAAGCATTATTAACATGATAATTAACAAAATCAACCACTTACAGTCATTTAGATGGGCAAGAATTTCATTTTCTTTAACAAATAGCTTGTGCACATTCATACTAACTCACAACACGCCATTAAAAATCACCTTGCATTCTCTAATCATGGCTGCTCTTTACTGATTATGGGTTGCGAGTGCTAGCATACACACATCTTTTTTTTTTGTAAGCTAAATCTTAATGTCAATTTGGGGTTTTTGGTGGATTATTCTATAATTATTTTACTAGAAAAATAAATTAGGGTTAGATTTACTTCTACTGTGTTGTTAATATTTAGATTAATTGTTGTTATACAAAGAATATAATGGTATTACTATTAGTATTAAGTATTAACCACAACCACTGTCACTCCAGGGTATTACCGTGAACACAAAGAGCTCCCCAAGAACCTTAAAAATTTAAATACGCGATTAGGCTACCATTCACAATTCAAATGACTAAGTTAATGTCTTGAACATGACCATTAGAGAAGGAACTGAGAGAAAGAAAACAAAATAAAGGATAGGGGTTACCCCTGATTCAAACTCGTATCTGAGAACAACTGTGAGCAGGTGAGCAATGGCAACGAGCGTCGAGTGGTGAGCAGCGGCGAGTGGCATCATGCAGTGAGTAGGGGCTGCGACCGGCTGATGGAAAACAGCAAAATGGGAATTGGGGGTTGGTAGGGTTCAAAATTGGGGGGAAATAGAATGGGAATTGGGGTTTGAAAAATTGGAAATAGGCAGAGTGGGCGCTGAGGGAAAACGGGTGGGTTTTTACTCTTTATTTACTAAGTTTTTACTAAGCTTTCAGCAAGAGAAATTATTCCTCATAATTCCCTTACTAAATTTTAGCGAGGGAAACTATCTGTCGCAATTCCCTCGCTAATTTTCGAGAGGGAAATTATCCCTCGCAATTCCCTCACTAATTTTAGCGAGAGAAATTTTCCCTCGCAATTTCCTCATTATTAACTCCCTATTTTCTCCACGAATTTATTTTTGAAATTTAGCAATGGCTCAGATTTTCATCGCTAATTCCTTGCAATTCTCTCACATGATTAGCGAAGGATTGTCAAAGGAAATTTTTCTTCACAAAATTCCGTCGCTAAATTGTGAATTTCTTGTAGTATTGTATTTGATGGAAGATATGAAGTTGAGGTGGAAGTTGATGATGGATTTGAATTTGATGATGTCGTGGATTTATCAGGTGATAACATGTGCTAACCATTTAGTCTTTTACTCTAGAAGGTTAGGTGGTAAGTTTCCATTTCTTTATATTTATATGGCTAACCATAGAGGCATCTTTGCCTGCATTAGCCAAAAGTAAGGTACCGTGCCTTACTTATAAAAATTTTGAACAAAGTTAGAATTTTTTAAATATAGTTAGAAATTTAAGAAAGTTATAAACATTTGCAAGTTAAAATTATTAAAGTTTAGACTATTCGTAACTTTTTTAAGTTTAAATATTTGTAACTTACATCAAAATATATTCTTGTAGCCTTTTTTATGTGAAGATTTGTTACTTCATTCACAAGAGGCTCCCCCTAACCACAGGGTGTCATTTTATATATTTCTCTAAATCAACCATCAACACTAAATAATCTCAAGGGAAATCTTATCCTTTATAATAGAATACAAAACTTGAATAGTGTAAACAATTTATTTTCATTCTAATTACTATTTATGTTTGTTTTATAATTCAAAATCTTCCATATGAATTAGAAATAATATCATTAAGCTCTCAATTTGCAAAATAAAGTATTTAGATTTTTTCTTTGTTGTTCATTCTGAGTTATCAAAGGGTACTCATAAGTAAATTAAAGTAAACTGATTTAAACTGAATAAACCAAACAAAGTGAATTGAACAAAATTGAATAATTTTAGTTTTGTTTAATTTTCTTTGAATGAATGTTCATCGGTTTGGTTTGGAATTTTATAAGTTATGCGGTTAATTTATGAAACAGGATCAAGTTAACCAAACCAAACTCATATAATTACACATGTATTTTTTTCTGTATAATTTATATACAAAATGATGATTAATTTATAGATTTTTTTATTTTTACTGAACTTTACTTCATTTTGTTGTTTATATATGATAATAATTTTGTTTCGGATTTCTAGGCTAATTTGTTATGAATTGGCCCAATAAAAAGGATATATATACACGTATGAATTTTATTTTACAAAGCAAAAGTTTGGTCAAAAACTAATCAATTGATCGAAACTGACTAGGTAAAATTAATATATATGTCTGTGGCGGGGGGGGGACACATACACGACACACACGTATGAATTTTATTTTACAAAGCAAAAGTTTGGTCAAAAACTAATCAATTGATCGAAACTGAACTAGGTAAAATTATATATATATATATGTGTGTGTGTGTGTGTGTGGAGGGGGGACACATACACATGACACACACGTATGAATTATTTTACCAAACCAAAGTTTGGTCAACAACTAATTAATTGATCGAAACTAAACTAGGTAAAATTTGTTTATTTTGGTTCTGTCGTTAAATCAAAATGAATTCTGGTGGGGGTTCGGGGGGGGGCGGGGGACACATACACGACACACACGTATGAATTTATTTTACAAAGCAAAAGTTTGGTCAAAAACTAATCAATTGATCGAAACTGATCTAGGAAAAATTAATTTTATATATATAGAGAGAGAAGATCAACTTACATTAGTGTAAGTTTTTTTTAACTTATATTAGTGTAAAATTTTTTTAACTTACACTCATTTTCACCATTTGTTAGATCTATTTTTATTTAATGATTATTTTTAATAAATAATCTCAACTATAGATGAAATTTAAGCTAACTAAAAAATAAAAATAAGAGTTAAAAAAAACTTATACTTTGGTGTAAGCGAATCCTCATATATATATATATATATATATATATATGTGTACAAAGTGTGTGTGTGTGTGTGTGTGTGTGGGGGGGGCACATACACATGACACGCACGTATGAATTATTTTACAAAACCAAAGTTTGGTCAACAACTAATCAATTGATCGAAACTAAACTAGGTAAAATTTGTTTATTTTGGTTCTGTCGTTAAATCAAAATGAATTCAATTAATTCTCCATTAAAAAAATTGAAAAATTCCATTTGATTGATTTTTTACCATAAAGCTGAATCTATTCAAATTACAAATATTCATATTTTAGTGTTAAAAGAAATAAAAAAAAAGTATAGTTTTTACTAAAAAATGTTTAGTATTAACCTACACATTATGTAGAGTGATCAAGTGATTTTAGCTTACGAGAATTGATCAAATTTACATGAATTTATTTAATTTTTAATATCTATTACATATTTGCAAATTTATAAATATGACAATTATTCAAGTTAATATAATATTCATAATGAATGTAATAATCTCGCATTTATTATGAAGATTTTTAAAATAAAATAATTAGCTTTTTGTGTTGTCCAAAATGGAACACTAGACATTTTTGCTTTTTGCCAATACAATGTCATTGACAATATTCTTAAATTAGCCCATTTGTTACTTCAAAGAACATTGATGAACCTTTAAAAAATCATGTTTTTACAGTTCAATTTCTATGTTTTTCATTCTCTTTTAATTTGTTTAATTCAGTTTTGTCCTTAAGTTTTCATAATTTTAATATTTTTTAAATTATTTTTCTTATTTGTTATTTGCTTGTATTTTGATAGATAAATGCAAATGATAGAAGAATGGAGGTGATTGCATGAAAGATCTGCTGGAAAAGCCCTTTAATACTCAGCGCTCAAGAGCCAGCTCTCAAGCGCTGGCTAGGTAGAACGTGGAGTTTCTTTGTTACCCCGGCACTCAAGTGCTAGGAGTTCAGCGCTCAAGCACGCAAATGACAGAATGGTGTTAAGTTCTGATGGCTCAGCGCTTAGGAGCTGGGGAGCCAGTACTCAGGCACTGGCATCAAGGCAAATTTTGGCTTCTGGTAACTCAACGCTCAGGCGCTGGAAAGCCAGCACTCAAGCGTTGGATGCATAACTGAATAGATTTCTAAAATTATAAATAGAAAGTTACGCCAAATTGCAACACACACTACAGCAGCCGTGAAGACAACTCAATTCTAACTTGGTGTGGGCGCATCCAGACTTGAAGATTAGGGATTTTCTTCAACCTTTCCACTAATTAGCAATAGAGTTTATCATCTTTCTTCCTTTGTTTTACTCTTTTCCTATGTGTAACTAAATTCTCCTCGTTAGGGGGACGATGGATCTTGATACTTGGATAATGTAACATCTTTTATGGGTTTAATGCATGTTTCTATTTCATGATTTATGTATTTATCTCTATTCTTAATGCTTTTCTGAATCTGGCCAATTTGGGAATGATATTTTGAGTTGATGTATGATTTGAAAAAATTTGCATGAATCTTGATTTTGTGATAAACACCACAATTTCTGCAATCACTAGGAATAGACGTTGTGAGTTATGTGGTCTTTCTTTTAATTCTCTTATTCTTGATAATGCATTTCTATTTGGGGTTAGACTAAGGGATTAGTTAATTCCAAATAGTTTAAGAGGATTAATATATCAAGGGATTGGATATTGATTAATTTTGGGAATTGACCATAAATCGTTGAATTAGAACATATTTGAACCTATATTTGGATGTGCATTTAAAAAGTTCAAGTGAAATCCTAACCCTAACACTTTCTCATTATTGTTTTCATCTCGTGTTTGATTTCTTGAATTTGTTTTGTTTTAAATTTGATTTCTTTCTTTTAATTGTTTTCTTTTTAATTTCACTTTTGCCAACTCTTGCCTTTTGAAGTAGCCTAGATCGTGTTAGTTTAACGAAATTGGTAATTGGCAATATAATCCTCGTGGGACGATACTCTTTTCACTACTTTATTACTTGGTGCGATTCGGTGCACTTGCCGATTTTTACACATCAAACATCATTTGTGATGGTGAATAATCTTTCGCCCATCATTTTTTAATTAAAAATTATGAGATAATTTCATGACAAAGGCTCGTAAGAGAAATAATTTAAACACAATTTTTCCCCTTAGATATAGAGGTAATTAAATATAATATCACAAAAATTCACTTTACTTATAATATCATTCAAGGAATTACGAACTCTTGCTTGTCATCAAGAGCCAAAAAAATTCCCAAATTATAGTTTTGGCAATACCCCAAAACAAGTTAGCTAACCCTTATTTGTCATACATTTGCATAAAATATAATTTTATTTTATTGTAATTAGATAAGCCCTTCTTAACTAGTTACAAAAAATTAGCATTGGGATCTCAAAAAGGATGAATGTTCCTGCTGAAACTGTTCACATTGGCAAATAACCTAACCAACTCCTTCCTGTAAGGCAAGAATGATCTCCTTTTATCACTCTCCATCCTCATTCTATTCATCACGTAATACTTCTCGTGAGTTGATAATGTCGTTTTGCGCTTCCCACCCTTGGTCTTCTTTATGATGATGTTTTTTTCTTTTACCTCATCGAACCTCCCTTGCTTCACCGGCACTGGCACCGATGGATTTAAGAAAACAAATGTGTCCTTGTCGTTGCTATTACTCTGAAGCTTCAAGTCCTGTCAGAACCTCCAAAGCTTTGAAAACCCTGTGGAATTACTCTTTTTGCAGTTATCATTAGAAGTCTCCACCTCCACCACCAATATTGTCTTTTCTTGCGACCACTCGCAATATGGTTCCCCTAGTGAGCCATCAAATATGGATGAAGTACAATTGGGTTGCTTGATGAAGATCTTCTTCAGCAGTGGTCGGAGAGGCGAGGCAACTCTTTTGTGTTCGACAGCAAAGAGAAGAGATTGATTAAAAACATGGGAGGTTAGTTGAATTAGGCCATTGTCAAAGATCTCATCAGCATCGATAAGCGATCCTTAAAGATTGGCACATGCAAAGCTAAACTCCTGTTCTTCTTCAAAATTCTCTTCCACATGGTCCGCTTTCAGTTTAGAACTAAAATCTTGATCGAATTTTGCAGAAATGGGAGCGAAGTCCTTGGAATCAGGGAATGTTTGAGGCAAAAAAGAGAATGGAAAGGGCTTGTATTCTTTATTTTTGGATAAATGAGGTTCTATTCATTATTTTCTTACAGTTATGTATTCGTAGTGTGTTATGAGGTGAATTGATTGCTGGAAGTGATTGTGAAATCATAAACGGATTTTTTTTTATAAAGTGGGGATGTTTTTAAAATTGGTTGGGTTGGTTTAATAGTTTTTAACTTTTAAGGAGGTTGTTGGATATGGAAGTTAGTCGTGTGAAGACGTTATAACTTATAAGTGTGGATGGGTCAGCCTTTATTTCAGTTGCTTATATTTTAAGCCTTTTGGATTTGTTTTTCTTTTGGATGTGTTCAACTTTACACGCGTGACTTCCTCCTGTTAGCTTTTTTTCAGATTCTCGTTAAGGACATCAACTCGGATTTGCACATATGTAAATATTAGATTATATTTAAAATAATGAAAAAATTAGTTAGAACTTAAAAGCATTAAGAATGGACTAATAAAAAAAAAAATCTAAGATATCTTAATTTTAAGTTAAGTTTAAATTTTATTGTTGTTATTGTACTAAAAATATATTCAAAAAATAAAAAGTTGTGAAAATCTTAATTTAAATTCATTTTCGAAGACTAAGCACATTAATTAGCTATAATTAGTTTAATTGTAAAAATTTATTTAATTATATTTAAAAATTCATTCATTCACAATTTATGAATGACTAAGGAGAACAAAAATGATGCACTAAGTACAAAGATATTTTACATTATTACTCAATCATATATTGCTACATCATTGAAAGAGTGTAACTTTTGATGTATTTGCTATAAGAGCTAAACTTTTTTAATGATATGACAATACATAATTGAGTTATAATATAAAAACATTTATATTAATAGTACATCAAAATTAAATCCAGTTCAAAATAAATACTAATTAGATTTGTAAATTTTACTCTTATTAAATTTTATAAATTAAAAAAATAAAAAAAGGTCAAGATCGGATAATTCCTCTTCGGGAGAGATGTACGTCGAATAGTCGTGGGAGTTATCTTCTTTGTCAATTTCGGAGTCGTGGTAGGCTAGATGGTCAGGCATCAACAACAAGGATTGATGCAAATACAACCACAAAGAAATCTTCCTTTAAGTCACAATCACTCCTTTCACTCGAACTCTTTATGGTCGTAGCCTATTAAAGGAAGGAAGCTCATTCACATGTGGTTAAACGATAGAAGGGTAAATATTTCCAATCAAACATAATGAATGGTGATAAGTTTTTTATTTTTACTTTTTGGATTTACAAGGATGAAATGTTGTTTTTGTATACTATTTAGCCTATATACTAAGAACCAATGATCTTTGGCCTATTTGTCATAGTGGTTCTGTAGAAAATTGTTAGAGCCATACAGATCCCAAGGGCATTTTGATGGAAGGAGATCTTACTTCCTTCTTCCTAATACTTGTTGCACTAGGTAAATTGTGAAACAAACATGTTGCTTGTAGTTTACAGAATAGTGATTGTGGGGGGTGGTTAGAATTTTTTTACAATAATGAGAGTGGATTTTGGGCCTTTTTGAACTCAACCCAAATTGTAAATATATTTGAGCTAAAAATAGAAATTCCAAGGTCTCATTTTCATGTATATTCTTTATTTATATTTGATATAATTATATTTAATTTATTTTATTTTATGTGGTTCAACCAAAGACTCACAAACTAAAACACTGACCTATTGACCCAACATTTTGGCCAAGTTGGCGATCGATTTTTGTTTAATGAATATGGTTCGAAGGAAGGTCTTTAGGAATATATTGGTGTGATGGTCTTGGCTTTTGGAGAAAGATTAGCGTGGGTCAGTTTGTAATTTTACCTTTATTTGGGAAATTTATGATTTTTAAACTTTTTGGAGCAATAAATTGAAATACGAAACTTTTTGAGATGTTATTGTAATTGGTGTGGATCAATTTATAATTTTTAATTTATTTGGGACATGCAAAAATGTTAAATTTTTTGAATTTTTAAATTGAAATAAAAAAATTCTCGGGGACATTAACATAATTTCTCCTCAGCATAACACTTTGACCACATACACCTGTTTTTGAATTTTATTAACTACATGTGCTATTTTAGTTGGTCTACATCAACAAGGTTTTGAGACCTTTGAATTAGGGGCACCTTAAATCCACCATTTTATAAAAACAACAAATTTCATTATCATCGGAAGAGCTTCTAACATGCACAAAAATACCTTAAGTAAAGAGAGAGAGAGTTGAGAACTTGGGTTACCTCCCAAGAAGTGCCTTATTTATAGTCTTGGCTGGACTTTGTCAGGTGAAGTGATCAAGGAGGCTTCAATTACGAGGGAGTTGTAATCCTCTTGTCCTTGTCAATGTAAGAAGTTGTTCCATGGCCAATTTCCTTGGATGTGCCACCCATGCCAAGTTGTGCTCCAAAAGAGACTTGTTGACTTGAAAGTCCCTTAGATAAGTGTTCCATGGTGGATTTGGGCATGCCATTCTCAATTCACTCCTTTTGACTTATGAATCACCGCTTTTGGCTTCTAAGGAATGTGTGCCATTTGTGGGAGTCAAAACTGGGGTAGATTTATTTGCAAACATATTGAGAACCACTTGCTCACCATATTAGCTTATCCTTCGGCACATCAATCGAAGCACCAGCTATAGCCAAGAACAGTCTTTCAAGAATCAATGGCATGGTGAGGTCCTCATCGATATCTATGATGATGGAGTCCACGAGGAATATGAATCGATCAACCTTCACCAGCACGTCTTTCACCACACCCCAAGGTTCTAAAAGTGTTTGATTAGCAAGTTATAAGACCACGAAGGTAGGCTTAGGGTCCCCCAAACCTAATTGCTCATATATGGATAGAAGCATAAGATTGATACTTGCCCTGAGATCACATAATAATTTTCTAGAAAACTTCTCCCCAATAGCACATGGAATTGCAAAGCACGGATATAAAATTTTGGGAGGGCATTTGCCTAATAAGATGGCATTACACTCCTCAGGGGCCACCACAAACTTCCTCTTCGTGGATAAGATCTCGTTCATTAACTTGAGGTACCATGGCATTTGGGCAAGGGCTACCACAAATGAGATGTTGATATAAAGCTTTTTGGACATCTCCAGAAACTTAGGAAACTCTAAATCCAATATTTGTTTGATGTAGCGATTGGGGAATGGAAGGGATAGGACAAATGGCTTATCTTCTTTCTTCTTACATTCGTTCTCATTCTCCTTAAGCTTTCACTACAAAAAACAAGTAATTTATGGCAGTTTTAATACGACAAAAGTTGTTAAAAATCACCATAATATATAGTATAATACAACAGTTTTAAGACTGGCATATTTTAAATTAATAAAATGACAGTTTGATGCATAAAATGACAATTTTAAACTATCATTTTTTTAATTTTAATTTTAATAAAAAATATTAAATAAAACTATCACCTTCTGTAATTGTCTCATGATCTCTCTTTTTCCTATCTTCCCTCACTTCTCTATTTTTCTCCCCCAAACATTTCCTCTTTTTTTCGCTCCTTGTGTAACACCCTGAAAAATGTTTGTTTAATCATCAATGATCATTTTATAATATTCTTGATTTTTAGGAATTTTTCTGGAATTTTTCGGAAATGACGAATATTTTAATATATTTCTCGTTTTACGTGCACACTGAGCAGAAACCTACTGACTTCAATGTAACGCTCCGGAAATTATTTATTTTATCATAAATAGTCATTTTCTAATATTTATGAATTATGTGAATTTTTCTGGAATTTTTCAGAAACGACGAATATTTTAATATATTCCTCGTTTTGCTTACACGCTGAGCGGAGCTGGGAAGATGCAATATTTTTCCTATGACAGGTAAACTCTAAATTGTGGACATGTCGATGGGGGATCTTACTAAACCCAATACTGGGCACAATTTATGAGGTTTGCATTTTTTGAGATTTTTACCCGATAAATTAAATCGTGGTACCGTAAAATCATCCGATGAACAATAAAATATTATTTTTATCATCTGTAACTCTCCTACACTGGGGGAAAAATAATAATGACAGTGTAAATATTCATCTGTGTTAGTGTGCTTAATTAGGAGATAACCTTACTTTCACTTTATCGTGAAACGTGCGAAACTTTCCTTGTAAGCTTGGAGGAAGCTTCTTGAAAATTTCCTTTCCCTCTTTCCCCATGCAAATGCAGCCACCTCCCTCTCCTCTCTCTCTTCATGTACAGCTGGAACCATGTTTTGGAGGGAAAAGAATTACCTTTCATTTAACTAATTACATTTGAGTAATTTCAAAACTTAACCTAAAGCACTTCTCTCTCTTCTTCTTCTTCTTCTTCATTTTAAATTTTTCTCCTTCTTCTCTCTAGGAGAGCTCCACGGCCAGCAGCCCTCTCCCCCCTCATCCATCACAAAAATTCAAACCAACCTCATTTTGTTAATCCTCTCCATCTCCTAAACACTTTTCTTGCTTGTGGTTCTTTGAAAATCTACCATTTTCACCATCTTCTTCAAGCTTCAAGCTTAGGGTTTTTGGGTAAGCTTTTTCATTCTTCACTTTCTTTTCACATTTTCGTTTTCATGGTCCTCTTGGTGAACATCCATGCTTTATTTTTCAAGCATTGGTGCTATTTTGATGAAGTTGAATTTCTAGGGTTTTTGGTGGTGCCCAATCCAAAAATTTCAAGGAGTTCTTGGAGGTTCCTCTTGTTTTCTTCACTTTGGTAAGAGGAAGACACTCATCCTCAACCTCTATTAGCATCTAGGAACCTTGGTTGTGGTTGATTGTGAGAAAACTCTAATGAGGGTTATTCTTTGATTGCATAATTAGTATGCTTGCATGTTGTTTGGACTTGGTTTATGTTATTGGATTGATTGTTGATGTATATTGGTATATTGGAATGGATTGGAAGACATGAAATGGAAGAAATTAATGTTGGATTTTCTCTTGGGTGGCCACGGTTTTGGGGCTAAGAAGATAGGTTCTTTGTGAACAAATTTTAACAAGTGAATGACTTAATTAATCAAGTGTATAATATAAAATCAATGAAATGGAAAAATTGGGAGTTGAATCCTCTAGGGAGGCCACGGCCTCTAGGGCCTTGTTTGGGCTTAATTATGCAATTTTGGGAACTTTGGAATTTAGATAATTAAATGATTAAATCATAGGTAATAGGTTAGAAAATTAGCAAAACTGGAAGAATTAGGTACACCTTGAGATTCATAAATTTTAAAGAACCAAGAATGGAATTTGTCATAAGACTTAAGGTAATTTTACAAGGGCAAAAACAAGAGAGTGTGAGACTTTGAGATCTTAGAATAACCTTCTAAGTGTTTGAGAATAAATTACATTAGGAAAATTTAACTAATTATGAGAATTCAAGTAGAGACAAACTTTGTAAGAAAGATTAATTTTAAGTAAGAGTTCATAATACACCTTAAAAATGTGTTATTCTGTTTAATTTCAATACTATGATAATATGGGTCCATGTGAGTGACTAATGATGTATTGATGCTCTCTTTGGCCAATTGTGGCATATTGTGGAATAGTATGTAATTATGATCATACATGTTCATGCATAGAGTCTTTATGCATTATGAATGTCCTATGGACCGTTGTTAAGGCCAAGTTGCCTAGGAGATTGAACACACCTTAGTGCGGGTGCGAGTAGACTAGTGTAGGTCATGTTACGACCTTGGGAGCGTCGAGGTGCGGGTACCTCGCAATGGGCAGTTGGTAGCTCTCCTGTCCGTGGGGCAAACCGATGCAAATGCACCAACGATCCGGACCGAGACACTGTCCTATATCGTGATCTAGCGTAGACTATCTGTACAATGCCTGGATGTGCACGTGAAAACTATTGAGTTATAGCACTTTGGCCTCGGCAGCCGAGTTGCAAACATGTCTCCTGATCTTTCTCTTCGACTGTTTGTGTCTAGCTCCATGAAGTAAGAAATTGAGTACTGTGTGCATATGTATCATGATGTGTCATACTATCTGATAATTACTGCTTTACATGGATTTGAACTGTTTATTTGCTCTTACGATGAATGACTGCCTAAAACTGTTCACTTGCTTACTACTGTGTTTACTGTCTATTATTATTATGATATGTGTTTTGAGATGCTATCTGGGTGCGTTGCTCCTATTGGTTTATGGCTGCTATAATTAGTAATGATGGTAGAATGTCTTACCTCTTTCTTGTATTTCTGTTATTTGCTGCTTGTATGTGTATTGTGTTTATCGAAGACGACAGCAAGGAGGTTGAAGCTCTCGATTTCCCCGGCTTCTGGCCTGATCAAGACTAGTACCTACAGTGGAGCATGGAGGCACATATGCGCGAATTTTTGGGGGATGTGCATCTGACCTTCCTTGGGGGGGCGGAGTGCTGGCACATTAACCTGAGTTCCGACCGCTGTGTCTACCTTGGAGACGTATCGATCTCTTTGGCCTGGAGACGTCATAAGACGCCGATCCTTACCTGCTACATCAGCCTGCGGTTGGAGTTTTATCTGCCTATCCGAGAGATGTATGGTGACCGTTACTACACCCCGCGGGAGGACTCTTTTGATTCCACTGCTCGGGCTCCTGCCCGTGGCTCTGTGGTTCCTATGGAGGTTTCCTCGGATGAGGAGGACCCCGCGGAGGATCCTGACATGATCCCTCCTCATCCGAGGGCCCGACATTCTTTGGTAGCTACCGATGGTCCAGTGTTTTATTTTGGGGGCCTGATGTTTTATTTTTGCTTGTATATTCGATATCTTGGGGATATATATGTATGATCCTTTGGGCAGGTATAGTTTTGCTTTTTTTTTGGAAATTCCAGGCTTGTATCTAAAACTTATTGGATATCTATATAAATATATATGTGCATGTTGTTCAGATGTGAGTTTTACTTCTGTCTTACTCTTTATTGTTATTCATATTTCGTCACTCCGTTCTATTAATTAACAAAAAAAATAATGTGTATATTTAAATGTATATCACCTTTTTACTCACGTACTAACGAATCGGACAAATTAATCTTAATTAAAATGAACCGGGTTTTAATTTTAGAAAAAATTTTATTTTTCACATTTTTATTTGACAATGTGATGTTCCCTCTCAAAAAGGGGCGTTACATTAAGCTCCTTGCCCCTGGAATCAGAGAACCCATACCGCCCTTCACTGTCAAGCTCGTCGCCCAGCCTTTCCTCCACCGACGAGCCACCACTATGTCGAACTCGTACCCACAGCCAAACAACTATCCCTACCCCAAGGAACCCAGATCTGAGCTCACGCCCCAAGCCACCTCTGCCAGCCGAACCACACCGTGAATGAGCCTAAAGTCTAGCTACCGTGACGGCAAACCACCGTGCTTGAAGACCACCATCCTCTCTCCTCCGTTTCTGCCAGGATCGCGACCCACGCAACAGCCACGCGCCACCGTGCCAACGTCACAGATCTGTGCCCAAGGTGACCGGTCACCATCGTCTTCCGAACCAGATCTAGTCGTCTACCCACGCAGTGTCCCTCCATACACCTTTGGGTCATAGCAACCGTGAGACCACCTCATCTTCCTCACGAGCAGAACCGGCGACCCACCACCGGTTGAGAGTATGATCTGGGTTTGTGAGTATGCCTCTAGTGTTTGAGAGGTTAACCTTTTTTCTTCTTCTATTTTTTGTTAAATTTATGCTATTATGGTGATTATTTCCTGCTTACTATTCTGATCACCATCTTACAAATCTTGCCCTTGACTAGAAGATTCTTTTTGCTTTACTAATATTTCTCTCAGATAACACTATTGTTTTCATCTTTTTCAAAATTCTGAGTTTTATATGCTTATGTTGTTTGGATTGTTTTCATGGGTTTAAGGAATTGAGCATGCTAAATTAGTTTTCAATTCATAAATCGTGTGAACAAACTTATAATGTTAAAAGAATATAAGCAGTCTTGAATCAAACTGTGTCGAATTACTGTTGTAGAATCACCAACATGCTGGCTATGCTATTTAATTTGCTCATTTTCTTGTTCCTTGGGTTGGTGGGGTGGGGTTTGTGTTGAGTTTGTTGTAGATTTATGAGTAGTAAGGACCAAGGATCCAGAGTGGTTCTTCTTCTGTCCACAGGACCACAAGTATCCAAATGGTCATCGATTGAACCAAGCAACAAGTCATGGGTACTGGAAGGCAAGAGGCAAGGATCGCAAAATTAAGTCTGGCTCGACCTTGATTGGAATGAAGAAGACTCTAGTTTTTCTATTCTGGTCATGCTCCCAAAGGGAAGAGGACCAATTGGGTTATGCATGAGTACAGGCCTACCCTAAAGGAGCTTGATGGTACTAATCCTAGACAGGTATAGTCTCATCTGCTATTTTTATTGTTTTACATTTTCTTTTGATCTTTCTTTCTTATTAACTTATTGTGGAGTTGTGACATCGAATTCTTGTAAACTGTAATGGCTATATAGTTTTTTTTAAAGTGATGGTGTAAAGGGGCTTGTAGCGTATCAGATTTGAGAGCAAGAACTAGGTGGATGATGTGTCCCTCGTTAAAGCTCCTAAGCTACTATGGGAATCAAATCTATAGGGGATTGCAACATATATGGCGGTGTTTGGAAAAATAGAAAATTAGTTTAGAATTGTTTAAATTAAAATGTAAATCTATATAAATTTGAACTAGTTTTCAAGATATTTTTTTGTTTTACAGTTGTGTTTCCTGGTATAGGAGTTCCTAGATATGGTTTTACTAATCTATAATGCTATGGCCTATGTTGTGATTTTCAATGAAAATGTTGATTATTCAAAGTCTATCATATAGAAAGGTTATATAATTATATTTATTTTGTCATGATAAAGATGCTTAGTGTAGTGCAAGATTAGTGCTTAACAAGCTTGGGATATTGTTTTGCTAGTAATTTCTAGTGTTACTAGCAATTAGAAGTTCATAGAGATTGCCCTTTCACTTTATTCTTTTCAGTTGTCTTATATGTGTTTTGTTGTTATTGTTTGATTCATACAAAGTAAATTTGGAGAAGCTAAAGCAAAGGAGAGAATGTTTCAAACAAGCAACACTTGGCAAAGGTAAAGGTCAAGTTTTCCCGATATAAATCCAAACTTAATAGAATAACAGAGAGAGTTGTAATTAAAGAAAAACCCAAGGACCAAATTCCAGAAATTGAGTGGTAGTAAGTTTATGCTTACTTGGATTGCCAGCTTCTAAATAAGTATTTTGTTTGTGAAAGTGTAAGAACTAAGAATTGTGTTAAGGGTGTTATTTGAATGCCATAAATTTTTTTAAGTAATCAAGAAACTTTTAGCAGGTATATTATATATGCATGTTTAAGTTTAAGCCTAACATATACAATTTTTGTATCAGTCTGGGGTTCGTCTTATGCGGGGTGTAATGAAGGAGGTGCATCCCAAAAAGATAGTTATTGATAGGACTGATGTTCCTTATACCCTCTTAGTCTGGTCAACAGGGGTCGATCCCTCTGAGTTTGTGAAATCACTAAATCTTCCCAAGTCTCCTGGTGGAAGGTATGTGCAGCAAAAAAAATTTCTACTCTATTGCTCATTTTCTATCTATGATTTAATTAATGTTGTTGAATGATACAGAATTGGTGTTAATGAATGGCTGCGTGTTCCCTCTTTGGAAGATGTTTTTGCCCCTAGGGATTGTGCCAGTTTTCTTGAACAAACCGGAAGGCCTATGCTTCCAACTCTAGCTCAGGTTAGCCTTTTTCTATGATGTTTTCCCAACTGATATGTTTAATAATAGGATAATAATATCGAGCCTCTTTCTGATGGCCCTGTTGGTAGATGCTTATGCATACTAAAGTATATTTACTGCTATGTACCATCTATTTGTTGTGTTCAATTGTTCATGTTAACTGTCATTGTTCACAACTTCACATAATATTGAAATAGAAGATTGTTTTCCTGTGGATCTAGGCATAGTCATTCCCTGCAACTGAAAAGGTTAATGACTGAGTAATGACATTGTGCTCATCAAAATATTAGTTTACTACAACTAGACATTCTATTTATTACCATCAAAGTAGGAAAAGCTTCTATTCCATTCTATGATGGAAAAATAAGCATCAAGAGCTATCTATGTCCCATGAACTGATGATTGGGATACTTACTACGCATTGGTCACTTACAAGTTGCTGAAAGGGAGGGGAAGTTTCTTGTGGAGTTGTTCAACAAAATTAGGAAACATAATGGAGGCAAGGCTTTCTCTACAAATGGCATCCCACTTGGAGAGCCTTTTGTGTATAGGCATCTTGGGAGCATGGCATCAGTAGGTCGCTATAAAGCACTAGTTGATCTACGCCAGTCAAAGGTATAATATAGGAAAGATTCTAATTCTATATATCTAATAATAACTTCTAGTGTGGTGTTATATTATATGGAAATGAAACTTAGCAAACTCAAAAAGCTTATGATTTTGTGTTACATATTATACTGTGTAAATTGATTCACTCTTTTCATTTGAAATGCATTTAAAATGTTACAAGTAAATTGATGTACAGGCTCTAGTTTATCTAGATTAGATGCTCAATGCAATGGTTAAATTTTAAAAGATGTATGGAGGACAAGGCATCAAGTTGTTCTGCTTTTCCAAAGAATTATTACCTTGAAGGTTTAGAGTAAACTAAAATTGTTATTTGTCTTGATTAAACATGAACTAATTTCTATTGCATTTTGTTCCCATCTCCTTTGCAGGGGTGGCAGTGGAGACTTGATCCATAATATGAGGTGTCGCACACTTTTTGCAGATCGCTATTTAACCGAGAAGTTAGTATGTGGAAGTTTTTTTTAAATAATTTCGATTCGGTATTAATTCATGATGTAGAATATAACAAAGAAGTGAAGAGAAGTGAATACATCTAAGAATACATCTAATAATTTCTGATGTTGTCACTAATTCATCTCTTTTCTATTTCATTATCCTTGTGTGGTATTAGTGTTACAAGTCTAAGAATTTGTCCCTTGAGTAATATTTTTAGTAACTTTATCTTTGTGTCTAATAATTATATTCTTTCACTATTTCTTCCTAGTTAGTTTCTTTTACAAAATAGACAATTGTGTTTGTTTTTCTTTCATGTATATTTTATATTCCAACTTAAATTCTTTGCCACTTATCTGAATTATTGTCAATCCTCCTGTTTGTCTAGGTTCTATAAGTTTTAATGTCAATATAGCTATAGGTTCTATAAGTTTTTGTTTGCTATTGATATGAAATTAGAATTTTAGAACATGAATTATGGATTATGCTATTGAGTTGGGTTGTCTGCCATTTTTTTTGGTTAGTTTTAGTTGAATTATGGCAGTGCTAAACGACCATTTTATGCTTTTTTGTTGTTAGTTTTATGTAAATTACAGCAGTTCTAACTGTCGTAATTTATATTTTTTTGTTGGTTTTATATAAATTATGGCAGTTCTAACCACCGTAATTTATATTTTTTTGGTTGGTGTTATGTAAATTACGGCAACTCTAACTGTTGTAATTTATATTTTTTTTGTTGGTGTTATGTAAATTACGACAGTTCTAACTGCCGTTTTATGCAACAAAAAATTATCATTTTATACATGATAAATTATGGCGGTTGATGTGGCGGTTAATGGAAAACTTTCGTATTATACCGAACGGCGAAGATAATTACGTCAATTTTGGAAACCGCCACTTATGCAAAAAACGACAGTTAAAACTGTCATAATATGCAAAAAAAAAAACTGTCGTAATTTACTTATTTTTTTGTAGTGTTTTTCTCTTTAATCACCTCTTTGTTCCCGAGAGGCACTTTTGAACTCTCAAGATCCTTTGTAGTTGGGTTTCCTTCAAGCTCTTTGTTGCTTCAGAGGATTATGGCCATGCATTACTACTAATAAGAACCCTCAGGGTTGTTGATTGTGTCACTTGGGAAGCTCCCTTGGGGCCTAATGTTCAAAGCTTAAGCTAGTTGGCTAACTTGAGTCTCCAAGTTCCTTAAGGAGGCCACTTGGCTTTGCATCAAAACATCATAGTTTGCAGGCCTCGCATTGGTTCTGGTCATGTTATCATGTTGGCTAGTCATGAATTGCACAAACATCTTCTCCAAGTCAGAATTTTGATCTTAAGGGGAATTTGGTTGAAATTATGGAGGAGCACAGGGTGCTTCTTTGGGCTGGGAGGACGAAACTCCTTGAGAATTTCCACCCCAAGAGAAATTAGGGTGGTTCCAACAACTTAGGTTGTAAGTGTTGCCAAAAGTATTATTATTAGTAGATTGGCGAAACTGGCTACCATATTATACATTCTCTAAGCTAAATATGCAATGAGATGTAGAATGTAAGTCCCCATAATGCTCACAAGTCTCGAATATGCTATTGCCTCTAGTTGCTTGCAATAAGTTGACTGCTAGTCTGCTAGAGTGACGAACTTATTGCAGAGTGCAACTATTTGAGTGGAAAGAGAGGTAAAGGCATCTACCTCATGTACATCACCTGCCACCCTCCTAGAAATAACTCGTTTTGCAGGTCATTGGTAATTATTAGTGTTCATTTCATCCAAAAGGTTGTATGCCACATCAATAGTCTTGCTCATAAGAGTACCTCCAATTGCTGCATCTATAGTAGATCGAATGAATGCAATCAACCCACTGTAAAAAGTATGGGCCAACATCCATTTAGCCAGCCTATGGTGGGCACACCTCATCAGCATCTCCTTGAAGCCCTCCCAAGCCTTGAATAGAGTCTCACCCTCAAACTCCTGAAGGACATAATATCATTTCTGTACTTCATCGCCTTCATTAGAGGGAAGAATCGATTTAGAAACTTCTTTACTAGCTCATCCCAAGTGATGATAGAGTCATCAAGCAAGGAATGAAGCCAAGTCTTCGCCTTATGCCTCAACAAGAAGGAAAAAAGCCTTAAGCAAGCTGCAACTTTGAGCATCTCATTGTGCCTAAAAGTGTCACAAATTTACAAAAAGTTGGTCAAATGGGCATTGGGATCTTCATAAGGTAAGTCTGAAAATTACAAGGCTGACTAGACCATCTAAATAATAATTAGCTTAATTTCAAAAGTATGAGCTTGAACATTCTTCTTGTGGATGCTAGATTGAATGTCCCAAACATTGGGAGTAGCAAAGTCTCTAAGGAGTCTAGTAGGATGCTCTTCACCTGCCATATCAAAAACTTGGTCAAAATCAAGTGCTTGAGCTTGCACTTGTTCTCTTAGCAATCTCTAGAAGGTCCTTTCAATCTCACGATCTAGGAAAAATGAGATATACTATGAGTCCTTTGCAAGCACTAAGGTAAAGTACCTACAAAACAAAGAAAACTTGAATTAAGAGTTATGAATCGATATAAAAAGTAGCACCAAATCTAAACTAAATCCCTAGCAAGGATGTAAAAAACTTGTTTAGGTCCGTAAATGCATAGGTCAAACAAGTAATAAAGAGTGAGAATGAGTATCATCTCCCACGGGATTGAAAACAAGAATGATGCTATCGACCAACCAATTTTCACAAGTTCTTATCCAAGCAATCAAATTTTCAATCATCAAAGTTAACGAAAGTAACAAATTAAATTCATAAATTAAAAGAATAGTAAACACCCAAATTCACAAGAGAGGTTTTCTCTTAACTTTCCTATGATACTAGAATCATCCAAAAATAAGGTTATTTGCTCCAATTATGATCAAAATACGTTAGCAAGGTTAGGATGCCAGTTCACCAATTTGGCTCAAACTTCTCTTAAAGTTTATGTACTCAACCCAGTGGAATCAAGGAAAGTGGTCAACATAAAAATTATAGATATATCTCTTAGCTTTCCAATGACTCTAGTCTTGTTCAGTTTGGAGTCTACATCTTCAAATCTACTCCATTTAATCTAGCATGGTCGGCAAAGCTCAAAACTTGATTTCCTTATCTTTGGCTTGGCTTGATTCCTTTCATATTTTTGGTACTCCTTTGGGTCATCAACCTACATTCCAAAATTAAAATATACCCTAATAAGACACCAATCATGAATAATACATAATTAAACTAATTTAACTCTAAATCAAATCTAATTAACACTAAAGTACATGTAATTTAAGATATTCAAATAAGCTCGTAAGTTTATAAAGAAATCAATGATTTAGCATACATTTAAGCACAAAAAATAAGGCATAATAACTATATGAAGAGTTATCAAAGTACTGATGTTGTGATTGGAGTGTGAAATCATGGCCATGTAATTGGGTTATGTGATTAATATCTGAGTCTTAGAGTGTGATTTAAGTCGGGTTCTAGGTCAAATCATTCATGGACCAATTTTAGGATTTCGCCTTCCTATAATATGACACACTTATTTCCTATTTAAGCATTATAAAGCCACAAAACAAAACAGAGTGATCCCAGGAGATAAAGGCATGCGAAGGGAGCAACCCCGGTGTGAAGAAGGGTTATCTTGAGAAATCATTAGAGAACAAAGTTCCAAAGGAGAAGAAGATGCTCCCAAGGGATGAAGGCATTAAAGATCAAGGATCAAGAAAGAGAAATCATTAGAGAACAAAGTTCCAAAGGAGAAGAAGATGCTCCCAAAGGTTGAAGGTATTAAAGATCAAGGATCAAGAAAGACGAATTCAAGAAGATCAAGCACTCATAACTATTACATCTTTAGGTCCCTTGAATTTCTTATTATGTTTTTTTTTATTCATGGTTTTTTTAGCCATGGTTGTTTAATTTATCTCTTGGTTAAAGAGGATTTCAAAACCCTACACTTGACTATGTTTATATGATGTAGATGTTATTTTCCTTTTGTTAATTAAGATTGTTTGTGTTCTTCAGCTCTTAATGTTAATGATTCATGTATTGATTCGTTTAGGATGCACACTAGACAATATGATTTTACATGTTTCTAATGTTAGTTTAGGAATTTGCTAACAAGTAGACCTTAAAACCCCGCTAGTAAATCAAGGATAGTTGGGGTGCTCATAATTTTTGGTGGAAAAACACAAGTTAGAATATCCATTCTGCTAAAGGATGTTGCTTAGAATAATGTAATAACTTTCTCATCTAAATGCAGCCACGAATGAGTTCGGATAAATTAGGTGTTTATGGTTGGAGATTAGGCAGTGAATAGAACTCATGTCTAACAACGAACTAAGATGAGTGTAGTACAAGCTAGAACCTTGGCTATCTACGGTTATTAGTTTCTATTAGAATTGGGGAATAATATAGAAACCAATCATTCATAAGTGATGTCTTATCTTGTCGATGATCCAGTAGTGGAGATTGATCTTTTAACCAGTCGTTAACTTTGTTATCTTCAACCTTATTTAGTTTTTGTTTGCAATTTATTTTCTTTTCTATTCTTTGTTATTTACTTTCAACTGTCAACCAAAATCCCCCTTATAACTGGCTTGTAATTAGTGTTTTTAGACCCAATCCTCTACAAGAATGGCCCTTGTTCACCACTAAACTATTAATTCATATCTATACTACATGGCAATGTTAAACTAGTAGAACAAACGACAACCGTCAAGTTTTTGGCATCGTGTTGCTGGGGACATGTAACATAATCTTATTAATTATCAAGTCTTGTTTTTTTTTTAAATTAGTTTGTTTTTCTTTTTAGGTACATGCCGAACAATGGCTCTCAACACTAAATATCTTGGCATTCAACAACAACTGTCCAAAATTACTTCTCCTTTGGGAAAGTTTATGGCATTGAATCCCGGACAACTAACAAAGTATGATTTTTCCTCAAATGCGTACAATCTAGGATGGAAGGATCATAGTAATGGGAGAATTTAACCATAAGTAGCTCTTTATTTCATGCCTATCCAATAATCAATTTATCAAAGTGTGCAATAACCTTACTGAGTTTGTCAAGACCTGGCTGCACAAAATTCTAAATCTCATCTTGAAGACATGATTAGAGCCCTCACTAATATAACACTACAATTTTTTCATGAAACATGGGAAAATCTCTATAAGTTGAATACCACGTTCAAAGAACTGTGTCCAAATAGATAAGATTGTAGCATCCTATGCTATGCAACAATTAGAATTGCATGTGGATGATGTTTAAAAGGTTAAAAGCACTAACTCACTAATCCAACCAAATTCCTCATCTTCAAATATAAGCTTTAAGTTATCAAGTTCTTCATATACTACTAATGTTGTAATATCTGAATAGAGGGAATAAGAGAAGGTAGTTTTGGAGAATTTCTTCAAAGTGGAGGTCAGTAAACCTCTTCTAGATGCTATTAAGCAAGCGTCCCATTATGCCGAGTTGCTTGAAGAATTGCGCATCACCAAGTGGGAGTCAAAGGGCGATGAAGAAACAAGTGTGGGAGAGGATGTTTCAATAACACTTCAACAAGACCCCAACCTGAGTGCAAGGATCAAATTAATATTATTGACCCCTTACCATAACAAGACTTCAATCTAGTGAAAGCAATCTTGCAATACTCATTAGAAAGCATATGGGAGTGGAGAGTTATAAAATGCTTGGACTGAAGTTAATCTTAAATGAGCAAATTCCTACACTAAAGAAAAGAATAATATCATACATGTTTAGAGACATTGGATGAGTTAGGACATGGCTCTCATGTCGAGCTGAAGACAATAAACCAAGCACTGGATGGGAGGCAACCGAATCAATTAAGAAGATTCGTGCAAACTAAATTTGATCTTCTATCTTTTCTCTCTTTGAATTTCGTGTCCATTTTAGTATATGTGTTCATTTGTCTTTGTTTATTTCTCTATTTGCTTTTGTATGTTGTTTTGTTTCCCCATTGCATCACATGTTTTAGTTAGTTATGAGAATCTTATATGATAACTGACATGGAATTGACTGAGTCTTGCAACTTCCTAATAAAATTGGGTGTTCATTCACAAAGACAAGTAATCTAGGATTTAGAAACCTATGAAGTCATCAAAGTTGTAAAAATGAACCATAAGATCACATATAGTGGTCCAAAATGCATGAAATAAGGAATCCCAAATTGCATGACCATGTCTTGAAACACATTTCCATGAAAATACAACAACGGTAGCCCATGGCTACTATCATGATTATGGTGGGTGTCGCTCTTACCCATGGGTCTGGGAAACACTGGTCAACCACATAACCTAGGCTATATCCATGTAGGGCATCGATGGGGCTTGGCCCCATGGCTGTACACTCCCATAAACACACCCATACACACATATACACCCTTATATCTACCCAAACATCCCCTAATTGATCCTAAGCCCTTCTTTTATCATCCCAAACCCTATTCTAAACCCTAGTCACCATACCCATCTCTTCCAACCCCTTTCAAAACCCACAAAACCCAATCTTTGACCTCCGTTAACAAATCTCAAACCTTTGATTCCATTCCCAAACTCAAACCCCAAGAATAGCACCTACACAAAAGCAAAGTCAAAGAGGAAGACTACTACTTCAAGAGCTTCAAGATCACCATTACCTCCTCCTATGGAAGAACACCATGAAGTAGATCTTTCAATTCATCCATTCTTTAGGAGACCTCTAATTCTAACTAAGTACATGGATGAAAACATACTTAATGAATTGGAATTGTTGGTAGGAGTTAAGACATCGTTAAGGCATATTGGATTGTTATAATTCTTCTAAACTAGAAATCTAACATATGAGGCCTTCACTAGAGGTTACCTTCATTATCTCCCCACGTATTTCACCATATGAGATCACCTTGTTTGTGTTGAACATCATGTGCTACGTTAATTTGTGCAACTGAGTTATATCTATGAATGTGTCTAGGTATCGTACATGGTGTTTAATGCTTGTTGGTATGTTGTTTTCTATGTTCGCTATCATATATGTTGTTGTACTTATTGAATCTTATTTTTTAGAGCTTGATAGTCTAAGATAGTGATATTGAGGACAATGTTGAGTTTAAGTATATAACTTGAAAATATTTTAGGTGTGATGATTTTACTTAATTTGTGAATTAATTGAACTTGTGATGCAATGTTTGTTTGTTTTTCTTTGATGCATGCTTGTTTCTTTTTATTTTTTCTCTCTTAGTGTTTATTGAGCTAGCTTAAGTGTCTCCTTGAGTTCAAAGCTTTTGTAGAGGAATGTAAATAGTGTTGGCCACCAAAAATATATTTGTTTGTTTAATTAGCTAGTAAGCATAAGCTTTGACAAATAAATAATTAAGATCTTGCATTCAAAATTTTCAAAATCAAACACTAAATTAACTTATTAACCTAAAAGACAATATTAACTTTGAAGGATGACTTAAGTAACCAAAAGGAAGTTAATACATGATACATTATGTTACCCTAAGTAGGAGTAATTCATGTTTGTCATTTTTGTTTAGCTTGGTACAATTTACTTTTTTAAGTATGCTTTCTATTGACTTTTTTATTGGATCTATGAATTTCTAAAGACAATTTTTGTGAATTTTAGTAATTTTCAAAGTATCTAACTAATCTTAGAACAATTCCTCTAGACCCGTCAAGGCGAAATCCTAGTGTTTTACATTCTAAGAGAGAAGATTTAGGCATTCCTTGTTTAACCTTTAGCCTTTCTACCTACCTTCTTAACATAATTTTCCCTAGTAACTCATTTGAACCCTAAACACTTAGCCTTTTTTCTTTGTTTTGACTTACACAACACCTTGCCCTTCTAACTAAACACTAGACTAACCCTATGTGAGAAGGAATAATGTAAGTAAAAAAAATCATTAGGAAATCAACATTAGAAAGGGAAGAAAAATAAGTAATGCTAGCAAAAAGAAAGTCCACCCAAGAGTATCAAAGACATAAATGCAGAGGTGGAAACGCAAAAGAAAAAGAGAAGAAGAAGAAAAAAAACATTAGCCTAGCAAGGATTAGAGCATGCGATGTGTGGGTTAAGCGCTCACTCACGAGTTTGACTATAAGCGAAGTCGTTCAAAAGAAAGAAATTTGTTATGTTAGTTGTGCAAAAAAAAAAGAACTTCCCTTATTACTATTACTTCTTATCTGATGTGTTTTGATCTTTCTTGCAATGGTTTCTCTATCATTTTTGTTTATCATTATCCTTTCTTTCGTTACTAACCTTAACCCCTGTACCCTATTACAACCTTGATACTTTTTGACCTCTTAGAATATATTGGCTATATTAGTGGAGATAGGAATAATGGTTTTGCCTATGGGATTGGGGCTTCAATTAATTCATAGAGGTATTAGGAATTCTTGGTTTGCATAAACTCATCCGATTTGCATAAACTCACCCAGTTTTCAATGGATTCATGAGATTGATTTATGGATGAGTGCTTGGTTATGTGTTTTGTTCCTTGTTAAGCTTGAATGCATGAATAAATGATTGAACTCTTGGTACTTGACTAAGTTGTCATTGTATTGATTTGCTTGGAGTTGTCTTATGGAATCTGGATTTGTAATAATCTTTAATGTTTCATGAAATAGATACCTTTTGTTCATAAAGTTTGATTCTTTTCTTTTGGTTTTCTTGAGGATAAACAAAGTTTAAGTGTGCGAGTATATGATATGTTGTAGATAATGCATAATTTTAGTGTTTAATTAATATTTTATTAGATCTTAATAATAATTAATTAATTTCATTTAATAAGAATTGTAATACATCCCCTTTTTAGATGGCTTACTGATTTCACTGTATAATTTTCATGATTTAGCCATTAATTACACAGATTAGATTTGTGCCACTTTTAGCGCATCATAAATGTAGTTATTATGGTAATATATCTTGTAATTAATGTGATGGTTTTTTCACTTGCTCTATAATTGTAATAAATGAGATTTATTAATACTTGATATGAATCGTATCTCATTGATTTTATTTGATTTTTATAGGGGAGCCAATCAACGAAAACAAGAAACGTAATTAAATCTAATTTGGGTAACTTTGTTGTCTGACTTTTATACAGTATTTTGCGAATATCTCAAGCTCTATATATGCAATTGTGGTGATTTAGGTGGCATTGGAAAGTTAAGACATAAGGTTACAACTTTCATGTTTACCATGTTTGATAACTAGTGTATATAGGCCATGAAAATAGTCGATCAAGTTAATGGTACTAATGTCGTCATTGGAGTGTGAAGTCATGGCCATGTAATTGGATTGTGTGATCCATATCTGAGTCTTTAGTGTAACATCCTAAAATTTTGTATCTCGTAAACAGTAATTTTGACAGTTAACAGAATTTTACTGTTTAGTAATTTTTGAGCGCTGTAAAACTATTTTAATTATTCCGTCAGTGTATTTGATCGTTTTGAGTGATTTACTCCGTGTCAAGAAAATAAAAATTTTCGGGCCCGGAAAAACTTTACGTAATTTAATTTTTACCGTTAGGTTTTAATTATTTTACACAATCTAATTTAATATTTGTGCGTTTTCTAATTTTTGTAATTTTATGGGTGATTATGAAATTTTTATGATACTCCGACCGTTTTTGGACTGTTGGTGGGTCCCAGTGGTCTTATGTAGGCCCGGGATAAGTCCCAAAATGTGAAAATTTTTCTACGCATAAAAAAATTTGTACTGTTGAGACGGAGACAGGGGATCTTACTAAACCTGAATCCGGAGACAGTTTTAGAAAATTTCTTGTACTGTGTTTTGTACTGTATTTAATTATCGGGCGATAAAAAAATATAGTAAATATAATTTTGTGGGGTTTTAGCAGATAAAAATAAATATTATACTGCTTAAGTCAACATTAGTGGTTTGGATATCTACCATTAATTTAATCAACGGTAGAGACTTGATCTGGATTTAATTAACGGTGTAGAATTGGTCATATAAAGTGACTATGACCATTTGTAACCATTGGATATAGATTTGATCAAGGGTGGAGATTTGGTCTTGTAAAGTAACAAGGACCATTTATGACCATTGGATGTTAATTTAATCTATGGTGGAGATTTGATCTTAAAAAGTGACAAAGACCATTTATGACCATTAGATGTAAAGTTAGAAGGAGTAATCTTGACTCTTCATTTTGGAGACACATCTAATAGCTAGAATTTAAAGGAGAAATATCCAATGGCCTAAATTAAGTCTTCTATCTAAAGCTATACCTAAAGTCTACCTTAATCCTAACCATTGAATTAATCAATGGCTTAGAATGCTTCAAATAATTGCTTGGACTTTCAAGATTGAATCTTAACCATTGATTTAATCTATGGTTGAAATTTGGTCTTATATAATTTCTTGGACTTCAATTGTGACCCTTGGATGGCAACATGGAAGGAGAGATCTTGACCATCCATTTAGTAGCTTTATCTAAATGGCTAAGATTAAAGGAGGAAGAAGATCCAATGGTCCAAGTTTGTTACTATCACTTGGAAAATTTCTCAATAATTTAGTACCAATTAATTGCTCAAATAATTCACTCTTTTCTCTCTTCACTCTACGGCAATGCATAGGAAGAAGGGGACCAAAATTATTTCATGCATTTCTTATCTCACTTTATCACCTTTTCTTTCAATTATTCTGGTAACTTGACTATCACTCAAGAAAATAAATAATTCACTCTTCACTTTCCAAGCAAGGCTACGGTCATGCAATTGTTTAGGAGACCAAATAATTCACTTTGTGATATTAGGATACAATTCAAGTGAAAACAAAGTGAGACCAAGTCAACAAAAATGGCCACCTTTTCTTTAGAAACACCTACGGCCATGCAAAGTAAAAGGGGGCCAATTTGATTCAATCAATTCCATTAATTCATGTTCCATTATTTATATTATACAACAAAGTAAAATAAGTCACTACTGACAGTTTGAAAAAGATGACAACATTATTGCATGCATAATGCAAGGGGGGACGATTTTGTGCTTCATTTTGGAGCTAAAAAAAAATTTTATGACCATTATTACTTGTCATGGTCAATATTACATCATTCTTGACCATTATTGCTTTGTTTGCTTCCTTAGGAGATTGCTTGGAGGGGGGACGGTTTTGGTGCATGCTTTAAGGCATTGCATGGCTTTATGACCATTATCACTTATTCTTGGTCATTATTGATCATTTCAAAAACTTAAAGCACTTAGAAAAATTTCTCTCCTTCTCCTTCTTGCTAGCTCACGGCCATGACTCCTAAGTATGGCTTCCATCACTCAATAATTTTAACTAACTTTATTTCTTAAATCCTTACCTTATTCTAAACAACTTTCATGTTGGAGACTTTCTCTAAATCATTCATCTTCATGGACTTTCTTCAAGATCCATGTGATGGAGTATTTATGGTGAAGTGTAAGGAAACTTCATTTCTTCTCTTCTTTTTTCATGATCTAAACCATGTTTGATCCATGGTTCCTCTTAATCAAGCTTAGTATACTAATTTCTATGTATTTTGTTTTGTATTTGAGAAGCCCTTGGTAGTGAAGGACTTGGAAAGAGAAGCAAAACAAGGAACTTTTAAGGATCTTCAAGAGGCAAGAGGGAGATCCATCTCACCAACCAAGCATGGTGGTGAGAGATGGTCTTATATTTGATGGATGGTGAATCCATGTGAGGATTCATATCCATGGTCTTGTAATTTATTTGTGGGTGTTTATGTGTTTTAATTATTTGCCTATGCTTGATATGCTATGCATGATTTTATGGCTTTGATGGTATGCTTATATTATGCATGATGAGTATATGGCATGCTTGTAGTATTTATGATGAAATATGTATGTGTATGCCATGATGTGTTGATGGAAAGGAAATCAATTTTTGGCTCCAATGGCCAAGGGAGAAGGCTACGGTTTTTGATACCCTTAATTAGGGTTCATGTTGAAATTTTTCAAGAACAAGGAAATTGATTTGTTTAAATGAAAATTATGAAGTGGAGAAAATGAATTTCCTTGGTTCTAAAGGCTATGGGATTTTCGGCCAAGACACCTCAACATAGGTGTTTATAACTTAATATTTTCATGGAAGAATAAAATTGGATTGATTTGAAGAGTATGGAAAATAAACAAAGGGTTTGATTTTCAAGAGAACAAGAACACGGTTTTGAAGGGCTTTTATTAATTTATTTTGTGTACAAAGATCATAAGTATTTTTCTAAACATGAGTTTTAGACGAAACGGGCAATGTTGATTTTAAGGATTTGCAAAGAAAGTGAAAAAGGATTTGCAAAGAAAGTAAAAAAGGATTTGTAAAGAACATAAAAATGAATTTGAACAAATGGGTTTGGTTTTTATGACCATCGGTATTTTGGTTTTGAAAACAAAGATTTTAATGGTTTTGTTTGTGTGAAAATAGAAATGATAAATAATTGAGTTAGAAGAAAAAATGTTTGATGGCTTCAATGGCCAAATACCCTACGGTTTTGAAAAACTGGTTATGCCTAAATTTTTATGGAAACAAATGATATTTTATAAAACGAAGTGTTTTGTCATTTCGAAGAGAACAGTTTTCAATGAACACATTCACGGTTTTTGTAAAGGATTTTTAATGGTTTTGTTTGTGTAAAACCATATTGACTTAGAAGGAAAAATGTTTTGATGATTTCAATAGTCATGTCCACGTTTTTGAGGACTTGTATTTCCTTGATTTTTATGAAAACAAAGTGGAAATATAATTGATTTGGTATAAAGAATTTGGAAAGGGAATTTGAACATTTTATCACTTGAGAGAATAGAAATTTTCGTAACGGAAAACAAAGAGAGGTTGAAAACGTTTGAATTTTAATTTATTTTGAAGAAGATTGATTTTGGAAATGATTTGGGAAAAATGAAAAATATAATGATATTTTGAAAATTTACTAACGTATAACTTATTTTCAAGTTTTGAAATACGTTAGAAAATGTTAAGTTTTGAAAAGTTGATTTATATCAATGGAAAAGTGATTTTTGTGGATTATATTTTGGAAAAGGATTTCTTGAGTAAAGAAATGTGGAAAAAGATTTTCTTGAGTAAGAAAATGTGAAAAATGAAATACAAAGTCATATTATTTTGAGAAAAGTTAAAAAGGAATTTTTGAAGGTTAAGAAATATTTTCTGTAATGAAATTGTGATGAAAAATGTTTTACGTAACTTAAAAATGTGATTTTTAAGTTACGCAATTTAAAAAATGTGTTGAAAATGATATTGATTTATTTAAGTCCGAAATAATGTTTGAAATATTGAGGAATATTTTACGTGATTGTAAAATGTTGAAAAATATTTTATGTATCTTAAAAACGATTTGAAATACGGTAAAATATTTTTATGCGATTTGGAATACGTTAAAATATTTCTACGCGATTTGAATTGCGTTTAAATATTTTTACGTGATTTGAACTACTACTGAAAAATTAATATGTGATTTAAAAGTGATAGAATATTTTTACGTGATTGTGAAAATGACGAAAAATCGTCATGTGATTTGGAAAGTGTTTTAAATATTTTGAGAATGATGGAAAATGATTTACGCGACTTAAAAGAATGATTTTTAAGTTACGCGATTTTGAAACAGTGGAAAAATACTATACGATTTGAGAAACGTATATTTTTACGCGATTAAGAAAAATATTAAAAAATTAGTACGTGGTTTAAAAGTGCAACAGAAGAGTTGCGGTATTTTAAAAATGTAACAGAAATGTTACTGTATTGTGAAAACGTAACAGAAGTATTACGGTATTGTGAAAATATAAGTAAAACAATTTGGAATTGTGAAAACGTAACAGAAATGTTACGCGATTGTGAAAACACGACAAAAGTGTTTTATGACTATAAAAACATAATAATATGATGATTCTTGTTGAACCATTCATATCATATAATCGTATGAGAAAATGACAAGTTTTGTCTGTGATTGGCATTTGGCGCATTTTACATGCATTGGAAAGATATGCCTGTGATTGGCATTGGTGCATTATACATGCATTGGAAAAATATGTGTTGAGGCATATGATTACATTGAACAAATGAAATTGAAAAGATTTGGCCCTTGTGGTTGGACTTGCACTGATATATTAGTGCATTGTATAAAGTATAGCTAATAAGCTATTTTGGCCCTTGTGGTTGAAGAGGGAATGAGAATTGATAGTGAGGTCTATGATGGATCTTGGGGGCGTCAAGGCGCGGCGGTCGACCAGTGGATATCTGTCTGTGGGCTAAGGCTGAACCATATGCCACTTGTCGATGCAGTTCGTTGCAACGCATTGACGATACCCAACAAGAACACGATTCTTTTCAATGACTGGAAGATTGTCTTTGGGCTAAGGCTGACAAATAACAGAGCATTCTCCTCGAAATTTGTAAAAACCTCTATGGAGTTGTTTTTGAAAAACTGAGTCTATGTACACATGCATGAATCTGAACATTTATATCTCTATGATATATTAATTGAGGAATATTGGCTATGACAACTGTTTTGAATACTTGGATAATGATGATGATAATTAGACAATGTTGAGGGCATTATTGTAATTGTTGTTTATGAAAATTGAACTGATAAATGATTGGATGATGATAGTTGATTAATATTGATGGCATGATCATATTTCTGGTATGATATCCCTGTATGATATTGTTGTTTGTGTTATCTCTGTGCTGCTATGTTGGTATTGGTGTAGGTGATCTCACCTCTTTATTATGTTATCTTGCTGTCTCAGTATTGTTAAAATTATATAGTAGAAAGAACGAGTTGTTTTAGACATAACGGGTGGTAGATATTCTAAGTTTTGGTGACAACATGGAGGAGTGGTCATTCAGGACTCGTTGGTGTGCAATGTTAACAAGGAGCAGATATCTGATGTATCAAGATGGATACAAGAAGGAATAAATATGTTAAATTTTTTCGTTAGTATTGTACCGTGCTATTAAGTAGGACCCGTCATAGGGTTTGCTACTGTCAAAAAGAGAGAGTTTTCTGTTAGTTTTATATTTCTCTTTAAATTGTCAAATATTAATTGGTGTCAATATTGTATATTAGATATATTTTCAGTAATACCTATAAATTTCAGTAAGTTTATGTTTCAATAAAGAAGAAATTTTAAAACTCACATTTTATAACTCAAACCTTGTGCGAACTTCTTTTCAGATTATGAGTCGGGAGTCAGACATGTGATGCCCTAAGGAGGGTGTTACATTTATCATGATTTAAGTTGGTTTCTCAGTCAAATCACTCATTGACTGATTTTTTGGGTTTTGCTTTCCCACATTACGGTACATATGTTCCCTATTTAAGCGTTCTAAAGCCATATAAAAAAGTGGATTGACTCTAAGAGATAGGGGCGTACAAAAAGAGCAATCCTAAGATGAAGAGGGGTCGTCTTGAGAAATCACTAGAGAGCAACACTCCAAAGAAGAAGAAGACGCACCCAAGGTTTGAAGACATTAATAAAGATCAAAGATCAAGAGAGAGGAATTCAAGATGATCAAGAACTCGCATCTATTACGTCTTTATGTCTCTTGAATTTCTTATTATGTTCTTATTGTTTGTATCCATGGTTTCTTTAACCATGTTTATTTAATTTCTCTCATGGTTAAAGGGGATGTCAAAGCCCTAAACTTGACTATGTTTATTTGATATAGATGTTATTTCCTTTTTATTAATTGAGATTGTTTGCGTTCTTCTACTTTTAATGTTTATGATTCATGTATTGATTTGTTTAGGATGCGCATTAGACAATAAGATCTTACATGTTTCTAATACTAGTTTAGGAATTCGCTAAACCCTGGGTTTTCCTAACCTTGGGAGCAAATTAAGGATAGTAGGGAGTTGCTCATTATCTTTGGTAGGAACACAACATAAGTTAGAATATCCATTCTGTTAGTGGATATTGCTTAGAATAACGTAATATCCTTCTCATCTATATACAGCCACAAATGAGTCCAGATAAATTGGGTGCTTATGGTTGGAGATTAGGTAGTGATTAGAACTCATGTCTAACGATGAACTAAGGAAATATAAGCGTAGTGCGAGCTAGAACCTTGACTATCTACACTTATTAGTTTCAATTAGGAATTGGAGAATAATATTGAAATCAATCGTTTATAAATGATATGTCTTATCTTGTTGATGATCCGATGGTGGAGATTAATCTTTTCACCAGTCCTTAACTTTGTTATCTTTAACCTCGTTTAGTGTTTGTTTACAATTTACTTTCTTTTCTATTTTGTGTTATTTACTTTTAACTGTCAGCCAAAATACCCCTCATAAGTGGTTTAGTAATTAGTGTTTTTAGACCCAATCTTTTACGGGAATAACCCTTACTCATCACTAAACTACTAATTCATATTTGTACTACACTTAATTGATAATATTAAACTTATGGAAATAACGATACCCATTATATAGCCTCTTGTACTTGGTCAAACTCAATTTAAATTTGACCTTCAGTAGACTAGCTCCAGATGACCCAATAACATAAAATATGGCCCAAGTCTGGCTTCATTGTCGGACTTACTTTCCCTTTAGACCCATTGTAGACTTGACCCATTACTATAATGTTCATTAATAACTTTCCAACTAACACGTCAATTATCAACCAAATATGAGTGAAATTTAGACCCAGTTTAGCCTAACAGCCACTATAACAACTTTCTTACACTTTTTAATGATGTATAAATTCTAACAATGTGTATTGGTTAGTTAATGAGTAAATCAAACCCTAAATTAACTCATTAAAAACTAATACACGTTAATGATATTTGTACATTATTTAAGTGTAAAAATGTGTTGAAAATTTGATGTAAGAAAAGTGTGTATTAGCCTAATGTTGTAAAAATATTAATTCCAATCCAAGATATTTTTGATGTGTTAAACCTTCAATGAAAAGCCTATTAATCGGATTAATTAAATAAAATAAATCATATCCCATCAAATTTACATACAACCATCAATAGTCTTTAAACTTAAATGATTAGCTTTGCATTAGATCTTCAAGAGGTACACCTATAAAGCATGGCCCATACATATTCAACAATATAAATTAAAAATTAAATTAAACCAAAAAAGCGGTTTTTTTTTGAACTTGAATCATTTTCTTTTGGAGTCAAATGATTAAATGATGACGAGGTTGAAAAAGGGTTTAGATTGAGTAATTAATTCGATTTAAAGCTTTAAAAATGGATAAGGTTTCCTAAATAAAAAAATTTTAACTTCAGTTCAAGCCTAAAATTGGTTCCAAAAACTAGAAAATAGTTCAAAAATTGAAGTTAAAAGTTTAAAAACCATTTTAAATTATGAACAAAATTTATAACCTTTACTAGCCATGGCCTTAAATCCACTTTCAACTTTCAAGGATATTCCCTTACAGTTTCGATATCAAAATCAATAACCCAAAATCTAGCCAAAACCAACTACCAATCAAGAATTAAAATATCGTAATTCAACATTCCCTGTTTAGGCTATCAATCGAGGTTTCAAAAAAATACACATATTAATAACAAAACATGAATTTATTAAAAAGATTTAATAAGCGATTTTATTAACAACATTCAAGACTATCACATAAATAGTTGTTTAAAAAGTCAGTAGTTAATTAGGAAAATAGGGAAGTAGATGAAACCAACGAAACATTAAAATAAATAAATAAATAAATGGACAAAGTTTTACTATACAATCCAATATTGGTTACTCAACATGGGCTTTATTCATGCTCGAGAAACTTAACAAAGATTTAGTCAATTATAATTTTTTCTAGAAGGTGTAAATCACTTAGAGAAACCAAGAAAATAACTTTCAACATAAATCACATAAAAGTTAAAATATATAAAAGTTAATAAATATATAAAACCTCACATTCATAAGCCAAAACAAATCTATGAGCCAGAACACTTAAAGTAATCTTCAACATACGTGTTAGATCCTCTTCCCAATGCAAGGGCACTTAGGTTTACTTGCTCTCTTCTTAGTGCTCTTGACAACTTTTAGAAAAACTGAAATCAAATAAAAAATACAAAATTTATCTCAGTACTCTCAGGAATCAAAAATTTGAAAGTAAAATTGCTCAAACAATCCTTTAGGAAAAAAGTGAAAAAAGTTATACTTTGTAGTTGATATTGAATTCCCCTACCATGATGGATATTAACTAATCAAAATTCTTAAATCATAATATGAAAGATCCAAACAGGTAGAAACATTATTAAATTTACAAAATTTGAAAGAGAAGAAATATCAAACTTCTTTGCTTTAAGAGACCCTAATAGTCAATCTTCATTTCTTCATTATTAAATTAAAATCTTCATAACTAGCCAACCCTTTCACAAGAATATCAACAAAAAGGATTTTAAAGAAACTTTTTGATCAAAACATTTTAGTAGGCATTGAACAAGCCCATTGAAGAAAGTTGCATATGCTTAACCATTTATTTTATTCAGAAGTAAAAATACATAATAACATGGCATTATTAACCAATGAAATCAAGAGATTTTCACATTGTTACATAATCTAATTCAGCTTCATTTTGTTGAGGCAATTCATCAAACAGAACAAAGACATCTCCCATCCATTCAAAATTTTCGAAATACATAAAAAATAAACTAAATGCACCAACCAAAGAAGAGAAATAGTTATTGCATGAAAGCTATGCCCAGAAATGACATAATCTTGAATTTTAGATAACACTATCATCAAAGCTATGCACCAACCAATATTAAGGCAGTGCAAGAAGCGCACAAATCAAGTGTTCTCACCACAACAGAAAATGAAAATCTAAATGAAAATGAAAATAAAAATGTAAGAATAAAAAAAAACATCAAGGGTTCTCACTATCGAAGACAAGAGCACTTCAATGGAAATCAATTTGAAGCAACACCAAGCGACTCGATGAGGACTCGCAGCAGAAAGAAATCGATGAAGACACAGAGTCACATATCGAGGCAAAAAGATGAAGATACAGAGTTGCAGATCGACGATGAAAGTTGAAGACGCATAATCGAGTGCTTGATTTGAGCCTGAATGTGTCGCCAATTGTGCAATTCTTGGTGCTTGATTGGGGGTTAAGGTTTAGTGAATTGAGAGTAGGTTCAGTGATTTGGGGGTTAAGGTTAATAAAATTTGAGAGAAATTTCTGAAAAGGGAGAAGGATGAGTGAACTAAAAAGTAAGATAGCTTTGATCGATAGGTTTGGTTATTGCAGTGAACCGAATTGGATGGAGAAAGAGTTAACCGAACCATTTTTATAAAATGAAAACTGATTTATGTTAATAACTATTAAGAAAAAACTGGTTATTTTGGAGTGGTTCAGTTTGGTTTATATACTAGTTTGGTTTATTTGGTTTTTTTGCACACCCCTAATTAGATCTTATCGAGCATCATCTATAGGTCTTTACCACAAATTGATTGGTCTTCTCTTCATACATCCACTTTTAGCATTTGAACTGCATTCAAGTGGCATAAGAGATGAAACAAAGTTGAAGGTCTTGGACTAAATCCTTTATATCTTAGAATAGATAAGCACATAATTTCGGAAGCTAGTAAAAATTACTTAATTTTTAATTAAATTTAAAATTTGTTAATGGAGGAATTAAAGTGGATAGAGCACAGTGAGATCATAGCATAGTTGTGTATGTGAAATGTGTTTTCCTTTTAAAAAATATCATAGTTGTGTCATTTAGTGGTAATGATTAATTCATATATATATATATACATTATATATATATATATATATATATATATATATATATATATATATATATATATATACATACATATATAGAAGATAGACATACAAGAAAATATCGGTGAGAGGAGTGTTTATTATAAAAGGTGAGAGAAGTAAATCTCGACCATTGGATCTTACATGAATGGTCAAGATTAGAACATAAATGCATATGACTTTTTTAAGTGGTCACATTACCTTTAAGTAACATTTAATCTTAACCATCCATGCATGATTATATGATCAAAATTTACTCATCTCACCCTCTTATAATAAAAACTCATCTCACTAGATATGCTCCCAAGATGACGCTGACTCTGGATGAACAACCTGCTTTAACACTCCCACATACCCCAAATCAGAGGCATCGGTTTCTATTATCAAAAAGGCTTGAGGATCTGGAAGTCCTAAACAATGAATTGTTTTAACTAACTTCTTAATCTGCTGAATAGCACTAGTTATAGAATTATCCCAAGGTGGAGGATCCTTACGTAACCTTCTAAACAAATGGGCACAAATTATCCTTATGTTAGGAATAAAATCTATTACATAGTTAACACAACCTAAAAATCTTTGAAGTATTCTTATCTCTAATTTCGTTACGAAACTTGTCTGTAAAATCTATTGATCTTTCAATTGGGACAATTGTTCCTTGATTAATCTCAAATCCTAAAAATCTTATCTTAGTTTGGAACAATTTCATTTTCTTAGCAAAAATTGCTAATCCATTTTCTTTAATTAAATTAAAAAATATTTCTAAATTATTAAAGTGTTGATCAATTGAATTAGAGAAAACCAGTACATCGTCCAAATATACTATAGTAAATCTTTAATAAGGATTTAAAATATTTTGAAAAAGATGAGATAATCATTTCAAAATATCCACCTTTAGAATCTGTTAAGATAAAAACTAAAGAAAGAATTGAAGTGGAAGCTTCTCCATTTAAAATTACAAATAGATCATTAAATCAAGTTGTTGAAAAAATCAATGTTAATAAAGTTCATCAACAGCTTAATTATTCTAATCAGATGCTCCACACTATGTCAAAAAAATTAGAAAGAATAGAAAATCAGATAATTGAGAAATCTTCCTCATATACTTGTATTAAACCACTGAATAAGAATTTAGATCCAACTAGGCCCATATACAAGATAATTAATGTTCCTAACTCATATTTATATTTAAAAGATATAAATCTAGGATCAAAATCTAATAATTCAATTAAAGAGATTAAAAGAAAATTAGCACAAATGTCTTTAGGATCAACATCAATATCTAGCCCAAAGGTACAAACATTAGATAAGATTGAAGAATTAGAAAATGAATTTTTAAGTCTTTAGATTACTAAACACAGAAAAGATAATCCTATTCCTAAGACTAGGAATTACTATTCAAGACCCACATACCCTGATATTCAATATGAAGAAAGGCAATTATTAGTAGAAAACTCATACTGTGGAGACTCGATAGTAGAATGGAATATTGATGGTGCAAAGGAACAGCATATCCTTGACGTCATTCGACAAATGACAATGGTTGCAACAACCTTCAAGGGTAAAGGCAATACAGATAAGATAGTTGCTTCTTTGATAATCATGGGTTTTACAGGCTAACTCAAAGGTTGGTGGGATAATGTAATGTCCCAACAAGATCAATATAATATAATGAATGCAATAAAAATTGAAAGTGATGGATCAACAATAGAAGATTCTATAACGACCCTTCTATATACAATAACTAAGCATTTCATAGGAGAACCTTTAAAATTTCATCAAAGAATTGCAGATCAAATTGTTAATTTGAATTGTCCATCTATATCTGATTATAGATGGTATAAGGATATGTTTTTGTCAAAATTTTACTTAAGAAGTAATGCAGTAGCTGATTATTAGAAAGAACGATTTATCGCTGGTCTTCCAAAATTATTTGTTGAAAAAGTTAAGATCAACATTGAAAGGAAAAATGAAGTTACCATTCCTTATAATCAACTTACATTTGGTCAAATCTCTAATCATATAATAGAAACTGGTTTACAAATATGTTTAGATTTGAAACTTCAACATAAAATTAAAACTGAGTCTAAGAACACTAGAAAAGAATTAGGATCATTCTGTTCTTAGTGGGAGATAGAGGGAGTAAAGGCCCCAAGTAGAAGAAAACATGTTCAAAAATAGGTTCCTCATAAGTCTAAGAAATCAAAAAGATATTATAAGAAACATTATAGAGAAGAAGAAAGCTCCTCAAAACCTAGATCTTCAAAATCTTCTAACAAATCTTACCATAAAAAATCTAGATCAAAGAAAAAATTAAAGGAAATTGTATGTTATAAATATGGAAGAGTAGGACATTATAAGAAAGATTATAAAGTAAAACAAAAAATTAATAGCTTAAATATTGATGAAGAATTAAAGAAAAACTTAATAAGCATATTAGTTAATGAATTTGAATCATCTGAAAGTGAATATAGTTCCTCAGAAGAAGAACAAGAAAAAGTTAATCAGATAAGAGAATCTTCATCTGACTCAGAAAGTCAACAAGAAGAAGAATGTATGGGATTAAGACCAGATTTATGTAATTGTTCAACATGTTTAAGAACTATAAATGTAATTACTAGAGACCAAGCTTCATCATTAGTAAGCATTATTGAGAATATGGAAGAATCGTTAGTTAAGCAAGAATTTATTCAACAAATTAAAGAATTCTTAGATCACGAAGAAAAGAAGAAAAAAAAGATTCAAAAAATAGATATGAAATAAGTCCTAGAAAGATTTAAGAAACCCCAAAAATCTAAACTTACTTTAAAAGATATTCAGCAAGAAATAAGAAATCTTAAAGAAGAAGTTAATCAATTAAAACAAAAAGATACTAAATTAGAATTGAAAATGTTATACTTGCAAGGATTAATACATATACAAAGTCAATCACCAAAATCGTTAACTCATAATGAAATTCAAGAAGAAAATGAAGAAATTAAATATGATCCCTATATTCATTTGTTAAGTCAAGTAATTATTCATAAATGACATTGTATGGTAGATTTGATAATTAAAGAAGAAAGATTTAAGTTAATAGCATTAATCGATTCTAGTGCTGATTTAAATTGTGTGCAAGAAGGTTTAATTCTGACTAAGTATTATGATAAGACTAAAGAATCTGTAAGTAGTGCAACTAGATCAAAATTGTCAATCAGTTACAAACTGAATAATGCAAAAAAACTGTAAAGGAAAAATTTGTTATAAAACAACATTTTTACTAGCAAAAAATATTTCAGAACAAATTATTCTTGGAATTCCTTTTCTTTCTTTACTTTATCCTTTCTCTGTTATAGAGATTGGTTTAATAACGAATGCATTAAGAAAAGAAATTTGTTTTGAATTCCTTAAACCTCCTCAATTCAAAGAATTAAATATGGTACAACAATCTTTAATTTCTAAAGTAAATTTGATAAGTAAGAAAACAAAACAAATAAATATGTTAAGTAAAGAAATGCAATATAAAATGATTCAAGAACAGATAAGTAAATCTCCAATTCAAGATAAAATAAAAATGGTTCAAGAAAAATTCACTAAAGAAGTATGCACTGAATTTTTGAATGCTTTTAAGGACAAGAAAAAGTATATAATTAATTTACCCTATGAAGAAGGATTTCAAGAGATAAATATACCTATAAAGCAAGGCCCATACATATGAATCAACAATATTTAGAATATTGTAAAAAAGAAATTCAAGAGTATCTTGATAAGAATTTAATCAGACCAAGTAAATCATTATGGAGTTGTGCATAATTCTATGTTATGAATGTCTCTAAGGTTGAAAGAGGTATTCCTAGATTAGTAATTAATTACAAACCTTTAAATAAAGCTTTGAAATGGATAAGGTATTTGATTCCTAAAAAAAAAAAAAGATTTGGTCAATAGACTTCATCAAGCTATCATATTTTCAAAATTTGATATGAAATCTGGTTACTATCAGATAGAAGTTGCTGAAGAGGATAGGTATAAAACTTCATTTGTAGTTCCTTTTGGTCATTATGAATGGAATGTTATGCCACAAGGTTTAAAGAATGCTCATTTAGAGTTTTAGAATATAATGAACAATATTTTAAATCCTTATTCAAGATTTACTATAGTATATTTGGACAATGTACTAGTTTTCTCTAATTCAATTGATCAACACTTTACTCATTTAGAAATATTTTTTAATTTAATTAAAGAAAATGGATTAGTAATTTCCGCTAAGAAAATGAAATTGTTTCAAACTAAGATGGATTTGAGATTAATCAAGGAACAATTGTCCCAATTGAAAGATCAATAAATTTTGCAGACAAGTTTCCTAATGAAATCAAAGATAAGAATAAACTTCAAAGATTTTTAGGTTGTGTTAACTATGTAGCAGATTTAATTCCTAAAATAAGGATAATTTGTGCCGCTTTGTTTAGAAGGTTACATAAGGATCCTCTACCTTGGGATAATTCTATAACTAGTGTTATTCAGTAGATTAAGAAGTTAGTTAAAATGATTCCTTGTTTAGGACTTCCAGATCTGTTATCCAGTAGATTAAGAAGTTAGTTAAAATGATTCCTTGTTTAGGACTTCCAGATCCTCAAGCCTTTTTTATAGTAGAAATTGATTCCTCTGATTTAGGGTATGGGGGAATGTTAAAGTAGGTTGTTCATCCAGAGTCAGAGTCATCTCGAGAACAAATGGTAAGGTATCATTCTGGTGTCTGGCAACCAGCCCAGAAAAAGTATAGTACAGTCAAAAAAGAAGTTTTAAGTATAGTGCTATGTATCACAAAATTTCAAGATGATTTATTTAACAAAAAGTTTTTGTTAAAAATTGATTGCAAAGCTGCTCCTTCAATTATTCAAAAGGATATTAAGAATTTGGTTTCAAAATAAATTTTTGTAAGATGGCAAGCTTTATTGTCATGTTTTGATTTTGATGTTCAACAATTAAAGGGAAAAGATAATCACCTCCCTGACTTTCTAACTAGAGAATTTTTGCAGGGATATAATGGCGACTAGCTCCTCATCAAAATCTAAAAGTAAAGGATTACTCTTGATAAGTATATTCAGAAATATGCTAATAAGGATACTTAGTTAAGTACAAAGTCAAGGTCTTTTACCTCCTTACCAGGGTCTTCTACCCTAACTGTTCAACATTCTCCTATTTCTTTAGTAAGACCTTCATTTGATCAAAACATGTTTACTCCTCTAAGCTACTCACAGTCAGTATCAAAATCCCCTCAAAAGTCTAAATAGACTCCTTTGCTCCCAATGAATTCTCCTAACACTTAAGAAAAAAAAATTGAATGGATAATTACCCTTGAATTAGGATTTTATTCTCCTCAGTCTTCTCCCTAAGTTGTTCAAAATATTTTCCCAAAAGGCTTTCATTTTATTCCTCAAGAGTCACTTCAAAAAGATCGTCAGTATTATGAATTAATTTTAGTTTATACTAAATCCACTGAATTAGATCATTATTATAGCCCAAAAGATCCTGATAATATTAATTTTTCTAAAGTCAAGATCCTTAAAGTTCTCAGTCCTTATCAATGGAACCAAGCTCTTCATACTCCTAAAGAGTTCTCGATTAAGTACAGTCCTCAAACTTATATGTACTGGGACTATCTGCAAGCTTGGTACAAATTCATGCTCCTCAGGCCATATTCATATTCTTGGTTTTTCTGGTTTCAGAAAGGTACTAAAGTATTTCCATCATGGTTAGCAGACTGGATATGCTCCACAGGTCCATGTGTTGATATCCTTCCTAAACCTGTTAAGGATTCTTATGATATGTTCGTAGCTAAGACAAACTTTTCTCCTGGTGCTAGAATGTTACATTTCTATACTGCTTTTGGAATTGCTTGGGTTAATGTATGGGATTATCATTCTTATCATAAGTTCGCGACTCCTCATCCTACTTGGATCGCCAGAGAATTTAGTGTTAAGTGGTGGCCAAGTTTCAATTTAAGTTTGGTAAGTACTGAAGTAGTTAATAAATGGTGTGTTGTGAATCCAACTTTATTAAGAGAAAATCATAAGAAGCCGTCAGAATTTGAGCAACTCAAAGAACAACTTCTTAAAGATTTAGCATAAGCCTCCTTAGAAAAAGAATTGTTTTTCAAGATGAAGACTTCTATGTCAACATCTGGATCCTCTCCTCATCAGAGTCATTCTCTTAACGAGGCTAGAGAGAATGATGATTTTTTCAACGAAGATGATTGCTATGGAGTGGACCTCTCCAACATGTAAGTCCCAGGCTCATTATCAAATTCCTCATGATAAGAACTTGACATAGAAAAGCAAAAGCAACCAAAGTGAAAAAGAAAAGTAAAAGCATCTAACTTTAATAATTAAAGGAGTGTCGATAGCTAACTTTGTCGGCTACTGATAACTCCATAGAATGTAGTTATTTGTACCCTATTTATGTGCGTTATTGATTGCTTTGTCTTTGTTGTTATGTATTGTTGGAAGGCTTTAGCCCCATTTTCATGTAAAATCCATGTTGAGGTCTTCCTTCTTATCAATCTTATTAAAATTCTTCATAATCTTTGATTGGATTGAGTTTGATTGCATTTATATTTGACTGGTTGATTTCTCAATTGCAGGATGGGCCCAAAAGAATCAAATTGATGCGAGCCAAGCTGCATTGGAAGATGAATCATAAGAAAAGCTTTAGTAGCTCACGCCGCGGTGCTGGCATATTTATGTCACGGCGTGCTGCTCTCTTCCTATGCACCCTGATAACCCGAGGCCTTCATGCCGCGGCATGAAACGCAAAATCTGTGAGCCTATAAATACTTTGTACGCAGATTTTAGAGGAGAGATTTTTAGGACTTTTACTTTACTCTTTTAGCTTTTGTCTATTCGAGAACCCACTAGCTAGGACTCCATTTTTGGGCTGAAAGAAAGCTGAAGAAGCCAAGATTGGAGGTCATCTTCATCTTGGAGGGAGATTCAAGCTTCAAGGCTCACCCTATTGGGCTTCTTCTTATGTTCCTTCGCTTTTCTCTCTTCCCTTTATGTTGAATATGAATTTTTATAATGCATTTTCGTGTTCAATGAGTAACTAAGCTATGTTTAGGGTATTCTTTAGATCCCCCTATGGATATTGAATGATTTGTACTCTTTTGAGTTTATATAAATGATTCGGGTTTTGTTCTATCATATGATGCTTAATGCTCTTATTTGTTTGATTAACTTTTAGGTGATTTGATAAAATCTAATGAGTCTAGACATAAGACTTTGGGTTTTAAATCATATGTATGGTAGATACATGTTCGATTTCATTCCAATGGCGAGCTAAATTAATTCGCTAATGGGATAGACATATACCTTTTAGCCATGCATAGTCATAGTTGAAAATCAATCTTAATGCTTGTTGTTTGCTCTGGTTCTCATGAATGCATAGTGAACTAGGTAAGTGACATAGGGTTAATCGACCTAGACATAAGATTTTAACTAAGTTAGTTTCTCAGGTTAACTTAATCTAATTGTTTATGTTGCTTAAAAGGATTGCATGTTATCAATTGAAGTAGGGGATGAAAAAGGATTTCCTATTTTCTCAACCGTATCTTTATCTTTTCTTTATGCTTTGTAGTTTAATTAATCAACCCATTTTTCAATTTACATTTACTTGAATAGAATTAGTTAAGTTGTAGGTTAATATTTAGCTTTAGAAAGTAACTATAGTCCTCGTGGGAATGATCTCTACTCATCATTTTTATTACTTGAACGACCCGTGCACTTGCGGTTAACGAAAAAGTTACCAACAAGGTTGGCAGGCCAACAACCACTTTTCGGACTTCAAGCATTTGGAATCCGGAGTTATTATTGCTCATAAACTATGTGGACTTTAGCCTTGTTGAAATCTGAAGACTCTTCATCTTTATAAGCAGCAGCTTCTCATTGAAGTGGAGTAGAGAATTTTCCTTAGAAAAATTTCTAAAAATCAAAAACCTCCTTATTTATGTATCTTGTTTTCCATTTGTATCGTTTGGAGACAAACTCGTTCATCAAGATTTGTAAACTTTGTATCATCTTTTGTGTAAGTATTATTTTTAATATAAGAATATTTTGATCCTAATTTCTGACTCTGCTTTACTTGTTTATGCATATTTTTACTATTGTTGAGCTCATGCCATCGATCTTGTATGTCATTATATATATATATATAGGGGTCATATCTAGTGAGAGGAGTTTTTATTGTGAGAAGGTGAGAGGAGTAAATCTTGACCATACAACCATACATGAATGGTCAAGATTAAAAGTTCTTATTTAAAGGTCATGTGACCACTTAAAAAAGTCACATGCATTTATCTTTCTTAATCTTGACCATTCATGTAAGATCCAATGGTCAATATGTATTCTCTCACCTCTTATAATAAACACTTCTCTCTTGTTTGTAAGATCAAATCCATTATATTATATATATATATATATATATATATATATATATATGAGAGGGGATCGATTTTTATACATAAATTAGTGTAAGTCTTTTTTAACTTACACTCATTTTCAACCATTAAATTCACTTTCATCTAATGGTTGAGGTGATTTCATTAAAAGTAACCATTTTAGATGAAAGTGGATCTAACATTTTGAAAATGAGTGTAAGTCAAAAAGATTTACACTTTAGCCAAAATTGATCTCTCTCTCTCTCTTCTCTATATATATATATATATATATATATATTTGATCCCACTTACACCTAGTGTAAGTAAAAAAAACTTCCTTATTTTCAATCTTCTTACACCTTTCATTTTATTTGTGATCTTATTTAAGATAAGAGATAAATGATTCTTATTATAATAAAATGAATGGTATAAGATTGAGTGTAAATCTCTTTTACTTACACTAGGTGTAAGTGGATCCCCTCCCTATATATATATATATATATATATATATATATATATATATATATATATAACAAGCTTGTAGTAGTTCAATTAGTATGATCCTAAATCTTTAAGACTTGAATGTGATAACAATTATGATTTTCTTATATATTTTTTCTGTACATCACTTTTTACTGAATGTGATAACAATCATGATTTTTTTATATCATTTTTTCTTACATTATTTTTTACATTACTCTTTATATTATTTATTCCATCACTTTCTCTTACTTAATCACAATTATTAAAAAATATGATAAAAAGTGATGTAAAAATATCATTTTTCATGTGATAATGTAGGAGGTTATATTTCTACTAAGTCACTTGTCCCCACTTAGTAGCTGCAACTTTTGTTACTATTAATATTGGAAGCTTATAGATATAACTTAAATTTTTTTTTGACAAAAATTAAATTTGTATAAAATAGAGGAAGAAGTTTAAAACTCATTTCTTATAAGGACACACTTATGTTAAGAGAGGTTGTTGTATACTATGAGAATATTATACTAATCTAATAAAAATGTAACATGTAACACTTATAATCATTGTCATTGGATTAATGATAAAAATATTATTAAATTAAACTGATCGGTTATAAAAAAAAAATGTAAAGTAATACTCAAAGTATTTTAGAATTTTTTCCATGATAGGAAGCAGAATTGACTCTGGTCAAATGAGACAGAACCGGTAGGTAACTCCCGGCCCGTTAGGAAGCTCCACCCGGTTTAGGTTGCGCGGTAACCCGAGATTCAAGGAGAGCATACGAATTAAATAAAGAAGAAGGACACTTGGCTCATTTACAAACCCGAAGAAACAAAACAAGAATCTATGAAAATACGAAACAACACAATCTATGTTCCTCTTTTCCTAAAAAAACCACCAAACACAGAGAGATTTTAGGCCTCATGATTGATTTTGCAATGGCCAACAAATATTTTTTTTTTCATTCATCGTTTTTTTTTTTTTCACCAAAGTGTGTTTTTTTCTCTCTTCGTTCAATTTCGGACACACAAATACACACTCTCTCTCTCCTCCATCTCAATGCGTTGCATCGAGCTGGCAATTCTGTTCGCAGAACTTGCGCAGTTCGACGAATCCATCTCCATTATTCTTCAATGTTGGAACAACCCAAAACCCAAGTTCTTGTTTTTCTCATTCTCTCTGTTCAGATTCTCAAAACCCAGTTTTGGTTTTCCAGAAACTGTTTAACTTTAATTGGCATTTCCTCTGCTTACCATCATTTCTGAAGAAGGGACAAGAAGGGGGTTCAATTTTCTTGCCATTTCAAGTTGAGGTTTTTTGAGAGATTCATATATATGGCTCCCAAGCACGTGAACAATGATTCTTCTTCTCCATTAGATGAGTCTTCACCATCCAAAACGGGCAAGGATTCAAAGAAGCATTCAGGCAAGGACCCTCCTGCAAAAGATCCAGCTCCAATATCACCAAAGTCTGATGATGCAGATTCTCCCGAAAGTGTTCCAGCGGAGCCGCCACCTTCTCCGTCGCTGCCCCCTCCTCCGTTGAAGCCTCCACCGCCGTCTAAAAGTTTTATTCCATTGCTGCCGCCCATAATACCATTACCATCACTGCCAATACTACCACCATCCTCTCCACCACCTCCACTTCCCTCTCCACCACCACCACTACCCTCTCCTCCACCGCCCTCTCCTCCACCGCCCGCTTCACCACCGCCACCGCCACCGCAACTACCGCCACCGCCACCACTGCGCATTGGCAATTCTTCCCCTCCTAATCCACAGAAACCTCCACCTTCCCCTGAGAGGCCTTCTTCTTCTCCACCTTCTCGTAGTGCACCTTCCAATGATTCAACCCCTGGAACCTCTGACAACTTGCCAACCAAGTCACCTCTCTCCCAAGTTCCACCACCGGGCTTTGGTTCAGGGTCAAACCACCAAGCCATGCACGGTGGCAGTGGCAGCTCCCATGCAACATCAAGGGGTTCTTCTCATAGCTCCTCACCGGCTGATAATTCAGCAAAATATGTTGGCTATACCCTTGCCGCGGTTTTCATTGTTGCCTTAGTTGCTGTAGCCTTTGTTTTCACGTATAGGAGGAAGAAAACAAAAGGGGATGCCTATGGTGCACCCTATATGCCAGCCCCTAACAAAAACTTTCATGCAAAATCAGGTAAAATATTTGTGATCATTTTAATAGTTTCTACCGTGGTATTATTATTTGAAAAAAATATATATATATTAAGAATCTTTAAACTTTCACCGTTTTACAAATCATCATTACGAATTTTAAAATATTTTTAATTAATTTTTAAAATTTAATAAATATCTTAATAGATCTTTATATTTAATTTTGATATTAATTAATACGATAATACTTGTATAATATCATTTTATTTATATTAACATTAATTAAAAATTGATTATTAATTTGTTTATTAAAATTTAATTTTTAATACATTTTCTTCCTTCTAAAACAAATAAGATATTGTTACATAATATTATTGTTAATGAATTAACATATTCAAATTAAATAAAAAAAATTATTAAGATATTAATTAAAATTTATAGACTAATTAAAAAAATTTAAAATTTATGGTGACAATTTACAAAAAAAAAGTTAAAATTTAGGAGAACGGTATATTTTTTTTCTTTCAAAAAATGTTAGACCGCCAAAAATTGTGTTGAAATGATATAGCATGCTTGTTGATTCTTAGATGGATAAGTGATCCAACTATTTTATTTTATCCAATAACCTCCCTTGTATGATGTCAAAATTCTGGCTATTTTTTCCTCGCTGCGTAGCATTGCCTTACTACATTTGATTTTCATGTCTAATGATGTTGGCCATCAGGTGCTGATGGGCATTACTATGCACAGCAGCCTCAATCTCCCCATGGAAACAACTATGGAAATGGGAACAATATTGGAGGAGGAAGCATGAAACATGTAGGAGCTCCTTTAGACTCAGCGCAGCCAAAGAGTGCTCAGATAGCTTTTAGCTATGACAAGGTTATGGAAATAACTAATGCATTCTCTAGTGAAAACGTTATAGGGGAGGGGGGTTTTGGTTGTGTTTACAAGGGTTGGCTGCCAGATGGAAGAGCAGTTGCGGTTAAGCAACTTAGGGCTGGCAGTGGACAGGGAGATAGGGAATTCAGGGCTGAAGTGGAGATTATCAGCCGTGTTCATCATCGACATTTGGTATCATTAGTTGGTTATTGTATATCTGAGCAGCAAAGGGTGCTTATCTATGAGTATGTTCCTAATGGAACACTCCATCATCACTTGCATGGTAACGTGAGTTTCCCTTGTTGTTTCTTAGAAAAAGAAAATGGAGTTTATATTTTCTCTATATATGATTTGGTTCTCATATGTTTATTGTTACAGGAAGTGGAATGCCAGTGTTGGATTGGGCAAAGAGGCTGAAGATAGCAATCGGTGCTGCAAAGGGCCTGGCATATCTGCATGAGGACTGTAAGTATATCTTGTATTTTTGTTATTGAATATTATATATTGTTACAGTGAAACACAATTATATTTTAAAAAAAATTTGACAGGGAAATGATTTTGCACATGGTGTATAGGAAATCAGAACGGCGCAGTTTAATTTTAAGTGGGTTTAGTTACACTCATTTTATCATGTATATAGGTGATCAAGTGATGTGCAGAAAGTAGTGTAAGAGTAGCATAATTCAATTGGATATGCCTGTTATCCTTGTCAACTGAGTCATAATTTTCTGTTCTCTCCTACCCTTTGCTCTATGCAAATCTGGGCTAACAATTCATTAATTCTTATAGTGTTATCCTCTCATCCCTTAAAACTCTGCATGAAGTTTGATGAAATTTACTAAAAGATATCAGA